>OU744339.1:49970378-50570378 GCA_916610165.2 Gymnosoma rotundatum
CACTGCTTTAATGTTTTCATCGGTTGTTGACCTCCTCAAGCGACCAGGACGAGCATCGTCATTGACATCTTCCAGGCCTTCCTAAAACCGGTTATACCACAATTGAACTTGTGTTCTGCTCATATTAGACTCGCCAAACGCCACAGTCGACATTTACTTTCCATCGCAACTACAAAACTCTCCATTTCGTCTGGCAAACCACACAGCAACAATATCGATAACATGTCATCGTTCAGCTGGATACCAATCTCTTTCAATTCATCAACAATAGAACAAAATTCGTTTAATTGCGAAGCGAATTTTTCTTTTGCACTCAACTTAAATTTCATCAACTTTTTAAACAAATTTACTTTTCGTGAGGCAGAATTTGCTTTGTACAAAGAGCTCAAAGTCTCCCATGCACTTTTAGCAGTTTCACAGTTTTTTATGTGTATTAATTCACTGGTTTTTACACTTAATGTTATTGTGGCAAGTGCTTTTGCATCTTTTATTCTCCATTTATCTGTATTCTCCGCCGGGGCATTTTCAATCACAGTGTTCCACAGATCCAAAGTAATCAGTAAGCTCTTCATCTGTATACACCACGTCGCATAGTTGCCACCATCCAATTTATCTATCGCTATTCCACCAGTTGCCATTTTTTAGAAATATTTGTAAATACCAGATACACTGAATTAAGCCAAGTTAATAAGATTGATGTTCAGCCACAACCGCAAAAATTCTGTTGCCTCAAACCAGTTAAAGTTGAATATTGGTTATAAGGTCTGGGCCCATAACCTTTGTAGCAGATTAATTTTAAAACAGTGGAATTTACCTTAAACCAGTGATCAGTTTGAAAATTAAAACACCATTTGTTTTGATTCAATTCAAAATACAATTTTTATTAACATGTAGAAAAAAATGTTCTTAACATGGCGTAAGACAAAACAGGAAGGAAAAAAGTGAAAGCCAAAAGTGACATTTAGATTCATTCTTGCAGTTCAAAGTTGCATGCAATTGGGTTGCTGAGTTGCATAAGTTTTCAACAGTACTTAATAAATTTAATATTAACCTTTTTTGGTTACTTTAACCAAAAATAATTGCAGGGACCACAAAAAGTTTTTTATTTTGTTTGTAACAAAAATATTTATCATTCAAGTTGAAAAAATATTTTAAATTGTCCAAAAAATTGTTTAAATTAAAAAACATATTTATATACATAAATGTCCCCCAAGTTTAAAATAGAATAATTTTCTTGAAATATAATGTTTTCTTAGGAAAAAAATAAATATGAAACGTTTTGTTTTGCTCATAGTATTTCAAATAAAAATTGTATATATTTTTTTAAATCTTTCAAGTGGTATACGAGGTCTGATCAAAATATAGCCATTATTTTCAACTTTTTCAAAAAGTTTTTATTCATCAATAACTATCTTATCCCCTTCAAAGTAATCCAGCTCAGATATAATACATTTATGCCAGCGTTTTTTTCTAATCCTTGAAACACTTCTGAATCGCGCTTTTCGGTATCGCCAACAGCTCCTGTTTTGATTTTTCTTTTATCTCCTCAATCGTAGCAAAATGCTCTCCTTTCATCGTTGTCTTCAGTTTTGGAAAGAGGAGAAAGTAAGCGGGGGCCAAGTCTGGTGAATACGGAGTTTGATTGTTTATTCACAATTCTATGCGTTTCTGACGAGTTGCTTCGCAAAAAAGGCGCATAAATTAAAGGTAGTATTCCTTATTGACCGTACGACCTTGTGGCAAGAATTTATGATGCACCACGCCATTGCAGTCGAAGAAAGCAGTAAGCAAAAAATTCACATTTGTCCGAACTTGACGTGCCGTCATTGACATCTTCTCGGCCTTCCTTAAACCGGTTATACAACAATTGAACTTGTGTTCTGCTCATAGCAGGCTGAGTCGCCAAACGCCACAGTCAACATTTCAAATGTCCTTGCGCATTTAATTTCATTTGTAACACAAAACTTAATAGTTTCTTTGATCCATTTTTTCGAATAGTAAAAAATCAAAGAGCACACCAAAGCACGACTAACCTTATTATCTGTCAAAAACAAACTGAAAAACCAAAATGGCTGATATTGTCAACATATATAACACACATGTGTACCACCATAACAGAAAAAATGCGAAAATCGAACATACGTAACTCACGGTATTTGAAAATTACGGTTATTTTTTGATCAGACCTCGTATGTTGCTCTGTTTAGGAATCAATTGAAAAACTATAATAATAAATAAAATAATAACATTTGGAAAAAATATTTTTGCATATTTCAAGGTAAAATTTGGAATCTACTGTATCATCAACAATTGTAGAAGTAGTATTAGCAATGCTTGTGCCAAGTATCGGTGGAAAGATCTTTTGCGCTTTTCCTATTATTATGACAAAGTAATGCCGAAATTTAAGCGCAGAACAATCAGAATACTTATTACTGTTAAAACTTGATACAAGACCAAATAATAAATTGACTATTTAGTTGGTAATATCATTTATTTATTGTCACTTTAACCAAAAAAATCTTTTTAAAAACTTTAATACTTAAAAATAAATAAATAAAGTACATACAAACGCTTTTTGTTTATTTTTTTTTCTTGTATGTTAAAAATTATAATGTACATTCCAAATATGTATGTAGTATATTTTAAAAAAAATTTTTTTGTTTTTAACCTTAGAAAAAAAAAATATTTTTTTGGACCCATGTATTGTTTTGAAAAAAAAAACTTAAAATTTTTCATAGCATAGAAAATTATTTGAAGTACTGAATTTGTTTTTACAATTATTTCAACTGTTTGTTGTTATAGAATTAAAAAAAATAAAAAAATTATAATTCTTGTAATCCATTTTCCATTTTTTTCTGTTATGTTGGTACACATGTCTGTTATAAATGTTGGCAATAGCAGCCATTTTGGATTGTCAGTTTGTTTTTGAAAGATAAAAAGGTTAGTCGCGTTTTGGTGTGCTCTTCGAATTTTTACTATTCGAAAAAAGAGATCAAAAATGGGATGATTGGGCTTTGGTTTTAATGATATAGCAATAGGTCACTAGTTATGACCTTTTTGAGGAAATCAGGATCATCGTTGGCGATGTTCAACACCAACAACATGCGATGTTGTTTTTGCTTAAAATTTTAGCCAACATCATCAGCAACCTCTCTGATAGTGGTTCGACGATTATCCAAATCATTTTCTTCACTGCTTTAATGTTTTCATCGGTTGTTGACCTCCTCAAGCGACCAGGACGAGCATCGTCATTGACATCTTCCAGGCCTTCCTAAAACCGGTTATACCACAATTGAACTTGTGTTCTGCTCATATTAGACTCGCCAAACGCCACAGTCGACATTTCAAATGTCCTTGCGCATTTAATTTCATTTTTTTTTATTCACCAAAGCACGACTAACCTTTTTATCTGTCAAAAACAAACCGACAATCCAAAATGGCTGATATTGCCAACATATAAAACAGACATGTGTGCCAACATCATCAACAACAATCATAACAGAAAAAAATCGAAAATTGAACATAAATAACTCACGAAATTTGAAAATAACGGTTATTTTTTTATCAGACTCGTACAAAATATTTGGTTTTAAAATAACTAGTGGAGAAAACTTTGTAATGTTCTAAAGGTAACTGAAGAATGTAGTAAACCATAATAGCTGAAAAGTACAAATTTTACATCTACAGATACTCCAAAACAAATAAAAAAGCAATTTGTAACATACGCGTATATACGCGTGCAACATAAAAATATGCGTATATACACGTTCACGAACGCTTAATGAAATATTTTTTCTAGAATCTTTTCACTTATGAAAAATTATCAAAATTGTAAATTCTCGTAAATGAGCACTTGTATTAAAAAAATATTTTTAGTTTTTCACTCTTAAATAGAAAGAAAGAAAAAAATAAATCATCTTATTCATAAATAAAAATTCCAAATATTTTCTATCCCTTCACACATTTATGAAAAGAAGCAACAAAAACTAAAATGTTTTTCTCTGGTTTCTTTAGACCCCGAGCAAAACTTAGCTGCAAGTACCACCTGTATTGACGAAATTGAAGAACCATACACTCCATCTTCGAAAAAAAATCCGGATAACCAAAAACCAAGGGAAATTAACCCTAAAATGGAGAAAAGCTATTTAAGAAATTCGGAATGCTAAACTCGATATGACTACGTCAACAAAATGTAAAAGTATATTCTTATAATTATATTATTTTTAACCGACTTAAAAAAAGGAGGTTGTCAAATTGTCTGAATGTTGCTTTTTTATGTTTTTGCCTGCAGAACTCAAACATTGCTACCCAGGCAGAAATTACGACTCTTCCTAATAATAATATACCATCACAACACTGTTAATCCAAATTACGACTTTTCTAACAATACTGTACCACCACAAAACTATAAAAACAAAATTTCAACCTTAGATTCGCAATATTGTGATTACGAAATTCCATACCGCAACAACCCAACTTTTTAAATGCCGTTTTCATAGAAACCATGTACTGTTCCAATACTGTAACCACAAAAATGCAGCTTTAAACAATATCGTATATATTCAGAATTTTTAATTTGTGATCTTCAAATCAAGGTTTATTATTTTATTTATTATTTAACATTTCTCTTGTTATATCAACTTAATAAATTTGTACTAACGGTGTCGTGATAATATTAAAACGGTATATGGGGTTTTTATTTTAACATTGCAGAAACTTTGTTTAATTTACAATTAAACAAACAAACATTAGAAAGAAGAGTCGGAAGAAGTTCATTTGATGTTATTATTTTAACATTGTGACTATACCGTAAATTTGTTAAACAGTATGCTATACTAATGTTGAAGAACTGTCATCAACGTCGGAACAGCGTCGTGCCGATTGTCTTTTTCTGCCTGGGTAAGTGCGCTATAACAGCAAGTATAAAATTGGGATTTATAAATTAAATTTAACTTAATGTGAGTGAGTAAACTTTTGTACCGTAATAGACACAAAGCAGATAACTGTTTTGAAGTCGGTTTTTTGCAAGAATTATTTTAAACAAAAATCAAAAACTCACTTAAAATGAACGCTCGTAATTTTTTTTGTTTTACTTTATTGTGTCATTTTCTTATATTAAAATTGTACAAAAACTGAAAATATACTGCTCTGAAATTGGAAAGCATAACAGTTAAGTCTAACATGGAGAAGAGTATATAAGATTCGGTAAGGCCGAATACAGTACTCTCACTTGTTGCAAAATTTTTATAAACGTACATACATAGTTTTATTTCAGGAATTATTTTATTTTTAAGGAAATTGGTTTGTTTACGCTTAAAATATTTATAAAATAATTTTTTTTTTATTGTACGATAATATTTTTAGTTAGATATAAATTCTTATTCTAAATCAAAATTTAGTAGTATTTTTTAATATTTTTACATGCGACTACCCAGCTTAGATGTTATTTCGATTCTTTACTGTTTGCTAATATGTACAAAGTATCTATGTACTCGTACATTGTAAGTTCATCACTAAGCTTTAATTTTAATGATAATCTTAGTTATTTTGCAAATGTTAGTTAAAAATTCGTTAATAATAATTAAATTTCTTAAGTATAATTAAAAATGCATGTGCAAAAATACACAACTGTATTGTAAATGTAACATACATCATACATTCTTGTACATTTTTGTTTTGCCATGAATATACATATTAATATCTGTAAAAGCAGTTTGATTTGTATAAAAATACTATTTAATTAATTGCATAATACTATAAACATAAATATATTTATGTTTTAATGTTTAGTTTAATGGGTTTCTTGTAGTCAGATGTGTTCTTTGTACATTGCCTACAAAAAGTTTTTAGTGTTTTTAATTGTCTAGTACACTTCAGTTAACAAATAAAGTTTTTCGCAGTTTAAAAAGGAATGTGAATGGTTAACTTTTGTGCAAGTGATCAATAATGCATTCCACTTAAGAGTATATTTCAAGGCTGTACCAAGTTTGTAACATTTGGATAAGAGTATCCCATAAATTAAAAGACTTGGTTTGCATACGAATATACCTACATGTAATAATAATTGTTATTCTGTCAATTATCATACAAAGTTAGGTGTTCGGTATATGTTCGGTTATTTTCTGTGTTCATTTGTATGTGGGTGTAGTCCTAAGTCTGGGGTATAATTACAAATTATGAAGCTATATAGTTGGTCCTGTTCTGTCTTTCATACGAAATCAAAACGTTCGGAATCATCAAAGCATTTTTGCTATATTTTAAACAATTCTTTGAAATTTCCGAACAGGGGCGATTATAGTTGTTTGTACAGCTTGCATGGTATACGTGAAACGATGTTATTACAAGTTTAAGTGTTCCTATATATTTATATATATTCTCCGATTTGACATTTGTGGTAAGTTATATTAAAAGTTGCACAGGCGTCTGGGTCGGGGGAATCTATTTTAATTTTGAAAAATTTTTATTTAAAATGAGTTAAGATTGTAATAAAAGTTATAAGAGTTTTCTTTTACAAACAATGTAAATAAATGAAGAAGCAACATTAATTTTAAAAATTGCATTTAAGGGGTATTCAATTGTATGAGAATAAACAACCGAATACCCTTGTTGTACTACCAGTGCATTAAGCGTAACTGATCGAGAATACGTTGCTTGAAAAATGTACCCAGCATGCCAAATACGGTTGAGATTGCGGCGATACCCATCATGACCTGCATGATGCAATGTATGCCGGATAAGTCGTCTTCACTCTCCTTTTGCCGGTGTTGTTGTCGGTAGTGATGTCTGTCCTCATGTTCTCTTAATCTTTGAAGACGTTCCAAGTCTTCATCGAAATGTGGAACAATTGCCAAGTTGACAACTTCTGTCTTTGACAAAATGTCTTCATTCATTGCTTCATTAGTACTAACTATTGGTTGTTTCGTGTTGACTACGGAATTTGTTTGATATTCTTTGCTACGTGAACGCTCATCGAGCATTGTATTGTCTCGGCTGAAGTCAAAATCATAACTGCGGGTACGAGAAGAGGTGGGATAATCCGCAAGATTCACTTTTGTGCGATAATGCAAAGTGTTTACTTCTGAATTATGTATATTAACTGCCGATATTGATGCTCCTTCTGTTGTCGTTGAAATGTCTTTAATTCTAAATTGCTTAAACTGGTTCTTCTTAATACCAAGAACTTCAGAAAGTGGTCTGTTTATCATGGGTAAAATTGAATCAGTCGGTCTTATAATAAAGGAACCGGTAGTGGGAACAAAATCAGGGGCTGATAAGATTGCAGCTTGTTTCTCTGTTGTAACTTTGATATCAACATTACTTTTGATGAAGTCGGAATCTTCTTCCAATTCTCCCGCTGAATCAGCATCGCTATACTCAATACTATCACTAGAATCTCCATTAGTTAGATTAACTATTTTTTTATCTGTATAAGCTTCATTTCCCTTTTTTAATTTATGAGCTGTAAAATTACGAATTGGTTCGTATTTAGAGTTTTCAGAGTCGCCACGGTAAAGCAGAGCAACCTTGCCATCAGGTGTTAAGACGGGAGTAATTTTCGGATGAGAAGACGCTAAACGATGACTGCTTTCAGGGTCTGGCGATAGGGCATCAAAATCAGTGAATGATGTCGACTTTTTATCAATATTCGTATTACTTTTATCATCAACACTAGTCGCAGTTTGTTGATACACTATACCTACTTTGCCTAAAGGTGTTGATATAATTTTTATAGCATCGTTTGTATTTTTTTTAAAATAACGACCATTGGATCTACGTTTTGAATTAAAAAACCCATCATCATCATCGCTTTCGTCATCATTATCTTCATCATCGTTAGCAAAATTGCCACTGCTTTCTCGCAAATCGACTTCCGTTGTTCCAGGTCCAACCTGACTAGGTGAAGGATCTGTTAAAAACTTTTGTTCTTTTCGACGAAAAGAATTAAAGTAGCCAAATCCTAACTTATCATTACGATATGAATAAGACTCATGTTTAGTTTCAAGGCCTCCACTGCCTCCATCATTGTTTAAATGAGATCGCAGCTTCTTAGGCCGCTCAAGAGCAATGGTCATACGCTCATCGTCTTCGTCATAACCCATATCTTCCTCATCGTCATCCGTTATCTTCCTATCATTTATCGGTAATTGTACCAATTCTTTTGCTTCTGGCAATAATTCTGGCTCGTATTCTTCACCGCTGTCATATTCCTCAGAATATATTCTATCATCCTCATCATCATTATAATAGTCAATACTTGAACTGTATTCGTTGCGTTCAGACACATTTTCGTTTATGTAATCACCTTTTACTTCCCACCGGCTGCTATTGTCTGTAGTATTTTCACTAGACTTTTCCCTTATTTTAATATTACTTACTGGATTATATAAATTTTCTGTAACCTTAATGCTATCACTAAAATTATATTTACTATTGCTACTAATATTATTTACTTTAATATAATTTCTATTACTCATATAATTGTTACTCAATATGTTTATATTTTTAAGTTGTTCTAAATTTGTTTCTAAGCTGCTGTTGTGTAATTGGGTAGTCGCATCTGCCAGTCAGTAGCACTTTTTTGTGCATCCACATTTTCTTACAAAATCAATATGTTTAATTTTTTTTGTGTTACTGCCGCATATCATTCGTACCTGTAATGAGGAAATATTAATAATTTTTTTAAACATTAAAATTCTTTGATAAATATAAATCAACTTAAACGTAAATAATTCAATGCAATACCTTTCTTCTTCGAACTATTTTTGCAGCACAACATTGGTTACCGCATCCTCCTATACATTTTGCATACCTGAGTTGTTTACGAGACCTACAGTCGTTCTCGGTATAAAATTCCCGAACCTGCTCTTTGCGACATGCTAGAGTAACTGTAATTAATCGAACATTTTTTGTTTTTTATTTTATGTTGCAATTAGTTTTTTTTTTTTCATTTAAAAAAAATTATCTTAAAACTATGAACATCAGGCGTTTTGCTCTTTTTCAAACTTATGTTCGAAAAGAAAAACATATGATTTTACGGTGCAAAACATAAATAAACAAAAGAAAACTACAACAAAATGCCTGCAGCTGCTTAGCTTAGTTTCACTTCTTAAAAAACATGCAATTAAAAAAAGAACGAATTAAAAAACGGACGCTTAGAGATTGTGACAATTAAATGCATACTACATTCCAATATGTATATTTATTATTAAAAAAAACATAGCGCAAGCCAAGAAATATTTTGGCGATTTTCCATTAGTGATATTGAATTTAGCATCTTTGATGTAAATGTTACTTATGTTGTAAGTAATCAGTACTTAAAAAGTATTTTTGTTTATTTTGTTAATTATAAACAGCACGTTCGGAACTCATATCATCCAAAAAGTAATTAAAATAAATTTTTTTTAAGGTCCCTTAACACTTGAATCGTACATTTAATAAGCACCGAATATTTTATAAGAATTAAAAATTAAAATAACCACATATTTCTTTGACTACCGACTACACGTTCAACCGCACTTATATTTTCGAACATCAATTAGAACAGCCAGTACTCAAGAAAACAATCAAAACAAACAATTGATAGAACAAGTAACATATTTTAAATTAATTATTTGCGACTTAAATTGTCTGTTAAATTGTCTAAAAATTAAAATAAATTTTGTTAAAAATAAAAGAGAACAAAAGCTTTATTTCTTATAATATTGGTTTCCTTTTAAACAAAATCTTATAGTTATGTCTTTATAAGTCCGCTTAAGGCAGTACTTGTTACTTTCTGAAAACAAGTTTCAAGTTTCAAATATAAAATAAGTAAAAAATTAATAAAATTCATTAGACGAAGTTCATTCTTGAAATAAAAAACCGTTTTGAGAATTTTTAATTTAAGCTTTTTTGAAAAAGCAAATACAAGCGGACGGTTTTTAAAAAAATAAATAATATTTTTATTTATAAGCTGACCAATGCTTAAAAAATTGGAAAAAAAAGAGAAACATCTTTAAATTTTGTCGGTGTAAAACACCAAAACAAATTCCAGACAACTTATACATTTTTTTAAGATGTTAAGTTATTTACTAAGTTTACGTTTAAAACAAAATCATGTAAACAAAAAAATTTTAACTTAAATTTCGAAAACCACATGTTAGCAAGTTGAATCAAATTACTCTTATTATGTAGTATCATTTAATTTTTAAACAGTTAAAAAAATAACCAGTCTCTATTCTTTAAGAATTATTTACACATAAATTTAACAAGACATTTGCAATCAACCTTTTATACAAACAATATGAAATGGAAGTATTTATACCTACTAAACAACAATGGCAATATTTTTTTTTTTATTATTTTCTGTTATTTACAATCTATTTTTGCAATATTTAGTAAATCTGATAACTTAAATATAAAATAACATAAAATTATTTATGTATTAAACTTCAATAAGTTAGTACACTATTTCAAAAACTAATCCATGAGAGTTTTATTTTCTTTATGGGAGATTTAATACATGAATTCTATTCAGTCTTTTAACTTCTTCTGTTTTATCTAAGAAGGCAATTGCTAATACATTGCAATGGTTACTTAGCCGATTAATGCACCGGGAGCTAAACCTATTTATTTCATTTATAATAGAAGGGATTTGGTGGTCTTTGTGAATTAACGCAATTCTCTTTGGGTATTTGTAAACCATTTATATATGTATAATGGGGGACACTCATTTCGTCGCTTAGTAAATGTGACAAAAATTGACTTTTCTGTATTTATTTTAATCTTCCACTTACTGAACCATTATTTTAGAACATTTAATTCGCTTTGGACTTAAGCTCAAGCTTCAACTGGACATTCATTTGCAACAATTATAGCAGTGTCGTCTGCGTAGGTGGCTAGTGTGACATTATCGGTCGTTGGCATATCTGAGGTATATATATTGTATAGTATGGGATCTAAAACATTGGGTACTCCCACCAATATAACATTTCTTTCGGTGGGTTGCTTTTGTTTTTACAGCAGACATAGTATGCTCTTGAGACGGCCTCGATGTCCCCATCAATTCCCCTCCGAGCCAATTCTTTCATTCGAACTATACCCAAATGTCCAGGGTGTAATTCGTCAAGGACACTTTCTATAGGGACTTCGGTATCATTACTTGTATTACCTTGAATAACAACGATTTTCCAAGGAATATTCCTCGATAGATTCGCCATGAGGTAATGTCGTGCCTGCTTGTAAGGCGTTAAAATATTTCTTAGGTCATAAAATATTTTCCTCCGCTCATCCTTGCAAATATATCCGCATTTCCTTGCTCTCTAGTTTGGAGGATTCAATTGCCAGTGCAAGCTTTACTGCATGATCAAACGTTTTGCTTGCATTTTTTTGCAAGAGTCGTTCACATATGTCGTTATCGCGAATGCCTCTTACAAATTGTGACCTTAAGTGAGTTGAATTTGTAGAAGTATTGCAATTTCCGCATTTGAAGTTACAATTTGTTGACAGTTTTTAAATCTGCTTGGAAATTTGCAATGGACTCACCTTCGTGCTGAGCTCGATTAGAAAATTTTTGCTGTTCTGCAATTTCACTTGGTATAGGGCACAAATAGGAGCGTAGTAAATTTATTAATTCTTCAAATCTTTTTGATTTAAGGCTTTCCGGTAACGTTAAGCATGTTAATGTGTGGTAAAGTTTTGGGCTTAAACAGTTTAGGAGAATTTTTAAACAGAATTTGTCCCCTTCTTCACTTTCGTTTGTCCAGTCTCTTAAATCCAGATAGTTTTCAATTCTTTGTAAATATAAATCGAATGTTTCTTGCAGGAAACTGCATTAACGTATCAGCCAATTTTGTTAATGTTTCATCCATTTCTGCCATTTGGGTTATATGATTTGTTTTATTTTCCAAAATTTATTATTGGTTGTAAGTATTTGTTACGTTGTATTCGATGTCAGTCTATATAGTGTGTAATTTGTCAGCCAATACTTACGGAAATTACCTTCACACTAGTACCATGTGGATTCGATTTAACCTCACTTCCTATATGTAGCATATATGAATGCTGTGTTGAACTTAAATCTTTAAGCCTCGTTCGGCACTTGTTATGTATTTGTTTCGTAAGAAAACCAGGAACGTTGGTAATATTTGGTTTTTGCAGAGATACTCTTTATTTCATTTAACTTATGTTTAAATTTACAACTCAAATTGATTTTTGTTAATAAATGATTTAATTACACTGGTTAGATGCTGTACGGATGACACAAGAAAGAATAATATGAAGAAAAGACAAACTGTCGGTATTACAAGGCTGCCATATGGTTGGTGCTCTATATATATATATATATATATATATATATATATATATATATATATATATATGTATCAGTTTGTATAATAGCCCTTCATGCCATACTCTATCAAATGCTTGTTTAATTTTAAACCCTGCTTTTTAACTTGGTTCAACTGATTTCGAGAAATGATAGGCCTTATCAAAAACGAAACTAGAACGAATTGTTTAACCAGAGTGGGTTACAAGGGTTAAAAGTTATAGACTCAATTAGCAAAGGTGGAAGAAATGGAATAAACTTTAGTTTTTGATGCTTTAGCTGTATTTTAACCATTCTGGTTTTTCTGTGAATTTATTAAAAATTAGACAAATTATAATCAATTGACTAGCTGGCAACAGTATCTTCAAAATTCTTAGCGTAATTTTTCTCCTGCTTTACAACTACTTTTTTAAGTCAAATGATATTCTTGTACATTTTTAAAAGTTTTTGATACATAAATATCCTATGTAGAATGGAATAAAATTCTATATTTTTCTATGTCTATAACTAGCCCCCACAAGATTATGCGTAATAAATCCGAATTAGCTTGGAAGGTTTTCATCAAGTCTTGTAATTTTTGCGGCAAGTGGATTATTTCCGAAAAAGACGCCTTGACGTGCTCCGCATTTTGAATTTAAAGACACAAAAGCGAGTAATACATTACTACAATTTTGTATTAGTTCGATTAATAAATTTAAAGACACAAAACCAAAGAATATATTACGACACTTTTGAGGTATTTAAGTCAACAACTTAGAGCTTTTGCAATTTAAATAACATGATTATCTATGAAACTTGAGCGCAATAAGCAATTACAATTTTAGAAAGATGCACAAGTAGGCGCAAGATTTTCTTTTCTGATTATATTAATAGATACTATGTTTTAACTTTTTGCAGACGCACTGGACTGCCGCCTACGATCTTTATTAAGAAAAGCGCTTGCTTTACATTATTGGTATATCGAAAACAGAAACCTAAATAAACTTAAAATGACTTTAATTATCTTCAAAAATCCAAACCTTGAAAATGCACTAAATGTGAACAAGGTGGTTACGTTTTAAAATATGAAAATAAAAACTTAACAAATTTTACCTGAAAATAGAACTTTTGGTATGGAAGCTTGCAATTTAAAATCTGTGTGACTTTGAGAATACAGTGCGTAAAGTTATATAATTTTTGTATTTTTCTTATTTAGACTGTTTGGCAATTAAACAGGATTAACCTGCAATATCTTGGTCTAAAATTTTATGCAGATTTAAAAGGACTAGACCTAGGAGTTATTTGCAATCAGTTTTACAATTTTTGAAAACAAAGCGCGGCCATTATTTGGTATTCTCGTCTTAAAATATACTGAAGAATGTTTCAACCACTAAAGACTGCCATTATTTATATAATATTTAAAGTCAATTTTATGCAATAATAGAAATAAGAAATAATGAAAAAAACAAAATGAATAAGCAGTCTGATCAAATCATCAATTAATATTGTTTATAGCGAATTAAATCAGAATGACGGCAATTTCAAGTACCTTATCTATATAAACATGCTTTTATTTGCTTAAGTTTAAATCTACTAGTTCACAAAAGAGAGACTTATGTTGAATATACAAATCATAAAGCCATTGATTCTGAATTTCTTGAACGTAATTTTAATGCTACGAGTATAGATTTTAGTCGGATTTATCAAACAGCTGATGTGAACATTCAAGTGCATTCCTATTAAATGTATTTTCTCTGGATTATTTACAAAGCATCTATTTCACATAAACAACACGATTATTATGACCTTTACCTTCCGTACTGCTTGGAAGCAGGCCTGCCATATTTGCCGATTTTTCGCATCAAATTTATGAAAATGTCGATTTGCCAATTTTGTTTCTAATAATGCCGATTTTTGATAAGCACTGTAAGGTAACTTATTTCAGAATAATTTATTAATTTTGGGAAAATTTAGAATACTTGTAACTTAAAAAAACAGACAACTGTTAATAAGTCAGCACTACTACTAAGGAGAAAAAGGGTTAGGCTTATTTGCTGTTATGGAAAAAACAGTTCCTAACTGTATGTGAGATATAAAAAGTTGTCGCTGGCGTGAATTTAGTAACCGATCTATTTAAAACCAAGTCATTGTGTTTGATTGTACGTACGTACATATATGTGTTTCTGTAATTAAAGACTTCATCAATTTAAAATCATTCAAAAATTACCAGAAATAAAAACAGAAATTACTGTACCCAATTCAAACCAGATGGCTGTCGCTTGAAGCAACAGTTGTGTGAATACTAGATTTGTATGAGGCCTTTTACTTTTTATTTGCTACTTATGTTGATCAAATCTATACAGCGAAAACAATCATAAAAAATTTAAACGAACCTAATCAAATATATTTATCCTCTTTAAATACATACTTGAAACTGTTAATTGGATAAACAGAATATTTTAACCTAAAACAACTGAAATACACAACCTATACAACGATATGGAAAGGCTTCTAAGAACTGTACTTTGTAATTTTAAAAAAATCTATGAACTTTATTGAACGGAATTTATGAATAGAGAGATGTTTTAAAATTTGATGAGGTGTATTTGAGCTCGTTGCCTAAAGAGTTAATGTAAGAATCAAAACATAACAAAAGCGAGACAATCAAAATGGTAAATAACTGTATCAGTTTTATTACGAGGGCTGCTATATATATTTCTGGCCTGGCAACACTGAGTGCTGCCAAGTGCAATCTGACATTTCCATTGGAAAGTTTGTCATTTTTAAGCATAATTGTACTCAAAACGTTTTGACGTACGACCATTATTTGTGTTGTTTACAGTGACTTGAAAAAATTAATATAGAAAAAAATGGAATTAACTCGTGAACATTTTCGTGCCATCATTTTTCACAACTTTCGACGTGGATTATCACGACAAGAGTGCATTGATGAACTTAAATCTTTGTATGGCGATGAAGCACCATCCTATACCACTATGAAAAATTGGTATAATGAATTTAATCGTGGCCGAAGCTCGCTCACAGATGAATTCCGTGAAGGTCGTCCAAAATCGCCTGTTGTGCCAGAGAACATTGATGCCGTGCGTGAACTCATAATGCAAGATCGACATGCGACATACCGAGAGATAGAGACATCCTAGGACATTTCTTCCACCAGCATACATTCGGTACTGCATGAACACCTGGCCGTAAAAAAGGTTTGTTCTCGTTGGATCCCGCACAATTTGAAAGTCGCTCAAAAAAAGGCTCGTGTCGATTGGTGCAAAGAAATGTTGCAAAAATACGATTGCGGTGCTTCAAAAGACGTTTATAAGATCGTCACAGGTGACGAATCATGGATCTATGCGTATGAGCCCGAAACGAAACAACAATCGACCGTGTGGGTCTTCAAAGACGAGCAAAATCCAACGAAAGTTGTTCGTGGAAGAAGCACTTCGAAGCAAATGGTCACCTGTTTCTTCGGCAAAACTGGTCATGTGGCGACTGTTCCGCTTGAGCCTTGTTTGCCTGAAGTCATCGGAGAAATTCGAAAAACCAACAAGAGAAGACGAATCATTGTTCACCATGACAATGCGAGCTCTCACACATCGGCTCAAACCAGAGCTTTTTTGACCGGCCAAAACGTCGAATTAATGGGTCATCCGCCGTACAGCCCTGACTTGGCACCTTATGACTTCTTCTTGTTTCCGCACATCAAGAAGAAATGCGTGGTCAACGATTTTCGTCGCCAGAAGAAGCTGTTGAAGTGTTCAAAAATCATGTTTTAGAGGTGTCTCAATCGGAGTGGAAAAAGTGCTTCGACAACTGGTTTGAGCGCATGCAAAAGTGTATAAATCATAAGAATACTTTGAAAAACAATAAAACCATTTTTGATTATAAATATTCGTATTTTCACTATTAGGCCAGAAATATATTAAGCAGCCCTCGTATAACTTACAATTCAAATATTAAAACACTTTGATTTTGAACATAAATCTTATTAATCTTCAAAAATTATAAATTATTTGATACTTTTTGTTAATAAAAATAGGTTTTATTGTATTCAAAATGTGCTTTTTAACTTGCCGATATTTGCCGACTTTTTAAAATTTAAGTGCCGATAAAGCCGATTTTTTTGTGCAAAAGTGCCGATTTTTATAAAAATTTTTTGCTTGGAAAATAACTAAAATAATACCGATAAGAAAATGTCATGGTTCAGCTTCTGATGGTTATAGAACGATAAGTATTATTCACTGCCTTGCTAAGATTTTTGAGCATCTTATGTTGCATTAATAAATATTTGACCAATAACAAGCTATTAAGCGATTGCCACTTTGGTTTTCGGAAGGGTCAGAGTTCCACGTCCCTCTTTGCTGTGTTTGACAGATAGGATTAGGCAGCACCTCAATAATCAAGGTGTTGCCATCTTAGTATCACTGGATTTATCCAAGGCGTTTGACACTATTAATCAAAATAATTTAATAAACAAGCTTAAGTCGCTCTTTGTGTTCAATAAAGCTGCGTGTACTTTAATTCACTCATATCTGACCGGAAGACAGCAATTTGTATCAGTCTGTAATCCTGTTACACAAGGATCTGTTCTAGGGCCTCTACTTTTTACGGTTTACATGAACGACTTTATTAATTTGCCTCCTTCTGATATATTTCTGTACGCGGATGATGTTCAACGGGTTTTCGTAGGCGAAAAACAATTCCTTGACACCTTGACTGAACGAATCAATTATTTGGTGAATGTTACTGAGTCTTGGATGGAGAGAAATTTTGTACATATTAATATCAGCAGAACTAATGCTATTTCTCTCGTTCTGCATAATATGTCCTTGTAAAAATTACGGATGTGTAATACTGATGACGAACTAGTCGATCACTTGTCCTGCCTGGGTATTATTTTAGATACTAAACTTAATTTTTTTAAACACATCAACTCAGTAAAGTTAACGGTATATTTTGTTTTGAGAAAACTTTATAATTTAGGTTACCACCTTCCTTTCAACACCATAAAGACAAACACTATATAAAATTAATGAATTCGCCATCGAGACCACTTGGTATTGACTAAAAGTCTGCGCAAAACCACTTGGTTGTTTGTCAACACTGAAGACTATGCTGCAGTGTATATGATAATACTGTATAAAATCTGATTATTGCACACTACACCATATAAAAAATCAAAGTGTGTTTGCTTTGTGTTTGGCCGATCAATAGCACGACCTGTCATTTATTCGTGTATTTGTTTATTCGTCAAGCAATCATCTGTTGCAAAAATGTTATGTGTTACAGTAGTTTTTGTTTTTATTTACAGTTTTAAAAAAAGGCAGCAGCGTGATTGCTGTACATAACTGGCAATGTTGTCATTGTCATTATTGTTTTTTACTGTTAGCATTGTTAACCATGTAGATAATTGATATACATAAACAAAGCGTTTGTGTCTTTAATTGATCGCAAAAGGTGAAAGTTTAACCCTTTGACACGGGAATTAATTTCGGCTATGCACAAGGTGCAAAGCTTCAATCAGGAGAATAAAACTTGGGTACTGGTTGACCTACCTCATGGACGTAAAGCAATTGGCTTCAAATGGGCTTTAAAAAAGTTAAGTGAAAAAGGGGAAGTTAAACGATTTAAAGCAAGACTAGTTGCTCAGGGATTTAGTCAGAAATTCGGAAATTCAATTGCCGGTAAAGAGAAAATGCATTTATATCATTTTGAAGTTAAAACAGCGTTCTTAAATGGAGATTGGTATGCTTGCTTAAAAAATGTTTATGTGGTTTAAAACAGTCTGGTCGTTCTTGGAATCAATGCATTCACAAAGTTTTAATTGAATTAAACTTTAAGCAAAGTGCAATGGACCCTTGATTATATACTAAAAAAATATATATGGAAGGCAGCTGTTGTTAAATAGTCAATCCGTGGGTCTTATTGGCGCTCTTGGAGTCCACTACTCGAAAAATTAAAAATTTTGAGTTGAAGCCCTTTAGTTGAACAGGTGCGATATGTATAAGTTTATGTTTGTGTGGATCTAGATATAAGCTAAAGTACCCACATAGACACTTCATCATAAAACATGTACATACATTGGTGCAGGTACTTACGGCCAGCTTGTGGTGTTGAAGGTTTTTCTTCGTCGCATATTCAAATTCAAAACAAGACCCAAATTCTTAATATTGTTTTTATATTCATGAATTAACAGGCAGTTAATGTGTACCTGTATTTCCTTGCTAATCGCTAAACGGCACACAATTTTTGCTTTTTAATCAAATCCACACTATTTACTAAAACAAAAAAATTCTCTGCATTTCATCAAACGTATCGCATTTTGTTGTAATGCATAAATATGTACATATAAATTGTAAATAAAAAAAAATAATAAAATAAATTCAAACAAATAAATCCTTCCTTATATAAATATACACAGTAATATTAATATTAAACAACATACTGTTACGATTTTTTTTTGTTGTAAAACTGGATAATAGCCGAACAACCCACTGTTACTATTCAAAGGAGTACGAACAAAAGAGCTGCTCTTTTGGCTCAATGCGCATAAACGATTGGCTCTTTCTTTCTGCTCTGCTCTTTTGCGCATATCTTAAAAAAGAGTGCGCAAACAGCAAAAGAGCGAGCCAATCTGAACCCTGCGCAGAAGTTTATAATTTCCATAAATACCCGATGTGATATATTCGTATAGATTCTTAGGACGTTCCATTTATTTTCTATTGTTTTTAGTACTAGGTTAACTGGGATACTAGGAAACAGAGATATGACATATTAAAACTTCATCCACGTCTATCTCAATATTTTGAAGATTGGATTTAAAATTATTAACGTCCTTAACATTATATTTTGATTCTTTCGTTAAATTCTTTAAGATCTTTACAATATATTTACAAAGTCCATAATTTGCTGAGTATATAGATATAAGCGATAAGCAGTTTAAGAAGAAAAACATTTACAAGATTATACAAGAACTGGAAAGTACTAATAAATTATGTTAAAAATACACAAAACAGAACAGACAACATGGATTACCCTGAAGAGATAAACAAAACAATTACATAAGTTCCTGGACTATCTGAAAGAATACGAAGTTCAAATATTTATGATGACAAAAATTACAATTTAGCAATGAAGAACAACAATTTATTAAAAAAAACTTTTCAGCAAACCAAGGCTAAAATAGACAAAGATGATAAATCAAATTTAATATATAAAATAAATTGCAATGGGGACGAAACTAATATATGTAACAAGACATATATTGGCACAACAAAAACGAAATTAAAAACTAGGATCTCATCTCACAAATCCGATTTAAAGTCTGTAAAAAACCTATTGAACAAAAAACTGCACTTGCTGCCCACTGTGAAGTGAGTGGACACAAACCTAATTTTGAGAGAGTGAAAATATTACAAGAAGAGCACAATTACAAAAAAATCTACAACAAAACGCTTAAATTAAAAGACAGACATTGACAATTGCGCTCAATTATATCGACACATAATTAATAAACACATAAAACAAAACAACTAGTTAACGAAAACTGATGAAACCAATAGGATATACGATAGTTAAATATTAAATTGTTTCAACATTATAATGTATATATTATTAAAATGTATAATGTTTTAAGTTATTGTATTTAAGAAAATGTAGCTTTGATCTGTATGTAGATTCCTTGATAATGGTTAACGGCGTTAACCGAAATATTGGATGAATAAAAGTGAAACAAAATGTTTTACTGTTTTTAATTTGTAATATTTTAATTTGATTTTAAGCCGAACAAAATCTTCAGCTATAAAAAATTTCATTCTAAAAATGTTTCTGTTTTGTATTGTTATTTTCAGTTCTTATGTAGCTAAAAGAACACGCTTTATAAGGATCCAAAATATATTTATAAAACAAATGACAAACTTATTATATAAGAATTAAAAAAGGACTTCAGAAAAAGGGCAAACACAAAAATAATATTTCAACAATTTATATTAAATTTGAATTTTTGAAATAATTAACTGACATTGAAAATGGTAAACTTTGGTCCACTGTAGCTTCGTTCGTATTTAAGCTACATGGCTTACGAGGTGCGATGTATAAAATAGTAGTGTAGAAGTTCCAGATTTATTACTAATTATTTTGCGAAAGTCAACACAGCACTATTATTGGTGTATTTTCTTTTTATGATCGATTTTGTTTCTGCTGTTTATATTTTAAGACACTTGTAGCTTTCTGACTATAACGTTATATTGTATTAAAGAAAAAAATTAATTCCACGAAAATATTAGCAGTATATAAATAAAAGAATTATTATTACCACTGTTCGTTGGGGCTTCGAAAAAAGTGACTCCACCTTGTTGCTCACAATATCGTCCTTTTTGCCCGGGCTTGCATTTACATTGATATCCATCTCGAAAACTCAAATTGGGCACACAACGACTTCCCAAGCGGCATTTATTATTTTCGCATGGATCAACCTGACAATAATATAAAAAGTAATGAGCTTATATTGGCATTAATATACATAAATATACTTACTGCTTTACTAGTATTTGGCGTTTCGTCCATAAAGTCTTGTTCATCATCAATTTCAGTATTTTCTTCCTCCAATAATGCACACCCTGGCGTGACCTTTTGCTGCCGAGCGGCATTTTCAAAATCAACCATTTTATGATTGATCCAAACTTCTTTTAGGCATCCATTAAAACTTGTCAGATTGCGAAGCTGCCAATTTCTGTATGCTTGCTGAGCGGGCTCAAATGGTAATCCACCTATATAAAGCGGTGTTGTCAGCTTTAGGTATTCATTTGATCCATCATTAATAATGGACCTTGCGAGTCCTCGATCTACGCGTAAAGTAAAATTTTTTTTACAAGATAGAAGTTCAACTGTGTGATATTTTCCGTCAGCTACCATTTCAAAACTATACATAGTTGATACAGGATAGTTACCGACATCATAACTAACACGTATTCTACCGTTAAACAGCTCAACGGCCCAGTGTGCATCTTGGCCATCGTACATAAGGATGCCATTCTTTTCAGATGTACTAAATACTATAGTAACATTAGCTTCTGGTTTTGTTCGGAGCGGTTCCATTTCAACAAAAGAGTTATTATGTACAAAGCTGATACTTGTTAAATATTCGCACCATTTACCCGTGTAACCAGGATGACATTTGCACAAGTAATCAGATCCAGCTGGATTTGGTTGAAAACATACTCCGTGCTTGCACTCATGGCTTTGACAGGGTGATGTTTGGGGATACATCATGGATACCATATTGTGTCCCTCACAATATTTCCCTGTGAATTCTTCAGGACACATACAAATGTAATCGTTGATTCCGTCTATACAAGTACCACCGTTCTTACAAATATTATTTTGACAGTCATCAATATTATCGGTACAGTTCATTCCGTGAAATCCTGGCATACAGTCGCATGAGTAATGTGTAAAATGATCAACGCAAGTTGCGCCATTTGAACATGGATTGAACTCATCGCTGCAAAATTTAATTTTAGTGTCGCAATATTCTCCTGAAATTAAAAAAAAATAACAAATCTAGTTTAGTGAAGTAACTCCAATCAAAAAAAAAAAAATATATGGGATAATATAGAAATAAAAAATAAAGAAAAAAAATTAAGTGAAAGAATTGGCACTCGCCCATATCTTGGAAGACATTAGGCTAATATGGGAATCATTTAAAAGCTTTTGAGGAGATCTTTTACGAAGTATTAAATTAAAAAAATGCTTAACTCGCACAGTGGTCTTAGAGTCAAAATTAGCACGAATTAATTCATAACTTCTTTTTAACACTAGCTAAAAGCATGAAAATTTGTATAAATTAACTACATGATAGGACACGATATTACACCAAAAATGGGTGTATTCGGATTTGAACGAATGGGTGTGGCAATTTCGATGAAAGATAATAATAATTATAATGATCGATTTTATTGCTTTTCTACAGGTAAGGACTCTTATTTTTATTAACACATTCATCCAAAATTCAACAGACATACTGTGATATTTTATTGAAAAATATTTATACATCTCGGCCTGTTTCTGCATCCGTTTCGTTGTCTGTAGTACAATTATTAGAAATCAGAACCATGGATTCTTTACGCAAAGGTTCTGACTTCCGATTCGACGGTTTTGTTAAAAGAGAGGATATATAAGGATCTGATGAAAAAGCAAGTGGTTAAAAAGATTTTGTATGTTACTTTCGCGTGACATTTTTCGAGCATAATGTTCTCTAACATAACTTATGTCTTTATTTCCACATTAGAGCGCTTCTTCGGATAACACTCCTATAGTCAAGGCAGCATTTTGAATAATGTCTGCACCATGGATCAATATCTTGTGGATATTAGGTGGCATGCAATAAATGGATATAGTTACGCTATTTCGAGGGCATACGATCGAAATGATTCTGCATTAATTGTATAGCCAGATGCCATTGTTCGTAAAATGACCCCTAGTTTTCTAATTAAGTTTTCGTTAACGCCAGTTATTCGTAAAGCTAAACGGAGTTGTTGAAAAAGTCTTCGATAAGAACGGTCCGTCAGCCAAATCTTCTTCCAAAAACAAAGGCGACACTTTAATAGAAAAAACAAAACAACCAAGCCTTATTTTAGATTCGAAAAAACTTTTTGTTCGATCTTCCTTCGCCCACTTTTCCGATAGTATGGTAACGAAACTCCGAGCTGTTTGTTTTAATTTATTTTCATAATCACTATCGTCATCCTGTATATAAATTTTAATGAAAATTTAAGATGTAACAACATTAGTTTTTTTCTTTTGATCCTTTTCAGAGAACTAAATATTAAACAAATCGCTTTTGGTGATAGAATTGTAACCTAAAATTTCGATATTAAATTTAATGTCAAAAAGTGGCAGCTCATAACTCACATGCTGCAGATAGCAGAGAAACAAAAATTGGGATTAAATCTAGGTAAATGCATATTTAAAAGTCTAACACAAGTTATAAAACAGATACCAATGCAGAATTAACGAAGACTTTTTGCTTTTCATAATGTTTTTTCTAAACGGAATACTTATTCGGCAACGATTTAAGAACTTAAATAGTACGCACCTCTAATTTGTAAATAAAAACAATAATTCTAAACGAAAATGTTTTAATATTTTTTATGAGCTCTCCAAATCACAAAAAAATATCGATTAATTTCTTAATAAAAACAAAATTGATTTCAACATTAACACTTTACTTTCCTAAACTAAGTAATAATGCTCACACTTTAGAAAAAATTATGAATGATAATATTAAATTTAATTCTTATTGGCGGCACATGATAGTGTTTTTTATACCCTTCACTACAAAAAGTGGAAAAAGGGTATATCTAATTTTGTCTTTCCGTGTGTAATTTTTACAATATCCATATCCGACCTCATAAAGTATATATATATATTCTGGCTTCTTAAGCATAGCGAAGTCGATTGAGCGAGGTCCGTCTGTCCCCCGTGTTAGTGTTAAAAACAAGTTAGCCGAGGCAAATGGAAATTTTGCATGATCGGTCCATGTCCTTCGAGGCAGCAGGCAAAACACCTACCTCTAATTTGTTCATGTCATTTGGAACAATAAACTCCAATAAAAAAAAGAAAAAAAAGAAAACAAACAAAAATATATAGGGCGATAGAGAATTAAAAAAAATAAAAAAAAACATCAAGTGAAAAAATTGCCGCTCACCCATATTTTTTGGGTTACGGGGCTCTGAAAATTTCAAATTTATTTTTAATATCTATATATATATTCTTTTAAAGCTTTTAAAGAGATTTTTAAGGAAATATTAAAATTTTTTAAAAATGCTTAACCCATAAGGTTAGGTTGCACAGGCTGTCGGCGTAACGAGACCGACTCACTTGGGTCCTAAAGGTCCCGTTGTGTCACTTGTAAACAGGATGTGCAGGGATCAGATTCAAGTCCCTACGGCACCATCAAAGATCCATATCCAAACCACCCCGAGGACCGGATAAACAAGTTTATCCTAGCAACATCGCAGACAGACAAGTCTGCAAGACCATGCAGTTTTGGGCTGCAGAAAACGGCCGCTATATTCCCAGAAAGAACTGGACAGTGGCAGAGCAGATACTCCACCATTTCCTCCTCTTCCTCATTGTTTATTAATTTAATTAAATAACTAAAGTTTTTTAAAATAAAGGCCGGGGCACATAGAATCCGTCATACGTTGTACTTTGACATATTGGCCTGAAGTTAAAGTAACGACGGATGAGGTTGGCACAATGAGTACTTTGCTGACGGAATTTTAAATCAGCTGTTAATCTTTTCATTAGTGTTGCCAGGGAAAGACAGAAAAAATATGATTTTTTTTCAATAAAAGTTACATTTTGAAATTTTTCTTTAAAAAAATAGTAAAATTAAGGCGAGTTAAATATAAGGTGGCCGCACGGCTAAAAAAACAAAAACTCAATGTTATTTTGTTGTTGCACAGCACCATGTTGATGTCAAAAGTAGTTGGCTGAACAGAAGGAAGCCGAATTTAATTTATCCTTTTCTCATCATTCGATACTTTAAATAAAGTTGTACCAGTTAGTTTCTTTTTTTTAAATTATTTGAAAATTATATAATTTCTAAACTATTTTAAAATTTTGAAAACGTCGAACATAAACAAAAATTAGCTGGGCTATTAAGACCACCAGTAAATTAATACGCCTTGGCATAAAATATAGTAAAAAGTTTTATTCCATATGACAGGGAAAATAACAAGGCAACATATTCATTTACCGAACAAAAACAAAAAAAAAAAAAAAAAAAGAATAACGTATGAAATAAAATTTCATGCCGATGCTACTCATGAGAATTTATATTAGGACCCAATACTAATACTTCGGTATGAAAAAAGTGCATGCTCACCGTTTAATAAAATTATTTAAAGTACATAATCCAGCACTTCGTGAAGGAAATTAAAGAGTAGTTTTTTTTCTAAATCGAGATATTGCTACGATTTTCAAATTTTTCAAGCGGAATAACTAAAGTTGCTACCATTTTTCGCAAGTTTGAACAGAACGCACGAAATGCAGCTCATACTATTTCCCGGTTGGGAAAAAATTGTTGTTTCTAAACTTGAAACAAGAACATTTCGTTTATTCAAACTAATTTTTTAATGGGATTTTGATTGCATTTGAGGTAACCTTTGTATTTAAAACCGAATTGATATGTTAAGAAAGGTAGATATGTTAAGTAAGATTTTTACATCAAATAATGAAACAAGTAATTTTTCATTGATGTTACTTTATTTCGTGTTTGTATCAAAAGTTGCGAAAATTTGACCTAATATAACAAAAATTTTATAGAATAAATAAATTTTCAAAAGTTACAAAAATGTTAAAATTGTAACCAAACGGCAATACTGCTTTTAATGTATATACAAAAAAAAATATGTGCAAAGGGAGAGTAAAGAGCACAGCAAGACAACAAAGAAGAAGAAGAAGCAATTGATATGTGTCAAAGTATTCAATAAACGCCAAAAGTTAAAAGTTGCTCAACTCTCATACTTTGTGTTGACGGAGACGTACTGATTGTGACAACACTCATATGAAAACATGTATTTTAACTGAGTTGTCAGTTGAACAAGTTGAAGTTTAACGTATGACGGATTCTATGTGCCCCGGCCTTAAGAATTATAAACACCTCTTATCTTAAGCAAATCAAACAACGGAATGAATTAGACAAGAGAAAAAAATAACGAACGACGTTCACATTGTTAAAAACAGAGTTGCCAATAAGTTTCATTCTCCAACACTCCTTCTCAATGTGAATGACGTTTTACATTTATGAAAATCTATATTTCTTTTTTTTTTTTAAATAAATTTCATTAATTTTGGAAAGTAATGATGCTTTGTTTTTGCCAGATTTTTAGTTAGTACATCAGCAATCATCTCCTGCGATGGACAATATTTTAGGACTAAATCTCTATTCTTAACAACCTCTGGGACATGATGATATCGTATATCGATATGTTTAGTCCTTTTATGATATACTGGGTTAGATGCCAGTTTTTCTGCACCTTGATTGTCAACGTTTAGTATTACTGCTTCACCCATTGTATATCCAATTTACTCCAAAAGCCGCTTCAGGAATATTGCTTCTTTTGCCGCTTCAGACATGGCCGTATATTCGGCATCTGTGCTTCTTAAAGCCACACATGATTGTTTTGATGATTGCCACGATACCGGACAATTTCCAACAAAAAATATGAAACCAGTGTATGATTTTCGGTCAAGGGTATTACCTCCCCAATCTGCATCCACAAAACCCTCAACAGATTTTTACCAGCTTTGTACATAATTTTTAATTTTACAGTGCCATGGAGATAACTCAATATTCGTTTTATAGCTTGCATGTGTTCTGCGTGTGGGGTGGAATTTCTCTGTGCTAATTTAGATACGGAATGGAGAATATCAGGTCTTGTTGTTATAGCCAGGTACATCAAGGCTCCGACTATGGATTGGTAATCAGTCTGGGATATTTCTTCACAATTATCATCACACTTAACTTGGTAGTTTGCCTCGAGCGGAGTTGCAACAGCTTTACAATTTTGCATGCCGTACTCTTGAAGTAGATCTTGAATATACTGCGACTGACAGATTGAAATCGCTCCAGTTTCTCCCTCTCGTTGTACTTCAAATCCAAGGTAATGGTGCAATTGACCCTTATCTGTCATGGGAAATTCTTTTGCCAACAATTCTTTCACCACCATTACATTGTTTTTATCTTTTGAGGCTATTAAAAGATCATCGACGTAAACGGTTACTAGTACCATCTCGTTGTCTAACGTGGTCTTATAAAGACAAGGTTCATTTGAGCATTGCTCGAAACCAATTTGAGTAACCAACCATGATATATTCTTCGCCTTTAGCTTCAAATTTTCCACCACTTTTCTTTTTATTTAATGCCACTGCATACGACCCAAATGTTCTCAAATGTTGAATATTAGGTTTCCTATTAAACCAAACTTCATATGGTGTCTTATTCTGAAGTATTTTTGTAGGGCATCTGTTACGTAAATATGCAGCAGTATCGATAGCCTCTGCCCATAAACTCTGTTCAACACTACTATGTACCAACATAGACCGAGCCATTTCAACTAATGTTCGATTGGCTCTTTCAGCTTTGCCTTTTTGCTAAGGAGTATAAATCACCGTGAGTTGCCTGGCTATATCCTCAGATTCTGGGAAATTATCAAAATCTTTGTTTATGTATTCGCGGCCATTGTCACTTCGCAAAGTTTTGATTTTTCGGCCTGTTTGTTTTTCAACATGTTGCTTATATATTTTAAAAGTCTTAAGAACTTCACTCTTAGCTTTAAGAAAATATAATAAAATACGTCTCGAAAAATCATCAATAAAGGTGACAAAATATCTCGCACCGCCAAATGATTTTGTAGTAAATGGACCGCACACGTCACTATGTACCACTTCCAACAAGTTAGTTGTCCTTACTTAACATACACGTGTTGCATTGAGCTATTCTACTGCTATCTTTCAAGTTCATGCCTTTTACCATTTCCTTTTTAGCCACATCACACAACGAGCTAAAATTCAAGTGACCAAGTCTGTTATGCCACAGTTGGTTCATATTAGTGGCTGCAAGCAAATTCTCAAATTTCAGTTCAAATATAAACAAATTGTTTCGTTTGAACGCTTTAAAAATTACTTTGCCTTTGGCATTTTTTATAACAGCAGACGTTGCATCGAAGACCACCGTTAAGCCATTATCAACAACTCGCCCGACGGACACAAAATTCATGTTTAATTCGGGGGAATATAAGACATTCTGGAATTTTATTAGTTCACCGTTTACCTCAATTTCCACGTCACCTTTTCCCTTCGCAATAATGTAGTTGTCAGCTTAAAAATGAATTTCCTCAGTGTGCTCTACAAAATTAGAAAACATTTTTCTTTCACAGCACATGTGTGCAGTTGCACCGCTGTCAATGCACCATTGTGTACTTCTTGTTTTCGGCTGACGTGTTGTCTGTATAGCATGTAACAGATGCTGCTGTTTTTTCGTTGCTTTTGTGCACTTGTTTGCATAATGTCCAAATTCGCCGCAACTAAAACATTTTCCTTTTGTTTTGTTGTTTTTGTATTTGTTTTCGTTTTTTGCCTTATTTCTTTGAAACGTTTTCATTGTAAATGCTTGCTGTACGTTTGTTGTTGTTTCTTCTCTATCACTTTTTTGCTTATGCCTGTCTCCTTCTTCCAGAATTTTCTGTTTGATGGTTGACAAATTTGGCAACACATCACGTGTTTCTATGGCTACTACGAAATGTTCGTATTCGGTTGGCAAACTAGAGAGGAGCATTATAACTAAAAAAAAATCTTGGATAATGATTCCATTTTCCGCCAGCTTTTCGGCCAAATCTGTGAAATCATGAATATGTTGTAGACATAAAAAATTCCTTCCTTAGGTATAATTGCAATAATCCGTACTTTATATAACACCACTCGCACATTTTTATTAATTAGCCATTCCTATGACTCTCGATTGAATTTGCAAGGAACTCCACTACTTTCCAATAATCAAAAACAATCTGCAATGGTATACTTAAATTTTAACTAAAAAAAACCTTCAATAAAAAATGGTATTATATTTGGTCTATCGTAACATGTACTATTTTGCCGTCCGTACACGCAGTTATTTTTATTTTTCCATGTGCTTCTTTTTTCTAACCACGAAGTTATTTAAATTTTACAGTGTTCTTTTTTTCAACCACCAAGTTATTTT
The DNA here is from genome assembly GCA_916610165.2 of Gymnosoma rotundatum. Classification (NCBI taxonomy): domain Eukaryota; kingdom Metazoa; phylum Arthropoda; class Insecta; order Diptera; family Tachinidae; genus Gymnosoma; species Gymnosoma rotundatum. The sequence continues at coordinate 49,999,442 of OU744339.1, forward strand.
CATTTTTCAATGTACTCTCCTTTAAACTTCGAAGTTATTTTTCAATGTACTCTTTTTTTAACCACGAAGTTATTTGAATTTTTCAATGGATTTTTTTTCGAACGCGTACTAAAAGTAGAGTACGCGTACGCAAACAATAGCTTTAGTGGAACATTCGCGTACGCGTACGCAAAAAAATATTTTAATAAAACACATTCGTGGTTGTGTACGGAAAATTTAAAAATTTAGTAACACACATAATTGTTATAAAAAGAAAAATATGTACGGGTTGGTTTTGAACAGAACATTGTGTGTACGATGAGTTTACTTTCTGAACTCTGCTAGAAATACCTTCGTGATTTGTTGAATGGTCACTGCATAGAAATTATGAACAAAGAAATTAAGTAAAACTACACCTTATTCAATGGTTACACAGTTTAATAAATGATAAAATGAAAATTTGTTTACATTTTTTTTATTTAGCACAATTTAAAATTCTTCGTTTTAAATTTTCTTGTAAAATTATTTTCTATTTTCTTAAGCTTTGGGTCCTTATATTTTTTAATAATATTTTATTTCAATATTTCGGTACTTTCTGCGTACCTTCTTCAGGAAACAAAATTAATATAATATAATATATAATATATATTAATTTTGTTTCCTGAAGAAGGTACGCAGAAAGTACCGAAATATTGAAATAAAATATTATTAAAAAATATAAGGACCCAAAGCTTAAGAAAATAGAAAATACTTTAATAAAAAAGGGTCAAATAATCATTATTAAACTAATTTTCTTGTAAAATTTAATTTTTGCGAAATATGTTAATATCGCAAACTTACGATAATTTACTTCAGGGATATAAGCAAATTTAATTGTCAGAAAAATTGAAACGTGTTAAAATCTTGTGATTTGTCAATGCAATCAGACGTGTTTGGTAAATAAATTTTTATAGATAAATTTGTTTTTTCAACGTTGCATATGCATATTAAAGTTGATTTTACGCATTAAAGTAAAAGGTAAACTAAAAACATTTTATATTCATTCAGTTATTTACACTTTTTTTAAATTTTGTTAAACATTTTATGCATCTCTAAAAAAACAAAGCCATAACAGAAACAAAGCCACAGCAAGAAGTATAAAAAAATTAAATTTCAATTAGGCAATCGAAAATTTCTGAAACTAAAATATTTCGGAAAAAACAATGATGACAAAATGTAGCCAAGACTACGGCTTATTAAACTGTGTTTTTAGATTTTTGGCGAATTTTTTGGTATGTGTCTGCTATTTTTATGTAAAATTATATATAGTACTTCATTTTTGCTTATTTTTTTAATTTCTGTCACCCAAACATTTGTTTTTGATTGGAGTTACTTACTTCACTAAACTAAATTTACATATACTCCGCTATGCCGATTGTTATTTGCAGATTACTATATTTATTCTTTTTTGTTTATAATGTTTTAATGTCAATAATAATGAAATACTAATAGGAGTGAATTTTAATTCGTTGTGTTAGTTACGCATTACTTAGTAGGCAATTCGAGTGTACATGTTATCAATTTTCTCCCCTTACACGTATTCTGAAGTAAGGTACAGAAACAACACCTTTGAACTTTGAGCTGGTCTTTTACATGCTAGGAGTACCGAAGCATGTGATATTCAACGAAATTTTCAATAGTGTTTATTGAGTGAATATATTGCCGTAGTATTAAAACCATTTACGGCTTTTACATCACTGTATGCTTTTTAACAGGCTTTAAAAAGTACGCCTGTATGTAACGTTATTTCCAGCGCATGTTTTATTACTGACAAATTCTTGGGGATATTATTTATTTCAATAACTTGAAATCTACGGTCTGATCTTGTCAATCCCTAATATATTTTTCCCATCTCCTAAAATCCAGCAAACAATTTTAAAAAAGGTGTGGAATTAATCAATTTTGTTGAAAGGACTTCCTAACAACCAACCTAATGATTTTAATAATGTCTGAGACTTTTATAATCAATTACAGAGAATTTATTTCATTGATTATTGCAGGAAATAAATAATGATGATCATTAGTATGTATTTTAAGGAATTCTCTTTTAGCTTAAAGAACTAGTTCAATGACTACTTCCTTTTTTGGAAACTGATAAGTACTTTTCACGGTATTGCCAAATTTTTTTCAAGGAAATTTAACGAAATCATTTCAATTGCTGCAACGAAAGTGAAGATGACAAAATTTAACTGTCAAACGTTCTTCAATAATTTACCGATCGTTGACATTTCCTGCAAAGTAGTGTGTGTACTTTACATCATTAAGATGCCAAAAGTATAAAAGGGTGTGAAGATAGCTCCGCCAGTAAGCTTCATTTTAGACAACCCTGTAATAGTTTACATACATCTCACTCAAAAAATGTTAAGTAACAGAATTTAATTATTTTAACATTTGCGTTAAAATTAAAAATATTATATAAAAAAGGATATAAATTTAAAAAAGTTAAAAGAAAATAGACAAAGTTTTTCACCACTCCATATGATAGCAAATATTGAGCACTGCATCCAACAAATTAAAGATAGCAGAGTTTGGGAAAAAGAACTAACAAGAACAAAATTAGCCAACAGGGTCACACAATTTAAAAGAAATATAAATAACTATCAAAAAGAAAAATTTATTTTGGCTGTTGGAAAAATTACTAGAGGACAAGAACACATATCGAATTACAAGAATAGACCCTACTCCAAATTAATAAAAACAAATAACCACATATTAATGAATTACATTAATAAGAATATATAGACAACTGGCAAAAACACATACTTACTTGTTCCGCCGCAACAGCTCCGAGCATTTATGGACTACAGAAAATACATAAACCCAACATGCCTCTCAGACCCATAGTGTCATCAGTTCAAATACCATGTTACAAGCTCAGCAAATACGTAGGATCAATACTCAAAAACATAATTTCTGATATATATAACGTAAAAAATTCTTTTAAAGTAAAACAACAACTGAAAAATATAAAACTGGATGCCAATGACACTATAGCTTCTTTTGACGTTATTTCACTTTTCACGAATATACCAATTAATACTGCTATTAACAACATAATGGATAACTGGAACTTAATAAAAACAAACATAAAAATACCACGTTTAACATTTTCATAAGTTTTAAAATTTTGACTGTATGACAACAATTATTTTGTATACGATAACAAAGTATATAATCAAATATTTGGTATGCCAATGGGAAACCCGCTCTCACCTACAGTTGCCGACATCGTATTAGACAATTTACTGGACGTAGCATTAGCCGAATTGAAGGACAAAGATATTCAAATTAAGTACGTAGCAAAATACGTAGATGATATTTTAGCTATAATCAACATTGACGACAAAGAAGAAATACTTGACACATTAAATAAATACCACCCCAAAATTCAGTTTACTATGAAAGTAGAGATGGACAATAGGATAACATACCTTGATATGATGCTGATTAAAAATGAAAACATAATAACATTTGACTGATATCAAAAAGAAATTTCATCAGGCAGGATCATCAATTTTAATGCTACACAACCAAAATCTCAAATACTAAACACGGCCAAAAACCTTATACAACGAGTACTGGACATCAGCGACAATATATACCATTCACAAAATATTCAAAAAATTACCGCCATATTGATCAATAACAGCTTCCCCATAAAGTTAATAAAGTCTCTAATAACAGCATACAAACCAATACAAAACAGCAACAATGGTAACACCAATATAGAAAAACAAATTTACAGTGTAATATACATACCTTGCCTAACCGACAACAACAGTATAAAAACAACAATAAATAAAATTGACATAAGCTTTGCATACAAGCCAAACAAAACATAAAATGCAATAACAAAACTACAGCAAAACAATGTAGTTTACGAAATTCGATGTAAAGGGGATGAAAATAATAACTGCAATCTTATTTACATTGGAACAGTTAAAGGCTGGTTCACCGGCAAAAATTTTGTTCCGAAACATTTTTTTTTTTATATGTAGTTTGACATTTTATTTTTTGAGAGAGAGATAGAAACTACATATAAAAAAAATGCCAACAAAAACAGAGAAAACACAGCATTGTCTCAGCATAAAACACAAACAAAACATAAGCCTGATTTTGACAATATAAAAATACCAGACAAAGTAAACAACGAGAAAAAGAGATACACCTTAGAAAGCTTAAGAATACAACAAAAAATAAACAAAACAATGAACATTAAAGAGGACACAGACAATTAAGGCGCCAGTTATAAACTCGCATTAATTTAAGCAACAGTTGAAATTAAATTTTTGTGCTTGTTAATTCATGTTTAATATTGTTTTTTTATTGTTATTTTTATCAAAAATCTTTAATCTATTAATGTAAACTGTACTGTCATACTGTAAGTTTACTTATTTTTGTACATTTTAGCGGTAATTGTTTTTAATTGTAACTGTGTTAAATTTTCTTCTTTTTAATTAAATAGACGACCCCTTGAGAAAGTGAACAAAAAATTCACGAAACGTGGGGGAAATATGTAATAAAAAATTGTTTTTTATTTACATGGATCAATTTAGGCCTTATTAGCTTAGAATATAATATTATACATACGGAAAAAAAGTTATGTTTATTTATGTACAGCAAAATATACAAAGTCAAAATAAAGGAATTTCTAAAATGAGGTCGAAATTAAAATTTTCCTTTTTTAAACAGGCATTATTTATTAAATGCCCAAAAATGGGTCAAAATTTAAAAGGTGCGGCTTAGCGGGCTACTGGGGCGAAGGCCTCGTCATTAAAGATTTCAGAACGGTAAAGGTTATATTCAAAATTTTTATAGGTGTTTAGTACTAGATATAAGAAAAATGTGAAATTACGCATTTTCCCGAATGGGCATTTTACAAATGCCCAAAACTGGGTCAAAATTGAAAAGGTGCGGACCACTAGGATCGAAAGCCTCGGCATTATAGATTTCAAAACTGTAAAGGTTATATTCAGAATTTATTTTCTAAATATATTTATTTTTTAACCGACTTCAAAAAAAGAATGAGGTTATACAATTCGGCTGAATGTTGCTTTTTTATATTTGTGCCTCCAGAACTCAGTAATTTCTGATCCGATTTTGAAAATTTTTTGGTAGTATGATAGATTATGCTTACGTTTTAAAAACAGCTCATAATCTTAAAAATAAAGGGCACTTCTGTAAAATTTGAAATGACTGCGTATTACTATAGCTCCCAAAAACAAAAAATTATACAAAAATAAATCTAAAATTAAAGGGTGCCCCAAAGAGTAAAGACTGCAATAAGGAAATAATAATGAAATGCGTTAACTGCTTTAAAGAAAATAAAAGACTGAATTTAGGTCTGGATGAAAATCACACTACAAATAGCCGAGATTGTCCAGTGTACCAAAATAAGTTAAATCTAAAAAAGAGAAGAATAGGTTTATCTACCTAACAACCAAAGCAATTACATGGAATATATACAAACATTCAAGGATTAATTAATAACTTCAATCAACTTGAAATTATAGCTGAAATAAGTAAATCTGAGTTCATTATACTATCTGAAACACATCAAACTAATGAAATAGATGAAAGTGAAATAGAAATAGAAAATTATGATCATTACTTTTCTCTATCGAATTCATCAAGGACTGGCGGTATAATAATTTATTTTAAAAAGCATTGGAGTGTTAATAAAATAAAAGAAAGTACCAAAGATAATAAACACTGGATAAGTGCATATATGGCGAAATATGAAAAAACATCATTTGCAATAATAGTAGTATATAGATCACCTAGTGGTTCAAAATCAGAGTTCTGTGATATTTTTCAAGACTTTGTGGAAGAAACATGTGAAAGAAACTGTGATATTCTTATTGTTGGAGATTTCAATATTGACCGAATGAGCGACTTCTATGCAAGTAAAATTAATAGCATTCTTAATGACAATGGTCTGAAACATATAATGAATGAATATACAAGAATAACTGTAAATTCAAAAACTTTAATAGACTATATAATAACTAATAATATGAATATAACGGCAAAGAGTAATAAAAATAATAAAATATCTGACCACGAATCTATAGACATTTTAATTGAGAATAAGTGTAATTATACGGAAAATAGATTTAAGGAAATAGACATTTTAAAATATAATAAAGTCAGATTTAAAACTGAACTAAGTGCAATATTTAATATTAGTGAAACAAATAATCTTAATGTAGATGTATATAACTTTGACCGATGCCTCGAAAACACCTTAAAAAAATTTCAGACTAAGAAAAAAATAAATGAGAAAAATTATAATATGTGGTTTAATAATGAACTCAGGACGTTAAAACGAGAAAAAGTTTTTAAATACCAAAATGCAATAATAGAAAACACAAATGAAGCTTGGAACAATTATAAGATGACAAGAAATATTTATAAAGTAAAACTTGAACAAGAAAAAAATAAATACATAAACAATAAAATAAATGGTGCAAATAACCAGAAAGAAATGTGGTACAAAATTAAGGAATTAGTATTAAGGAAGCCTAAAAATGTGATAAAATCTGTGATACATGAGCATATAGAATATAAGGATAATATGCAAATAGCTATTAATTTGAATAATTATTTTGTAAATAGTATTAATGAAATCAGACGATCCATTGAAAACGTGCAATATGAAAATCAGATACCTGTAATAGAGTCTAAGTTTAAATTTCAAAGAATAAATTTACAAGAACTCAAAACTATATTCAAAACTATTAAGAAAAAACCGGATTATACAAATATAACAAGCAACATAATTCTAGATAATTGGGAAATAGTAGGCAGTACAATATTAAACTTTATGAATAAGTCACTAATGACGGGAGTTTTTCCTAGTAGCTGGAGAGAGTCGATGATTTACCCAATTGAAAAGGTGAAAAATACAGTAAAATGCGAGGAGTATCGAGCAATTAATACTTTAAAAACTTGTGAAAAAGTAATCGAGATTATAGTAAAAAATCAACTGGAAGGTTATGTAGAAAAATATGGTCTCCTATCGAAGTATCAATCTGGATTTAGAAAGCTTTATTCATGTGAAACAGCACTTAATTACGTCGTAAATAGATGGAAAAGTAGACAAAAAAATAATAAAGTATTGGCGATCTTTCTTGATTTTAAAAGAGCCTTTGAAACTATAGATAGGAATATCCTTCTCAGGAAACTATTTAAATATGGAATACAAGGCACAGAACTAAAATGGTTTAATTCTTACCTAACGAACCGAAAACAATTTACAAAGGTTAATAACACGGTATCAAATGCAATAGATAATGATTTTGGAGTACCACAAGGCTCAGTTTTAGGAGCGCTCCTTTTTTTTGTCTACATAAATAATGTGGAGAATGTATTAAACAAATGTGAGATTGTATTATATGCAGATGATACCCTTATATTTACAGAAGCAGCCACCGAAGAATTATGTTATGAAAATCTAGATAATGACATCAGTAATATAAATAAATGGTTGAAAATAAACAAACTAAAATTGAATGAGAACAAGACTAAATTAATGGAAATAAGTATGAAAACTGACAGAATATTCAAGATAAATAATGTGACTATAGAAAAAGTAAATACAATTAAATACCTTGGTTTCTTAATAGATGAATGCTTAAATTTTAAGGAACACATCGAATATATATGTAAGAAAATTGGTAAGAAAATTGGATTTTTTAAACGATTAAGAAACAAAGTTTCAATATTAACGGCTATAAACATATATAACACAACAATAAAACCACATTTTGAGTATGGTTCAACTATACTGTTTACTTGCTGCTCAGACCATCAAATAAATAGACTGCAAAAACTGCAAAACAAAGCTATGCGCTCAATTTTGAAATGTCACCGCTTCACATCAATAAAATATATGCTAGATACACTAAAATGGTTAAATGTACATCAGAGACTGCAACTTAATACAATATACTTTATTCAGAAAATGAAAATGAGAAAATCACCAGAATATCTAATTGAACAAATAAGATACGTTGGCGAAGTTCAACCCTACAACCTTAGGAATGCCTTGGACTTTAGACCCCAGAGGGCAGACACAAACGCAAAGAAGAGAACTTTATTTAACAAAGGACTGAACCTTTATAACAGTATGCCGAGTTATATCAAAGATGAAGTTAATATAAATCTTTTTAGAAGGAAGACTGTCAATTTTATAAGAAATATTGATCTGTGATTTAATTTATTTTTATTCAGAATTTATTCAAATTTTTCAATTTGTTAAATGAAATTAAAATGAAATGTATTTTGAAAGTATTATAAATACTACTAATAAAGATAATAATAATAATAATAATAATAATAATAATAATAATAAATTTACTTATATGGGCCTATCTTTTGAACCGTTATAGACAAACGCTAGCAAATTGGACAGAATGTCGATTGCTATGGCCGTTATAGTAACAAATATAAATATTACAAATTATAAATTAAGGGGTGCGCCAATAGTTCATAAAATTTGATGTATATGGCCATACTTTTGAACAGTTGTATAGAGACGCTTGAAATTTACAACGAACCTGTATTGCTAAGTCCGCTATAACAACAAGTATCAAATATGGATTTGGAAGTTAAAGGGTGTTCCAATAGTTGATGTAATTACAAGTGTGTGGCCGTACTTTTGAACCGTTATAAACAGAACGCTGAAACTTAAAAGGGACCTGTATTTCTAAGTCGGCTATATCAACGAGTTTATAATTTGAATTTAGAAATTAAAGGGTGTCCCATAATTACTATAGATTTACTTATATAGGCTTATCTTTTGAACCGTTATAGACAAACGCTTGTAAATTTGACGCAATGTCGATTGCTATGGCCGTTATAGTAACAACTGATAATATTTAAAATTATAAATTAAAGGGTGCACCAATAGTTCATTTGAATTGGTATATGGTCATACTTTTAAACAGTTGTAGACAGACGATTGAAATTCACAAAGAACCTGTATTACTAACTCCTCTATAACAATAGTTGATATAATATGGTGTATGTGGCCGGACTTTTGAACCGTTATAGACAGACAGCTGAAATTTACAAGGGACATGTTTTGCTAAGTCCGCGATAACAAGAAGCTTATAATTTGAATTTAGAAATTAAAGGATGTTCCCAGACTGTAATATGTTCTATATGGCCCTATTTTTTTAACCGTTTATGCAAACACTTGAAAATTAGACAGAATGTCCACTACATTGTTTGGTATAATACGAGTAAGAAGAGTAAATATTTTATATTATAATTTAAAGGGTTTTAAAATAATTGATGTAATCTGATGTATATGAGCACACTGTTGAACCGTTATAAACAGACGGCTTAAATTTACACAGAACCTGATTGCTAAATCTACTACAACAGCAAGTATATAATTTGAATTTGGAAATTAAAGAGTGACCCCTGTATATTGCCAAACTATTGAACAGTTGAAAAAGTAAAAAGTTTGGAGATAATTAGTTAATGTAATTTAATTTATGTGGCCATAAACTTGAGATGTTATAGGCAGACAGATGGAATCTGTTTTGAAGTCGGTTTTTTCGCAAGAATTATTATTAAATTAGGATTTGAAGGATTCAAAGGGAAATCCCAAAGTGTAATGCTTGTTGAATACGTATGGGGCTTGCACAGAAACCTTGCCCATCGGAACATTCACGGCAAGCTAAATACAGAAAAACATCTTAAGTTTAATCTTTAATCCATTGTCATACTACTCTATTTCCTAATTCCCTTTTACTCGAAAATTTGAAGAAAAAAAAAAAATAAATATTTACATACTAAATAAACCACTATTAAAACAAAATTATAATTTTTTTATAGAAGTTGCCATGTAATTTTGCCAATTAATCGTAAAAAGCTTTTTTTACAACAATGGTGTCTTTGGTGACCCCCACTGAAATTTTCCGGCAAACATTTTCGTACAATATTTTAATACTTAAATGTCCTTTTTTAAAGGATATTTTTTGATTTTCTCGAAAAAAAGGGTCAAATTGACCCATAAAGGGACCAGTTAGAGGGTTAAGATCTTCCACAAAAATAATCCTCATACAATTCCACAATATAACTCAGACCATAAGAATTCTCTCAGACATTAACTTACAGCATTTTTTCCATACAGTTAATGCTCCCTTCGACCAAAAAATGAAAACTTTGACCCACTGTAAAAAAAAACTCAGACGTGCTGGACCATAAGTTTGTTCTACAAAAATGATCTACTCAACAAACCCTTTCAGAATTATAGGGTCGCTATTCTGTTCCAAAAATGCTGTTGGACAGTGTAATTACACAACTAAGGTAAATAGATGCGAAGAATGCTGATGAAGGACGTAGAGGTCGAGAAAGTGCAGCATTACATTCTGCTGGCGTCTAATTTTTCTTGTTTTAACATAATTTTTCTTTCTAAAAAAGATTTTTAGAAATTAAAATAAAATGAACTAAAACCAAAATAATTTCGATACATTTATAAATTTCATGGTTCAAATCCTATTTTAATAAAAATTAAATTATAAACATACGCACGGCACAGCGTACGTACATTCATGCTTAACTTATAAAATCAATATGACACTGAAACAGCATCTATAATGTTGTGAGTAAACGAGTAAGAATGACTACAACAAAATTTGCATTTGTGTCCAATCAATGATTAGAACAAAAGCAACAACAAATGTACAAGACGAAATTCAAAGAGAACAATCAAAAAATATTTTAGTTTGTGTGTGAATTTCGTCTAACCAAATAAATATTAGTACTACTCGTATTCTTATTTACAAAGTTAGTTGGTTAAAAAGATGATGTTTATAATTACACAACTAAGGTAGATAGATGCGAAGAATGCTGATGAAGGACGTAGCGGTCCAGAAAGTGCAGCATTACATTCTGCTAGCGTCTAATTTTTCTTGTTTTCTTTGGAAAATGTCCGCATACATTTGTAAAAGAACTTTTTGTTTCTGAAAAAAGATTTTTAGAAATTCAAATAAAATAAACTAAAGCCAAAATAATAATAATAATATTCACATGAATATTATAAATAAATTAATTTTTTTTTATACATTTATATCCTTTTTATATAATAATTTTAATTTTCAAACGCAAGTGTTAAAATAATTCAGTTATGTTAACTTAACATTTTTTTAAGTGAGAAGTATGTAAACTATAACTGGGTTCTCTAAAACGATGCTATCTTTACACCCTTAAAGGATAACCATGTCATGTAATTCCATGTGTAATTTTTACAATAGCGAATTTCGGCCCCATAAAGTATATATATTCTGACTTCTTATGCATAGCGGAATCGTTTGAGCGATGATTGTCGGTCTGTCTCTGTTAGTGTTAAATTTGCCGAGGCAAATATCAATATGGGTATCATTTTAAAGCTTTTGAAGAGATCTTTAAAGAAATACTAAGATTTTTTTTAAATGCTTAACCTATTAAGAGCCGATGTCATTTTTTTGTAAAATTATTTTATGCAGTACCATTTTTTATTTTTATTTTGTAATTCTCTGTCACCCAATATTTTTTTGATTGAAGTTACTTCACTAAACTAGATTTACATAGATGGTGAAGGGTATATAAGATTAGGCAAAGCCGAATATAGCACTCTTACATATTTTAAATGAAGACATTTTTTTTTCTTTTACTTAAAAAATAAATTGTTCTTAAATAACGCGTTGTATAAATAAAAAGAATTGTCAAACTCTCTTATTTCACAAGCAAATGTTCATACGACTCAGCATACATACCACCATATAAATATAAACATATCGTTTAAACGCAAAAATTGTATGCTAACTCATATCTTGCCATTTCATTTGCTGAAATATGAATGAATTAAAAAATCTGTCAGTTTTAGCGTATAGTGTAAACACTTAGCATATGATATATGATGGCATAGGAATTTGCTGTTATTTTTAATCATACAATTGTTGTTGCTGGTTCAACATATCGTATAAACTAAGCTTAAACTTACCGGTGAATCCTGGTTGGCATTCGCATGTATACGAATTTATTCCATCTATACAAGTTGCATTATTTTGACATTTAACTTTTCCCAAACAGTCGTCAATATTGATTTCACACCGATCTCCTGTATAACCGGGTGCACAGTGACAACTAAAACGGCCCTCCTCTAAAACAGTGCAAGTTGCATTATTTCTGCAAGGATTTCCATAACAAGCATCAATCATAAACTCGCAATGCTTTCCATGAAATCCCGGCTGGCAAAGGCATTGATAATCTTTATAGGGTAAAGAATCACACTTTGCTTTATTTTTACAAGGATATGTAAAACATGCATCACATTTAGCTAATATGTCGTTACTGACTTTGCCTTTACACACAAAGTTATTAGATGGTGTCGATAGGATAAGTTTATCTTTCATATAACTGGGCTCAGAGCACCTCGCTATCCCTGGCTCGACATAATCCAGTTTTATCCAATCAGAAAACCACTTAAGAGAACAGTCACAATATAATGGATTGCTGCCAAGAGCACTAAAATTTTAAATAAAGTTTACTCAATTAATTTTGGTAAAATACGTAACTATGCATACATGTGTGTCAAAGATTGCAGATGTTGAAAAGAACCTTCTGGAATCATCGAAATTTGGTTTCCATGCAAAGAAAGTACACGCAAATTACTTAAACCGCTAAATGCATTTCGTTGTAAACACTGTAGGTTATTGTATGATATAATTCTATAATATAAAAAAATTACACCAGAGTAAAGTACATATTATACAGCTGAAAATGCAGCAAATCATATACTTACAACGTGGAAAGATTTGTAAGATTGGCGAAGGTGTAGTCCGATAGTATTGTTATTTGATTATTACTTAAGTCTCTATAATAATAAAATAAGTAAGCTTTTGGAAAACAATAACAAGCTTTATTACTTACAGTCGCTCAAGTGACTTTAAATGACGTATACGATCCGGTTTTATCAAAGTTATTTCATTTGACTCCAGATACAACTCAGATGTTTCATCTGGTATACCTTGTGGAATCTCTGTTAAATTATTACGAGAGCATCGAACGACAGTTCCTGTACAATTGCACATTGGTGGACAATAGTCTTCTTCTAAGCAACCATCGTGGTTATCAAGTGTACATTTAAATTCACTGCGTGGCACATCTTTTATTTGTACATCGCGTAGCCTATACGGTTCACCACAACGTGCAGTACCGCCGTTTAACAGCCTTTTGCGTAACCAATCAGAAAACCAGCCTAAATGACAATTGCAATTAAAAGGATTTGAAGCCAAATTTCTGAAACAAATAATTAAAAGATAGTTTAAAATTAGTATAAATTAAATTTATTATTATTATTTTAATTCACAGAGAATGGACTTGTCTTAAAAAATATTTTACAGATACATTCATATATAAAAAATACATAATTTATGTATTTGGAATCACTTAACATTATAACCTTTATCGTACTAGATTCCTTTAAAATGTATATTTTCTTACAACAAAAAATTTCGTAATACTCTTACAAAATACAAGGCGTTAAAAAGTTAACATCACAAGGATATCCATATGGTCATTTCGATATCGTTAACATAGCTTACCAATGGTGCGCAAAGACTAATTTTTTTTTATTTTACAAATGTTTTTAATTTTAAGCGACCTTTTTTTTACTGCAAAAGCACACATCCACATTCAACACAGTTATCATGGCTATAAGACCTTATAAAATCCTTGAGAAAATCAGAAAACTTTCGTTGCTGCTTTTTCACAGACTAGTTACCAAAAATGTTACAAGAACAGTCAGGTGAAGCAACAGACATTTTATTAACTCATTAAAATAAATAAAAATTCAGAGTCAAATGCATGAAATAGAAAAAGAGTAAACTGAAAGTAGACAGCTACGGCTTATAGTCGGCTATACTTTCAAAATATTTGAATATAGTTTTCATTTAAAACAAAACAATCATATTTTATGTATTGTTTTATTATTACAAGCTTAAATCAGATATTTCATCACAGAAAATTGCATAAAAATTAAATATCTCATTTTCAACCTAATGTGATGGAACAGAAAAAAAACAGCACTGTCCAAAAAACATATAAACGCGAGTTATGTGTTAATGTTGTACTCTTAAGAGTTGTCACACTAAAAACTAATTTATTTAGAATTTCTTTTTCTTTTATACAATAATTTCTTAATCTAAAACTTATTTTTATGTATACAATATGTTGAGCAAGCAAAATCGATTGCAGTATTTTTTTTTTATATAGGTTTTGCTTGGTCGTTTATTTAAATACCAGAAAAATTAAAATGCTGTTGAATAAATTTCCTGTTTAACTCAAAGGAAAGAGTCTGATTTCAAAAAACAAATTGAAGTTGGTCATTTATAAAAAATGTTAAATAAATTTTCGTTGTAGTCAAAAGAAAGAATCAAGTTTCAGAAAACAAATTGGAGCAATTGAAATTTTACTAAAACAAAGTAAGCAAAATTAATTAAACTCAGTTTTGAGTTTTGTATTTAGCGATTATTGTATTTATGTCTACGAGGGGTGGTTGTGGAAGTACATATGTAACTCGCGCGACTAAAGTTCTGCAAGGAGCAAAACGCTGGAGTGCGGAAAGACCCGAAATGGATAATATGAGGCATAGGCATGGAAGCTTAGGGGTTTGGGGCTGTTTTACTTTTACCTTTTTTTACTTTTGCCTTCGGAGAATAAAAATTTTGCACAAATCAAGCTCGATTTATTTACTTGTTATGATTTTTAGATAAACAAGATATTTTTTGTTTACTCTTTTCTCCAATATCTCTTTTTTATTTAAGTCTACTTTTTAATCTTAATCTTGTTTATTTATGACCTACTGATGATTAACGGTGGCATGTCATAACGTCCAAGGACTTAATACCTTAGATGCCAGTACTTTTTATATCAATTTTTTATATCAATCTCAGTTTTATGTATTAAATATTTTTTAAACTCTATTATTAATTGTATTTAACTGTTTGTACTTAAAGAATTAATTGTTTGAAAAAAATTGTTATTTCTAAACAGGATGTTTCAAAATTGTTTTACGTTTTACTAACCAGTTCATATTTTTTCAGTTACATACTGAAAATAAACATCTGGGGGCTAATTCTCGCAGTCGATACCGTGCGAAATTTACTCGAAGTTGGATTTTTTTTAATTTTGGGATTCTCGCACTCGGTATCGAGTAAGTTGTATCGAAATTTCTTATGATGGCACTCGATAGCGAGTGTACGATCAAATAGAACCGCGCGAGTTTTTTCGATACCACATTTGGTGTCGAAATTTTTTTTTAAATAGTTAGTTGGATTACAAGTGTTTATTTAAGATTTTAATTGTTATATTAATTAATTATTCGTATAGATTTTCGTACTTTTTTGTATTACTTCCTTTTTTTGCACCATTGTAAACTCTAACGAGTAACTTAACGGTTTATTGTGTTTGTTAAAAAGTAAAAAATAATTATTCTTGTTTGAACGCTTTAAAAGTGCCACAACAGTTTTTCAAAATTAACCACAGTTTATTTATTTCGCAAACAACTAGAAAATGTAAGTTAAATCTTTAATAAATTTTATGCAAATTAAATAATTAATATTAATTATTAGGTCATATATAACAAAAATAAATTTCAAACAAAGACAAATTCTTGCTGAGTTTATGGCTGAGCACAGCAATTTGGCCAAAGGCATTTTACCAAATACATGCCAAGGAACAACTACTGGTAACAGACTTCTTTTAAGTATTAATTTTTTAAGAATTATTTTTTGTTTTTTTCATATTGAAGTTTACCTTTCTGTTTTTTTTTTTCATAAATAAAATTTACAATAATTATAAATGAAATAGTTTTAAATTATTATTTAAATTTGTTTGTTTTATTTTCTATAAATAGGAACTTGTATAAATTGAGAGTACAACATTCAGTTTGGAACAAATTTTGCATTTATATCACAATCACTCTCAGACTCTGATGACGAAGAATAAAAAACTAAATTTACGTCCATGACCGCGATTACAAAAGAAAAAACTTTCAAATTTATAAAATAAATTCCTAATTCTTTTGATAAATTATTTAATTTTCTTTGTAAGCATATGTTTTTTGTTTACATATTTGTAGTGTTGGTTAAGGTTTTTTTTTTTAATCTTTTACAACACTTTATTAAAAAATCGATTCGCAAGGTAACGAGTGCCATCATCAGAAAAACTCGCACGATCGAAATTAATTTCGATACGAATTTATTTCGATCACGCCTCCCGGAATTAGCCCCCTGAACTCAGTTTTCTATTTTATGCCAACTGAAAATTGTTAAACTGAGCACACACAGAACTGAAAGCAACGGTCTACTATTTTTAACAGCAAAACGAACACACGGCGGGTGAGTTTTGAATTTGCAAAATAACAGTACGCAACTGACAAGCCAGTTCGTGTGCGTTCAGCAGACGTAGTTATGATATTTTAGTATCGTAACAAAACTGAAAATGTGACCGTATACTGTAAATGGGGTGGCGAAACAAAGTAGAAGCTAAGCGTTCGTATAGAACTTTATGTGCACCAAATTAACGACAAATATGTACAGTATACGACAAAACAAATGTACGAACTTATGGTTAATCAAAAATATCATAAAAAAAGAAAAAAAAATTCCTTTGTTTTTCAAACTTCTTTCATTTATTTACAAAATAAATAAACTAAATTATCTAAACCAAAACAAAAATTATCAATATTTCTACATAAAAGCAAAAAAATTTATACTAAATAGTAAACGATACTTTTTAAAAGCGACAAAACAATAGCACATTTTCAGGTTAGGTGATTAAAATCTAAATTTTACTAATATTTAGTTGCGTAGCCTTTATTTTTTAAAAATTCTTCGCATCTGTGTCTTATGGAATCTATTAGTTTAAGGATATCGTCAGAAAGCGGCCGATATCCGCCCTCTGAAAAAAACGCAAGCATGCACTAAGTGCTACTATTGGCGGAATACCAAATACTTTTTTGTTGCCGGCAGGGAATTAAAAAGAATATCTAAAATATAAGAAAAAGCTGCTTTATATACTCTGTAATGTTAAATAAATCTGAAATAAAAAGTAATTAAAAATACGTTTTTCATAAAATAAGTAACAAAGTATCGGGTAATTCTAACGGATTGGAGGCATCTCGCAAAGCGCGACGAGCTAATCTCTGTTGCAGTATCTCCTCCTTTTGCAACAACACAATTGCACCAATCCTTAACACTTCTACGCTTTGTATAACTTTGAAAAAAACAAACGTTAACAATTTTCGAATATTTTTATTTCCTTTTTGTATTTTCTTTTTTTCTAATTTGCATTCACTAAGAATTGATAACGGGTATAAACGTCCCCATGAAATTCACAATATCAACTTCCCCTTTATGGGGAATACAAATTTCATGGAAATAAAAATTTCATGGGAACAAAAATTTTACATTTTGTTTACGATAGGGGTGAATATGAAAAAAGAGCATATTTTGAAGTGGACGAAGTGGGTATTTTAAAAAACATTAATCAGGTCAGCGGCATAGTGAGAGTAGCCTATGACTAGTAGATTCCAGCGGTGTACAATCCACGTATGGATTCATCCCGATATTGGAGATATGAATGTTTAAAAATTTACAGCCTGTTTATAGAACAAGAGCGAAACGAAACCGGGTGGCAT
The DNA here is from genome assembly GCA_916610165.2 of Gymnosoma rotundatum. Classification (NCBI taxonomy): domain Eukaryota; kingdom Metazoa; phylum Arthropoda; class Insecta; order Diptera; family Tachinidae; genus Gymnosoma; species Gymnosoma rotundatum. The sequence continues at coordinate 50,017,158 of OU744339.1, forward strand.
ATGGACGAACACGTAATAATCAGCGTCTGTGTAATACGTTCCGGATTTTTCGTTTAACTTACGTTGTGTTTCGTATAAATAAATGTTGTGTCAAATCGTAGTATTGCTAATGTATTTATTAATGTTTTTATTTACTTTTTTTTACACATTTTATGTTTTTGCCTTAAAAGATGGTAACCATGCTTCGGCGCTTAGAAAGAAACAGCTGAGTTAAGTAAATAAAATTATCAAACAATGAAGTAAAAATTTTTATCTGCAAAACCAAAACTTGTGAAAATAAAGTTTAAACAATAGTTATAAAAATAAACAACAATTGTTAAATATATGTATAATACTAATAAATGTTTTTATAAGTGAAAGTGGTATGATGGGCATTTGCCCAACAATATTAACTCCTGACGAATGGTTTTTTTTTTTCTTCGCTCAGTTTTGACGTGTCTGACACTACAATGCGCGATACATAAACCAGAAACAATTGCCATTTTTACGTTTTTTACAAAAACAAAATGACATTCGTGTTTTAAGAACCCTAACATGGGAAACGGTAACGTTTTTGTGCGTCTAAACGGTAAATTGTGTTCTGTTGACTGGCTGTTACTTTTAGAGAAAAATAATATGAAAAATTAGCATTTTTAAAGGTGGACGAAGTGGGTATTAAAAGAAGACATGAATCAGGTCACCGGCAAAGTGGGAGTAGCCTGGGACTAGTAGATTCCAGCAACCGAGTAAATTCCACCAACCGAGTAAAGTATGAGCTTGTTCGGAAATGCATCACTGCACTACATCTGATGCGCATGTGTGATTAGTTTGCGATGCCGATGCAAACAAAAATTAGCTATCATTTGTTTTAAAATTTTAAATGCTTAAACATTACTAATGGAAAAGATAATAATAAATTTATTTCTAGGTTTAGATGAAAGCAAAAATTAAATAAAAGTGTGCAATCGACAAAAAATTTTAAAAATGAGTGCACTGCACTTCTTATTTTGGAAGAATCAATTGTTATTTTAAATAGTTGGAATAACGTGACCAATTGTGGATGAGTGTGACCAACACACACAGACGTATGTGCCAACAACAGACAAATCCCAAAAATTCTGAATTATGTTAATATAGTCAAGAATTATCAAATTCGTTTTTAAAAGTGTACAAACAAACGTAATTTAACAAACTAAAATTAATAAAGATCAAATGCATTAGCCATTTTTGTGATGCGTATACATTTCATTGATGCATTTTAGAACACACGACATTTGCAGTGATGCCAACTGATGCATTTTCGAACTGATCCAGCGCAGTGATACATTTCCAAAAAAGCCCTATTTTGCAAGGTGGGCAAATTCGTGTTTAACTTGATTTTTTCATCTTCTAATAATTGGTAATGGAACTCAGCACCCAAGAAAATATCTATATTATCTGTTGCGGAATAATAATTTTTAATAATAATTTTTAAATTCTTATTGTAACCGACATTTTTTTAACTGACATATGTATATATCTTTAATGAACAACTCTGTTAATTACTTTATTCATTTAATTTGATAATCAGTAATTATTATAAGTAATCGCTTTACTGCACTGGCTGCATTTAGCGCCATTTTTGAATTAATTTGTGGAAAAGTGCGAATAAAGATAATAAAACACGCCAACACCCCAAAATTGCAAATAAAAAGTGCGCAAACTGAAGTCGCGCCATTGTGGTTAAAATTTGGTTTTGTTATTACTCTGCCGCCAGAAAAGTTTAAGTTGCTGCCGCAACATTTTTTATTATCTTTATTCAAGTAAATGCTACGCCGAAGCAAAAGACTAATTGGAAACGATATGTCTTCAAGGGAAAACCGCCGAACTCCATCTCCAGCCAGCGACATGGACAAGACAATAATTAAAGCCAGTGAACCGACAATAGCCGAACTTAGTGAAAAAACTCTTTGCAAAAATTGTTGGATGCTTCCAAATCTTCAAAGCCCGTTGATGCAACCACTGCATGTTCATCAAATACTGCCATAATACCACCTGTCGCAGCAGCCGCCGACAAGCTTATATTAAAGACGTGCACAGATATATCTGTTTATATCAGTTTTTGTGTGTCTACTCTTATGAGTGCGTATAGATAAGTACATTTGTGTTTCTGATATAAGTTGATATTGTTACTTTTTCTCTTTGGATGGATACGAATGAGTAAAGAGAGAATGAGAGTAACATATCTGTTCTCCTATGTTTTGCACAAACGGGTATAAACAGATATTGATGGTTGTACCATAAGTACTTATTGTATGCTGCGAATTAATATCCATTCATACGTACATATGCTGTGGTTTATTAAAATTAAAAAATAAAATTATTGTTTCTAAACATGATCAATATTTTTAATTGTTTTATTGTGTTTTATTGAGGTTGAATATACAAAACTGAATTCTTTAACAAAAATTTATGAATCTAATGCGTATAATTGTATTAAAATTACTATTATGTTTTTTAACAACTTTTACCAACAATTACAACAGTTCTAAGGATACAATAACTAAATAAATATATGTATGCATGTTTCTATATTTAGAGAGGCGAAAAGCCTGATAATTTAAAATCAATTAAAAAATATTTTTATATTAAGTTGGCTTTAAAATACCTTTTGAATCCAAATTATTTTTAAAATTTTAAAATGAAGTATGAATATTTAAACATTTTTAGCAAAAATAAAAATAAATTTTTATTACCATTAAAATTGCATTGGCATTAGTTGAAATAATGAAATAGGAAAAAAATAACTACGATATCATGCTAATAATTTTATTTTAATTATAATTGTTTATATAATTGTAATGAAATGGATTTAAAACTGGAGAAAAATAAAATTATAATATTAAAACCTTAAAAAGATCTATGCATAAAAAATAAACCTTAACCCTTTCGTTGATGGATATGCATTCGAAAATTTTAATAACTTATTAAATTTAAAACTTGATGTCTGATATCTAAATTTAACTCAAACCCCAGCTAGCAAATCTTATTACTTACTCGAAAACCAAATATATTCTTATAGTGCCTAATGTTAAAACGTACATATTTCACCAGAATTTTGTGATAAAAATGCCACTTTAAAATATTGTTTTAATATGCTCTATGGCGTTTACTTAGTGTAGTAAAACGTATGTTTTAAAGCCATGTAACTAATTATCGATCAAACTTTTTCATAAAATTACCGCTAGTGAAAATAGTGAAAATATTAACAACGTCATAAGCATTTATGAAATTTTCAACGAGTTAGTCCATCTAATTAATTGCTCCCATTTATAGTAAGGAACTTGCATTTTTTAACAATTTATTTTCCAATCAATTAATTATATATTCTAATTAGTGGTTGACAGCCACTTATTTACGCACACTAGTAAGAGATAGAATATCTCTGTTATATTTTATATTTACCGTTGCTATACCTTGGTAAGCAGTTACAACGAGCTTGTCCATTTTACTCTTTTATTTTTTTTCTTTAAAACTTTGCAATAATTTTGTAATTTCAAATAAATTTTACTCTCTATTTATTTAAGCTGTAGGACTTTTCTTTAATGCAGAAAAGAGGTTTTTTTTAGTAAATGTTAAAAATTTTAGAAATTTTTAATGCACAAATAACATAACTATAATATCCTTCTAAGTGCATAGAAAATAAAAATTGCGTTATTTAATACGTACATATATAAAATGGACAATATTATTACTGGGTGCATTCTAGAAGTGTAAATGTTTTTCCTAATTTTTTTTTTTTATTGAAATTTTTCGGAACTTCTATTTTTATGTACATATGTTTGTACAGATGTATGTAATAAAACTTTTTTTATATATTAATTTTAACTATTTACTAGTTTTTATCAAAGAGGAATTAATATTTTTAAATAAACATACAATAAAATTTCTTAAATGAATTAATTCTATCCTTATAAATCAACGCGCAACTAGACAACAATTTATTAATTTTCCATTTGTTTTTATAAAATAAAATTATCATTAATATTATAAATATTGCTAATTCTACATTTAAAATCATATAAACTAATTACTAAAGCTAAACAATAATAATTACAATTCGGGTTATTACTACGAAGTTAAAATACTGCTTACTAGTTCTCGCCTCTATCATAAGCAGCACACAAGTATCAAAAATATCTGTTTCATAAACAGATCTCACAACAGATATTTGAGAGTAAAAAACTGATAATTTGCTTACTCTATGCAATACCATAAACAACTGTATGTGTTTATATCCATAGTGTGAGTACGCACAAGCGAAAGCATACAATATCAACTACACTCATTCGTTCTTTTGTATCAGTTTTACTTGTTATGTATATGATATATCTGTTGTTGCCACACTGTTGGATATACTAGTGCACGTCTTTAGCTTATATCAACAACGCCGATGCAACAACAAACTGCAAATACACGTGAGTACCCATTTCTATATAATTTGCCACAACCTTTTACTGCCTCGCTTTCCAATGCCCCCACAACAAGTTCTTATACCGCCCCACAACCATATATTTCAACCATTATGCCTTTTTACACACGACCATATGTCCATATGCGCCATACTGTCGCACAATCATGTATGCCAACAACAACTACTACCCCTGCATCGGCTTCAATAGATTATTTTTCAACGCATATGTACGCAACTGCGCAGTCGCGAATGACACCAACAACATCAACAAATTTGCCATCGTATGTGACAACAGCCTCATTACATAGACCTAGTACACAATCCTTCTATGAAAATAGCCCGTTACGTAAACTTAATGACTTGCCTTATTTTTCCGGCCGACCCGAGCAGTGGCCAATGTTTATTGTTGCATTTAGGGAAACAACAGAAAATTATTGTTATACAAAATTAGAAAATTTGATACGCTTACAAAAATTATTGAAAGGAGAGGCGAGAACCAAAGTTGAATCTCATTTAATTCACCCTGACAGCGTAGAACAGGTCATTAGTACACTCGAATTTCACTTTGGTCGTCCTCAGCTATTGATACGTAGCCAGTTATCCAAAGTTCGTAGTTTTCCCCCAATATCTGAAAGAAAATTACATGAAATAGTGAATTTTAGTACGATGGTGTCAAATTTATCGGCCTTTTTAATCAATGCAAATGCAACAGCTCACCTCTGTTAGATGAATTAATAAATAAGCTGCCACTGCGACAAATTTAGAAGTCTTACGACGGATGACAAATGGAAGTTCGTAAAAAGTAATCATCTTTGCTTTGGTTGCCTTCATCCTGGCCACAATTCACTTAAATGTAAGTACAGACGTCAGTGTGGGTTATTAAATTGTCCTAAATATCACAATCGATTGTAACACGAGAATATTAAATTAAATGAAAATGAAAACAAACCAGTATAACGTGAAGTTAACAACACAATAGACAGCAAAGATAAAAGTACAACGTACAAAGATAAAACAAACCGCGGCTCAGTAAATACTATTTTTGAGGACTCTTTAGATAAAGAAACGTTATTTAAATATTTGCCTGTGAAACTATCGGGACCGAAAGGTACGATACAAACCGTTGCTTTTATAGATAAGTTCAAAAATAACGCTTTTAGAAAATGAGGTAGCTGATAAAATTGGTTTGAAAGGTGCCCAAAATAACTTACGCCTCGGTTGGATAGGTGGTAAGACCAGTAGCAGGTGGTAGAATATATTAATGCCCGGCCGAAATTTTTAATAGGGTTACCACACATAAATCTTGTTCGCCCGCCTAAAGTTTTGAATTTGGACGGCTGCTTTGCCTTACATCAGACTAGCCTGGGTAATATAATTTTCGGGTCGAATGAAAACTCGACTGAGGCCACTATCTGTAGAATTGATTTCGATATTTTGGATGATATACACAAACTGGTTTTAGAATACTTTACCTTGGAGAATTTAGGAATAAGATATTTGGAACCACTCGTATCTCAAGAAGACAGGCGAGCGGAGAAAATACTCCGCAATACAACGGTAAGAAAGAAGAGTTATTTTGAAACTAGTCTTTTATGGAAAGACGATAATTTTGAATATAAAGACAGTTACCCAATGGCGTTAAAACGATCGCTTAATATGGAAGCCAAAAGGAAAAAGGACGAAAGTTTAGCCGATTGGTACAAAGCGAAATTAAATGAGTATGTTGATAAATCGTATGCGAGAGAGTTAAACCGAAGGAAATCATATTTTGGTCAGATTCCAAAACAGTAATTAAATGGATCCAGTCCGACTGTAGAACATATAAACAGTTTGTTGCCCATCGCATCGCAGAGGTATTAGATTCGTCAGAGGTGGAGCAATGGCGATGAATCCAGCTGACGATGCCACTAGGCCGCAAAATTTTTCTAGCGCGTATTAAACATCAAGTTGGTTAACCGGCCCAGAATTTTTAGCGAGGGAGAAGAAAAATTGGCCGAAACTCCCAGATATTCCCGAATGTAATGAGTGTGTTAACCGCAGATTCGTCCCTGGATTCTGCATTAAGTATTTTTTATATTAAATTTGCTTAGCCTTGAACTTGAATTTTTGTTAACCTTGAAATTCTTTACATTTCTTTGTTTTTAAAATAGTTAAACTGTAAACCAAACAAGCATGCGTACATACATAAATATTTGCATATAAACATACACACTTAGTCTACGCAATCGTTTCTCTTTGCTACAAGTAGTTCTAGCAAAGAGATTTATGACTTAAAATATATGTATGCATGTATGTGCATACATATTATTTAATTTAAAATCTCTCTTAATTTATTCTTGTGCGTAGCATTGTATGTGTGTTTGCTTGTGTATAGCAAATTCTTGCTTTTGGTGGTTGTTTTATATTTGTAATTTGTATTTTCTCATTCGACTTTAAACCATTAAATAAAGAGCTTCATATTTGGAAGCAAAATTATTTTATTAGAAGTTTTTTATTTTGCACTTGCCTGCAAAAAACATTCCAAATACAAACATTTGGTGACCCCGACGTGATCTATTTGGAGATTACTTTTTTGCATATCATTTCGGATATTTGCTATTGTAGAAAAATATCAATTCGGATATTTTTAAATTAAAAAGATGTCGACCAATAACCAGAATAAACCTGTGATCATGAAAAAGGAAGTGTGCACAGTGAATTTGTTGCCCTATAAGGCAAAACCTGCCGCATTATTTAAGCATCTGAAAAATGTAAACCAATTGTTGGCAACATCTCAGCTAAATGAGCTAGACGAGGCGGATCTATCTGTACGTATGGGCTACATAGAGGAGGTAAGGAAAAATTATGAAGAGGCACAAAGTGTCATTGAAATAAATGATGATGAGTTAACTTGCACGGACCGTATGAATTTTGTTGCTCTGTACTTTGAGGTAAAGGCTAAGATGGTTCGTCAAATTAGTGTTGCACGTAAGGTCGGTTCGGGCCCTCAATCTTCCACATTAAGGCAATTTTCAATTGATGAGACGCCATCTGCTCAAACTTCGTGTCGCAAAACAAAGGTACCTGAAATTCAGTTGCCTAAATTTTATGGTTCTTATTTGGATTGGCCAAATTTCTCTTCATTATTTACAACTGTTATACATGATAACGTTGATTTAAGCTGCCTTGAGAAGTTTCACTATTTGAAAGCCAGCTTAGGTGGAACTGCGCTGGACATAATTGCATCGTTGGAGCCTAATAAAACAAATTATGAAGAAGCATTATTGTTGTTAAAAAATCGTTTCGACAATAAGCTTTTAAATTTCCAAGCGCATATAAAAGAAATATTTCAACTCAATTCTGTTCAAAATGGATCAGCTGCCGGCCTTCGTCACTTAAGCGACAAATTAAATGCCCATTTGAGAGCCAAGCAAACAATCGGTGACCAAAAGCAAATTCATGCATTTTGTGGCGCCAGTTTAGCTTCTTATTGCGCTTGTGTATATATGAAATCAGAATCTGAAAATGACGTGAAAACATCATTTCTTTGCTCTAAATCGAGAGTTTTCCCACTTAAAAGTTTGACTATTCTAAAACTTGAACTTGCTGCGGCGTGTCTTTTAGCAGAGCTTGTGGATGTAGTTGTTAAAACCCTGCCGTATAATTATGATGTGCACTGCTGGTCTGATTCAATGGTCGTACTTTCGTGGCTTCAAGAGCAATCTTCAAATTTTAACGTTTTTATGTCGAACAGAGTGTCTCGTATACAAACCCTAACAAGTGAAACGACGTGGCATTATGTTCCAACAAACTTAAATCCAGCAGACATACTATCGAGAGGTGCATCGCCCAAAGAGCTGTTTTATTCTACATTATGGAGTAATGGGCCAAGTTTTTTAAATCTAGGGCCTTCAAAGTGGCCTGCAAATACAACATTTTTAGCCGAACTACCAGAGCGACGTCGAAATGTATTGGTAACGGTTTCGCTATCAGACTTGTCGATGCAATGTAAGTATCACAATTCTTTTACTAAAATGCAACGAATATTTGCGAACGTTTTTAAATTTTTATATCCCACATTGAGAAACAAAAATACAACTTTAGCACGAAGTGACGTCAAAAATGGAACATATCTTTTAATAAAAAATATACAGCTAATTCATTTTGCAACAGAGTACAAGGCGTTAAAGGACAATCAAAAAATTTCGTCATCTAGCAAGCTTTTTTCACTGATGCCTATAATAGACTCATTTGGATTAATTCGTGTAGGCGGTCGTCTTTAGCATTCAACTCTTAGTTTTGATGCCCAACATCCTATTATATTGCCAAAACATCATCCTTTGACGTCGTCCTTGATAATACATTTTCAAAACAAACTATTACATGCTGGCCCACAGTTTTTGCTGGCTTCAATCCGACAGCAGTATTGGCCTATTGGTGGTCGTAAATTGGTAAGCGCTGTTATCTCCAAATGCATTCGCTGTTTTAGAATGAATCCAAAACTATATCAACATGTGATGGGTAACTTACCCTCCGATCGGGTAACGCCAAATAAAGCCTTTCACACAACTGGAGTAAATTTTTGTGGTCCATTTTACTACAAGCCTGAAGTCAGAAATCGTCCTCTCATCAAATGCTACGTATGCATTTTCATATGTTTTTCAACAAAAGCTACACATTTGGAGGTAGTTCAAGATTTATCAACACCGTCGTTTTTGTCTGCCCTTCATCGATTTGCCGCCATAAGAGGCAAACCCAAAACAATTTGGTCAGACAACGCAACAAATTTTGTAGGCGCTAAACATGAACTAGCGGATTTAAGGCAGATGTTTTGCAGCCAGTCGCATCAAGAATTACTACGTCAGCAGTGCCTTGAAGACGGAATAGAATGGAAATTTATTCCACCAAGGTCCCCGCATTTTGGCGGTTTGTGGGAGGCTGCCGTAAAGTCAGCGAAGTATCATTTTTATCGAACGGTTGGTCTCAACAAGTTGACTTTTGATGAGCTACGCACTTTAGTATGCGAAATTTCCGCAATTTTAAATTCACGGCCCTTTTCTCCGATTTCCGAAAATCCTAATGACCTCGATATATTGACGCCTGCGCATTTCTTAGTTGGTGGTCCTTTAGTCTCAATAGTTAAGCCCAATTATGCTGAAGTAGATATTAGCCGCCTTAGCAGATGGCAAAGAGTTTCCCAGCTGCAGCAAATATTTTGGCAGAAATGGAGCAACTCATATCTATCTCTCCTGCAAGAGTGCGTAAAATGGTGTGAAAAGGGTAAAGATAAAATTTGTGGTACAATGGTGCCTTTAAAGGATGAAAATCAACCATCTTTAAAATGGCAAATTGGCCGTATATCTGAAGTTATTCTTGTTGATAATGGCGTGGCTCGTGTTGCACTTATTCGCACAAATAATGGATTAATCAAACGAGCAGTTACTAAACTTGCGGTTCTTCCAATTGACATATCTGTTGAAGGCCCTAACCCTTCAACGGGGGGAGGATGTTAACCGCAGATTCGTCCCTGGATTCTGCATTAAGTATTTTTTATATTAAATTTGCTTAGCCTTGAACTTGAATTTTTGTTAACCTTGAAATTCTTTACATTTCTTTGTTTTTAAAATAGTTAAACTGTAAACCAAACAAGCATGCGTACATACATAAATATTTGCATATAAACATACACACTTAGTCTACGCAATCGTTTCTCTTTGCTACAAGTAGTTCTAGCAAAGAGATTTATGACTTAAAATATATGTATGCATGTATGTGCATACATATTATTTAATTTAAAATCTCTCTTAAAGAATTTATTCTTGTGCGTAGCATTGTATGTGTGTTTGCTTGTGTATAGCAAATTCTTGCTTTTGGTGGTTGTTTTATATTTGTAATTTGTATTTTCTCATTCGACTTTAAACCATTAAATAAAGAGCTTCATATTTGGAAGCAAAATTATTTTATTAGAAGTTTTTTATTTTGCACTTGCCTGCAAAAAACATTGCAGACACAAACAGAGTGCTTAATAGAAAAAAGATCAAAATTTGTTTTTGCTATAAACGAGGTTTCGGTAATTCCATTTGAAAGGTATTCTAAATTTAATAAATTGATAAGAGTGATCAGTTGGCTTCGACAGGCGGTAAATATATTTAAGTCGTATGGTGTACTTAAAGAACAATACGGTCCACAATTAAGCGCTAGTGAAATTGATGACGCAACACATTATTTATGTAAGACTGTTTAAAGAGACATTTTCTACGAGGAGTATCAGCAGTTAAGTTTTAAAAGGCCTGTGTCTAAATCTAGCCCGATTTTTAAACTTACGCCGTTTTTGGGCGCAGATGGTTTAATACGTCTATCTGGTCGAATCTATAATGCCACATGTGTTGCTCGTAGTACAAAGAAACCCATTATTTTACCAAAGAAGCATATAATGACGAGGCTTATTGTTCGACAATATAATAAACAGTTCAAATACCAAAATCAGGAATCAATCTGCGCCGCAATAAGATTAAAGTTTTGGATACCTTGTATAAGACAGCTGGTACGATCCGCCAAAAGAAATTGCCAATTTTGTAAGAATATGTTTGCCGCTCCTAAGCCACCTTTGATGGGACAACACCCAGAAAATAGAGTTACCTAGTATGTGAGAGCATTTACCTATACCGGCATTGATTATATGGGCCCATTTTTCGTATCTATTGGCCGTCGAACGGAAAAGAGATGGGTAGCCCTTTTTACCTGTCTTACAACGTGAGCATTTCACTTGGAGCTGGCTAAGGATCTGTCTACCTATGCAGTGATACTATGTATTCGGAATTTTATTAACCGGAGAGGCTTACCTGTACGAATAAGGAGCGACAGGGGAACTAATTTTGTAGGGGCAAGCAAGGAAAAATTCGCTTTCGATGAGGCAAAACTAATGGACGAGTTCACAGGACGCGGTATAGAATGGTTGTTTAATACTCCGGCCAACCCATCTGCAGGCGGTGCGTGGGAAACAATGGTGCGGTCGGTTAAGAATGTGCTAGCTATCACGTTAAAAGAAAAGGCTCCCCAAATAGAGACGCTTATCAGCTTATTGATAGAAGCGGAAAATTTAATAAACTCGCGTCCACTAACACATCTCCCAATCGAAAACTTAGAAGCCGATCCATTGACACCCAACCACTTTTTGATTGGCAGCCCAAATATGTTACAAACGCCTGCTGTACCCGAAAAGGTTTGTTTAAAAAAACAATGGCAAATTCTGCAACAGTTAAAACAAATGTTTTGGAAAAGGTGGGTACAAGAGTATCTCCCAGAGATAACACGTCGCACGAAGTGGCATGAGAAAGTCGAGCCTATCCAGGTTGGTGATATAGTCATTATCTGCGATGATAATGAAACGTGTGGGCAGTGGAAGCGGGGCATTGTTGAAGAGGTTCATCTTGCATCTGATGGGCAGGTGCGCTCAGCAGTGGTGAAAACCACAATTGGCAAACTAAGAAGACCGGCGTCCAAGTTGGTTGTACTCGATGTTGGTAGTGTGTCTCCCTCATAGACACACGGGGTCCGGAATGTTGCGGAATAATTTCTAATTTTTAAATTCTTATTGTAACCGACATTTTTTTAACTAACATATGTATATATCTTTAATGAACAACTCTGTTACGAGGGCTGCTATATATATTTCTGGCCTGGCAACACTGAGTGCTGCCAAGTGCAATCTGACATTTCCATTGGAAAGTTTGTCATTTTTAAGCATAATCGTACTCAAAACGTTTTGACGTACGACCATTATTTGTGTTGTTAACAGTGACTTGAAAAAATTAATATAGAAAAAAATGGAACTAACTCGTGAACATTTTCGTGCCATCATTTTTCACAACTATCGACGTGGATTATCACGACAAGAGTGCATTGATGAACTTAAATCTTTGTATGGCGATGAAGCACCATCGTATAGCACTGTGAAAAATTGGTATAATGAATTTAATCGTGGCCGAAGCTCGCTCAAAGACGAATTCCATGAAGGTCGTCCAAAAACGGCTGTTGTGCCAGAGAACATTGATGCCGTGCGTGAACTCATAATGCAAGATCGACATGCGACATACCGAGAGATAGAGACATCCTTGGACATTTCTTTCACCAGCATACATTCGATACTGCATGAACACCTGGCCGTTAAATAAATTTACTCTCGTTGGATCCCGCAATTTGAAAGTCGCTCAAAAAAAAAGGCTCGTGTCGATTGGTGCAAAGAAATGTTGCAAAAATACGATTGCGGTGCTTCAAAAAACGTTTATAATATCGTCACAGGTGACGAATCATGGATCTATGCGTATGAGCCCGAAACGAAACAACAATCGACCGTGTGGGTCTTCAAAGACGAGCAAAATCCAACGAAAGTTGTTCGTGGAAGAAGCACTTCGAAGCAAATGGTCGCATGTTTCTTCGGCAAAACTGGTCATGTGGCGACTGTTTCGCTTGAGCAACGTAGGACGGTCACTTCTGAGTGGTACACTACAATTTGTTTGCCTGAAGTCATCGGAGAATTTCGAAAAACCAACAAGAGAAGACGAATCATTGTTCACCATGACAATGCGAGCTCTCACACATCGGCTCAAACCAGAGCGTTTTTGACCTACCAAAACGTCGAATTAATGGGTCATCCGCCGTACAGCCCTGACTTGGCACCTAGTAACTTCTTCTTGTTTCCGCACATCAAGAAAAAAATGCGTGGTCAACGATTTTCGTCGCCAGAAGAAGCTGTTGAAGTGTTCAAAAGCCATGTTTTAGAGGTGTCTCAATCGGAGTGGAAAAAGTGCTTCGACAACTGGTTTGAGCGCATGCAAAAGTGTATAAATCATGCTGGAGAATACTTTGAAAACAATAAAACCATTTTTGATTATAAATAATCGCATTTTCACTATTAGGCCAGAAATATATAGAGCAGCCCTCGTAATTGTTATATTATTGTGGCATTACTTTATTCATTTAATTTGATAATCAGTAATTATTATAAGTAATCGCTTTACTGCACTGGCTGCATTTAGCGCCATTTTGGAATTAATTTGTGGAAAAGTGCGAATAAAGATAATAAAACACGCCAACCCCCCAAAATTGCAAATAAAAAGTGCGCAAACTGAAGTCGCGCCATTGTGGTTAAAATTTGGTTTTGTTATTATTCTGCCGCCAGAAAAAGTTTAAGTTGCTGCCGCAACATTATCAGAGCGGCTAAAATCTGGGTCAGCTAGTGCAATATTATTAGAAATATTTCAGTGCTTGATATCAATCGCTTGTGATGGTTCAGGCAAGATTTTGTGCTTAAGAATAGCTGCCTCAAGTCGTTAAAGTAGATAGTGAATCTTGAATTAAATTCGACGTTGACTCGATGATGCACTTTTGTGTTACTAGATCCAATTCCACTTGTATATTACTTTTATTTAATAGTAAAAAACATAGTTCAAGTGCTGCTGTTGTAAAAATAACAATTCAAATTCAATATAGTGCTAGTATTGAACATCTCTTGAGTTCTTTCTGCCACAACTATTCAAGTTCAATATAGTTTAAGTGCTATTATTGCACAGAGGGTACCTCCAGTTAAATTCAATATGTATGTTTCTAACTATATTATATTTTTTTTAAAAATTTCTGAATTAATTAAATTTAAATCTGCACAAAACTTTTTCTGTAATAAAGGCATTTTAAATTCTAATTTTTGCCTTCTTTTTTCTATATGTATGTAAGTATATTGAAAAGTATATTGAATGAATTATGGGTGCTTAAAGTTAACCACACATTATTTTTAAGATACCCAATAGCTTCATACAAAAAAACTGCAAGGAATATCAATTTGATTCCTTGACCATTAAGTTATATAGGAAAATTGTGCATCAGTGGCGGTTTCTGTATAAAAATGCTTTAAATTCAAATTATTAATTAGAGATGAGCACAAAACGTCTTGTTTGCTTCTATTTTAGTGTTTACTATTGATTTGTTCTCTTCGTTTATTGATTTTGAAATATGAGTACACTAATACTACTGTACTCATTCAACAAAGGCATTCGACACTATTTATTAATTTGTCGAGCATTAGAACTGTTTATTGTTATGTTGGAACACGGTTGAAAGACTAGTTATGCTGCCAAAATGTTTGTATATGTATAAATAATTGGATTTTTTTATGTATTTTGGTTTTCAATTTGTTTGAGTTTGATTGACAAAAATAAAATCAATTTAATTTTTATGTTTGAGAAAACATATTATTAATAATTTTATTTTCTGTTTTCTGAAGATGCCAGCCAACGGTGTGGGGAAATGTCGAAAAAAAAAGAATAAACAATATATTTTTATTTAAAAAATGATAGTGCTTGAACAATTAGGAAATAAAATTAGTTAAAAGGTTAAATAAAGTATAATATTTTAGTTACTGTAGAACTTAACAATGCACCTGCATCTACCAGTAAAATCAGTTACAATTATAAAAAATTAAACTGCATTTCCTTAAATTGTTTTTTATTGCCTCCTTATTAAAATATTAGTTAAAATTATATTTTAATAAAATTTATGATAACTAATGTACCATCAATTAAGATACGCACTTGCCCTCACAAGTCCAGGCGTATCTTAAAGAGTGCACGAAGTTATGTTGTCATATTCTTTAATAAAACTATACCAGAGCATTAGAGAAAAACAAAGTCACCTGGTTAACAAAAATCACTAATAAAAGGTTAAAAAATTATTAGAAAAACACATATGTTTTTGTGTGAGCTACCATAACTGTGTGCATATATTACAGTTATAAAAACTATGCAAGTTACACAATTATATTTTATTACATATGTTTAAAATTATTCAGTACTTTAATTTTTATTAAATTATTATTTGAACTGTGAATATTATAAATGAATAGAAATTATTTTGGCTTAAGTTCATTCATTTTTAATTTCTAAAAATCTTTTTTAGAAAGAAAATTTATTTTATAAATATGTGCGGACGTTTTTTAAAGAAAACAAGAAAAATTAGACGCTAGCAGAATGACTTTCTGGACCCCTACGACCTTCATCCGCATTCTTCGCATCTATCTACCTTAGTTGTGTATTTTATAAACATCATCTATTTAAGCAACTAACTTTGTAAATAATAATATGGGAATATTCATATCAACAATATTTATTTACTGTTCTCTCTGTATTTCGTCTTGTACATTTGTACTTGTTAACATACAACACTATAGATGCTGTTTCAGTATCATTTTGATTGTTATGAGGTAAGTATGAATGCGCGCTGTGCCGAGCGTGCTTATAATTTAATTTTTATTAAATTATTATTTGAACTGTGAATATTATAAATGAATTAAAATTATTTTGGCTTATGTGTGAAATGCCGGTACAGTGATCGTGGAATGGTTAGTTGTACGGCTGGCATCCATTTTTGTTGCTTGGCCAGGATTTGTCTAGTGAAATTTTGCTGTGTGTTTAAATACATTATAATTATGAAAATATAAAATTCATTAGGTGGGTCTAATAACTTTTTATGATGTTGAAAATGTTAAATATACTTGAGGAACTATTGTTATAATTTTCGAAATTACGAACATTTAACGGGGACATTATTAACGAACAGGTAAACACAACCTCTGACACGATTTTTACACCACTAAAATTACTACTAACACTTCCTTGAGGTTATTTTAAAAACGATGAATATGTTTTTTAAGAACATCAAACTCATTGAGTAACTATTGATTGTACTCGACTGAGAGTGTGTTAGGTGAGTACATGTTGTTTTTTTTCTCTTACTTGCAAATGTTTTCTACGAACATGTCGAGTATCATGCGACAGTCAAACTTCACTTGATACTTGCAGTACTAGGTGAAGTTTGGCAAATATGTTGATTAAATTCATTTGGTTTGGAATCACTCATTCTCTTTTGATCAGCCAAACTGACAAAAACAAATGCACAAAACGAAATACAGAGAGAACAGTAAAGAAATACGTTGGTTTGTATGTAAATTTCGTCTAACCAAATTAATGTTGATATGAGTATTCTCGTATTCTTATTTACAAAGTTAGTTGGTTAAATAGATGATGTTTATAAAAATACACAACTAAGGTAGATAGATGCGAAGAATGCTGATGAAGGTCGTAGCGGTCCAGAAAATGCAGCATTTCATTCTACTAGCGTCTAATTTTTCTTGTTTTCTTTGGAAAACGTCCGCATACATTTGTAAAATAAATTTTCTTTCTAAAAAGATTTTTAGAAAGTAAAAAATAAATGAACTTAAGCCAAATAATTTCTATTCATTTATTATATATATATAATTTAAATTTATACATAAATTTTTAATGAAGATATCAAGTGCCAGTTTATTATAGACTGTGAAAGTAAACAATAAAATTTTAAGTGGAGAATATACTACATTTCCTAAAAGCGGAAAAAGTAAAGTGTGGGAAGTATTTGAAGGAATTTTAAATGAGAGAGGAATAGAAATAGAATCCTTGGTAACATGCAAAAAATGCAAAAATATTTTAAAATTAAATAAGAAAAGCATTACAAATCTACTAAAACATAAATGTTACGTCCTTTTTGCTTCTAAGAAAAACTGTTCTCCGCCATTAGAAGTAGACGAAAAAACAAAAAAGAAATGTACATGTGTCGTAACGGAATGGTTAGTCGAAAATTGTCGATTATTTAAAACAATCGAGGATATAGGGTTAAAAAAATTTGCCTCCTTCTTGTTGTCTGTTGGTGCGCAATATGGTGAAAATGTGAAATTAAAATCTTTATTACCACATCCAACAACATTGTCTAGAAATGTTGGTAACTTATACGAAAAGTATTTTAATGAAGTAATGCTGGAACTTAGTGACAACAAACTTTATGGATACCGTATCACGACTGATATGTGGACAGATAATTATTTAAAAATGTCCTATTTGGCTGTTACTATCCATTATGTAAAGAACGGAGAGCTAAAAAATAGACTGCTTGCTATGAGATCTTTGGAAGGAGAAAAATCAAATGGTAAGAAAAATATATACCACCGTGGTAGAAGCTTTTGATAGTTAATAATATAAAGGCATATGCATATTTTGGACCCAGAAATCAAATGTTGTTAAATTTCTTGTCAGATAGGTTAAATTTTTCAAAATGTTAGCTATTTAATTAGTTTTCTTTGACTACGCTATTTTTCGTTAAAAACTTTTTTTTAATATGAAACAGTAAAAGACAAAAAAAAAATACAATTGAAAAAATAAGTAAAAGTGCTATATTCGGCTATGCCGAATCTTATATACCCTTCACTAGGTATGTAAATCTAGTTTAGTGAAGTAACTCCAAAAAAGCAAACATTGAGGTGACAGAGAATTAAAAACTAAGAAAAAAAATTAAGAATTATATATGTATTTTAATATAATGTCATTGGCTCTTAATCGGTTAAGCATATTTTAAAAAAATTTTATTTCTTTTAAGATCTCTTCAAAAGCTTTAAAATGATACACATATTAATATTAAAAAAAAATTTATGGTTAGCGTCATTTGATTCCTTGTCCTTAAATTATTTGATATTAACTATCAAAATATTTGACCGTTATGAAAATGTGTTCTTTATTTTATAGGTGAAAACATAAAATTAAAAATTATTAAGACGTTGGAAGTTTTTGGTTGTGAACTAAATGATAAAGCAATAATTGTGACTGATAGAGGCTCCAACATGATTGCGTCATTCCGCTCGCATAACCACATATTCTGTATAAATCATTTGCTAAATAATACAGTTGAAAAGTCAATAAAAGAAACTCCAGATATAGCAGAGCTTTGTAATAAATGCATTAAACTTGTAAAGTATTTTAAAAAATCCAGTATTAATTCCAAATTACAGTCGACGTTAAAAAGTTTTTGCCCGACACGCTGGAATACTTTTTTCTATTTGTTGCGTTCAATAGAAACAAACTGGGTTGATATCTGCTCCATTCTCCAAGAGAAAAATGAAATGGATAAAATCAATAATATTAACCTGCATTCCATAAACGAAATTTTAAAAGTTTTGGGTTGTTTTGAGGAAACATCTAAAAAGTTAGAGGCCGAAAATTATCCGACGTTGCATTGGGTATACGTATATATCCATCGGTTGAAAAAGGTTTGTAATATTGATCAAGACGACGTTGATGTCATTAAGTCTTTTGAACAAAAATTAACGCACTACTTAAATACATTGGTAACGAAAAACATCAATATTAATCATAAAATTGCACTTTTCCTGTTCCCACCCACCAATAACCTCAAGCAATTTTTTAGAAAGTGATAAAAATTATATAAAAGTTGAATGTAAAAAGTTATTAAAGAGCTACATCGAGAAAATCAGAATATACCGACAACGCCTCAAATATCATCTTTCAACTCGAAACTCCTAACAGATTTTTTGCAAGAAACACCAGAACATAATCCCGACAATGAAATAGAACAAGAAGTTCGCCTCTATGAAAATACGAATGTTACGTTTCAGGACGATTTTGATGTTTTAAAATGGTGGAACTCTCATAAAGCAGAATTTCCTTATCTATTTAAGTTAAGCTATAAGATACTTTCCACTCCGGCTAGTAGTGCATCTTCAGAGCGAACTTTTTCAGTGGCGAGGAATCTCATTTCAGAAAAAAGATCCGCCATTGGAACTAATTCCGTTACAGTGAACAAAGTAATGTTTTTGCATTCTAATATCCCAAAAAGTTCTATATATGATGAAGTACAAAAAATGAGTGATATATTTTAAATTCGTCTCCACTTTAAAAATTAATGTTCTTTATTTTTAAATTCTTTATTTTTTCTTTCATAATTTATTTTTGTTTTTCATTATTATATTATAATAAAATAATCTGAATTGGTTTTAATATAAACATAAATCTTTAAATATATGAAAATAAATTTCAATGGTTTGTATTTCTTATTCTTCTATGTTAACGACAAAAACATTAAAATATTATTTTAAGCTTCACTATAAAGAAGGCAAAAAATACTTGCAGTACCATATGAAGTGAACATATTTTTTAGGTACTTCATTTTTTGGTACTTGTATTCTTATATGCTAGTTTTTTCGGAACATCTTAACTTCGGCTTATTGCATATTCGTTCTTGCTGAACAAACAATCACTACTCTTCACTGCTTGTGCCCTCACTGAGAGAACAAATGTAAACGATGTTTGGGAGCGAGTTTCACATATGCACAAAAAAGTTACTCATTGCAGATGTCTAAAATATATGGAAGTAAACAAAAATTACAAATTAGGTTATTTTGTGCTCCGTATAATTGATCTCTAGTTTGGGTATTAACACGTTCACTGCCACGCTGTTTATGTAATTTCTAGACCAAGCGTACCATTTTTGGGGCACGGTAACCACTTTAATAATTTTCTATAAATATATATTTTTTCCTTGTTTTTGAGAGAACGTATATTATTTTCATTACTATAGATATTAGCAGGATAAAATGCGAAAAATAGCAGTGAAAAATCAAATTTATTTCACATTAAATAATTAAAAAAAAAGTACAAAAGTTAAAGTATATTCTATATTTGGCTTTTGTTTTCATGAAACGATGAATTTTGTTAAAACATTAAATACAAAAGTATGGCTAATTGGAGCGCGATTTTACTTTTATAATTTTTTACACATTTTTCATAGCCACTACCTTTTTGTAATTCATAACGTTTTCTTCTTCTTTAGCACATAGATCATTACTTGATCGATTGAAATTTGCTCTAATTGACGTGTATTGACGTGTCCTCAAAAATTAATCATAACGTTACATAAAATATTGTAACCACAAATTAAAATTTCTACGAAAACATTTTAAATTTAAAAATTTAGCTTGGTGTACAAATGCAGTTAAGTGTGTACCAACAACTGTAAACGTGGCAATCCAAGATAATAAACTCAGCTCTTCGCTTAAAATCAAATTCTCCAACAGTTTAAATAAATTTGTGAAATATATGTATATACAATTTTGAGCAATTTTAAAAATTTAACATAGTTATTAAAAATTTATTTTTCTCTACGAAATCGTAAAAAAAATTTTCAATAAAAAGATTAATAAAAAATAAAACTGTTCTTATGCTACAAACAGAGTTCTCTTGCAATTTGAAAAAATTGTTGTCGTCCAACAAAGTGTAGAGTTTTTAAAAATAAAGTTGCCTACACAAAAACGTTTTATAACAACATACAAATTCGGAGTAATGACAAAATCAAATGTCCTTTAAATGTTTATTTAAATATATTAAGAGTTGCGTAAGTAATTCTTATATCTGAAGCAAAACGAATTTTTGGAGGGATACTTGTGATTCATGGTTTCTTTTCATTTTGTGTAATACATAAAAATATACAAAGAGTAGGTAGTTTCAGTTGCGAGACATACAATAAATTAAATGCGTTCACGCAAAATTTCTTAATTCCTTGAAGGAGAATGCATACAGAGACGTACTTATAATAAAAAAATGTTGCATAGAGTACTTACAGCGAAGTAAGCGAGGTGAGAAACTCGAAAGATCCAGGGACTATACACGATATTTGATTGTCATATAGGTTTCTGTAATTAAAATTGATATAAAGATTAAAATTATTTTATTAATGTATATAAGAGAGTAAGCCAATATGTGTTTACAAAGTCATATGAGGAGTAAAAAGAATTTAACCCACAGATACTTAGTGGAAGACGTGGCAAGTACAATTTTTCAAAATTGATTTTTAAAAATTTTTAAAGAGGATAAAATGAACTAGTTGAGAATTATAAATGATTAAGTGATTTTAGATTTCCATCAAAAATTGGATATATAAGTAATATCGGTTAGATGGACGCCGTGTTTAGTCAGAATGGAGAACGAAATGATTTTTTTCGTCGATACATTGTTTATGAATCACTATACATCGAAAAAATATTACAACAGTCAATGCAATGTGTGCATTCGAGATGTTATTCGAGATGTGCAAGAAATTATATGCCACTTGAAATTATTGACTACTTCTAAAAATTTAAACAATTAATCTTTAATTATTTTATAATATTATGTCTCCTTAGTAAAAAAAAATCGTTGGCGAGATACACGATTGGAGGTTGCCGCGTCTATCCAATTTTAACGATTTTGCTTAAAGTGAACTTGTTTGTTTTATTTTCAACGAATGACTTGTAAATTCTTATTGACTACTCCTGGCATATATTATTATTTAGGAATATATGCAGATGTCTTTAAATTCTGATTAAGTGAACAGTAAGAATGCTTACAAAATCTTCAGTTGATGTAAACCAAGAAACATTTTGTTCGATATTTTTGTAATTTTATTTTCGGCCAGTTGTAAATCTTGAATGCGCGAGGCCCCTTCGAACGCATTTGTTTCGATGGAAATGATTTTATTGTGTTTCAGGTCTAATTTTACTAAATTTGGAAGACGACCAAACAATCCATCAGACCTGATTCTATCCAACTCGTTGTCGTTTAGTAGTCTGAAAATATAATTTAAAATTTATTTTGATACCTAGCAAATGTTAATTAATTAATCTTTAACGACGTACAAGTCCGTTGTATGTAATGGAATATCTCGGGGAATTTCTTTAAGGCCACGACCAGAGCAATCGACAATTGTGCCATCACATTGGCACAATGATGGGCAATCTGTTTCCATACGACACTCACTGGACAGTTTAATTCTCATTTCGTCCCAGGAACCTAGAAGAGTGTTCAATAAATAAAAAATATAATTTTTGCTTAAGTAGGACAATTTTACTTACACTTAAACTTTTCATCCCGTAATGTTTCAATACGTCTTCGATGCATTTTCTTTGGTGCGTCACATCGAGCCCCACTTGTTTCAATTGGATTTTTATGTAGGTAATCGGCCAACCACCGCAGATTACAGTCACACACAAAAGGATTTTTTGCAAGGTGTCTGTATATACATATATTAATGTTGTTAAAAATATTAAATATTATTTAAAAGGACGAAAATGTACAAAAGTTTAAAACAGAAACTCTGTAAGAAAAAAAATTTTTTGCCAACATGAAAATATGAATTTTCCAAAAGAATAAATGGAAAAACAATTACATATCTAAGTGATTTTGAGATTTTTTTTCTTACCATTTTGTTATACATTTTTATGTTTATACGTGGGTATGAATAAATAAAATGAATGTTCATAATACGTACGTACGTATTTATGTACATATGAGCGAAATTTAAGCATAATAATTCTGACTTCATAACTTAAAAAAATGTATTTCGGGATAATCGCAGTTTAAGTTTTCGACTCGTTCTCACCATCGAGAAAAAAATATCAGACTGCTTAAGTTCCCACTACAATCATTGAAATGATTCATAAATAAATATCCATTTAAGAAAACTTTTATCAATTATATATTGTTACGTTTTTTCCTTTTTGGCAAACGTACGGATTCCTTTGATTGCAAACACCATTGTGGCACATTATCAATTCTGTATTCTTACTTTGTGGCTTTAGCTGACTATACTTCTTGATCTTATGGTCTACTAAAAATGTGTTATTATTACAAACGCAGCCATCCACGCTACACTACTTTGTAACTCCTGAGAGATATGAGCTACTCGATGCCTTGTTTAGTAACTTTGACCATCCACAGACAACTCCACTACCTTCTATCCGAGCTAGTCAGAACACACGTCTGCCGTACACTCTACCGCAGAACACTGTATTGAAAAACAACACAGCTAATTTTACAAATATAACAATATTAGACAAGGAGACACAAGAGAGCAAACGGTATACACTAAAGAAGTGCACAGATATATCTGTTTATATCAGTTTTTGTGTGTCTACTCTTATTAGTGCGTATAGATGAGTACTTTTGTGTTTCTGATATAAGTTGATATTGTTACTTTCTCTCATTGGATGGATGCGAATGAGTAAAGAGGGAATGAGAGTAACATATCTGTTCTCCTATGTTTCACACAAACGGATATAAACAGATATTGATGGTTGTACCATAAGTACTTATGGTATGCTGCGAATCAATGTCCATTCACACGTACATATGAAAAAAGGTTTTTTTTAGTACATGTTAGAAATTTTAGAAATTGAGAATGTAAAAATAACATAACGATAATATCCTTCTAAGTGCATTAAAAATAAAAATTGCGTTATTTAATATGTACATATATAAAAGGGACAGTATTATTACTGGATGTATTTCTAGAAGTGTAAATGTTTTTCCCTAATTTTTTTTTTTATTGAAATTTTTCGGAACTTCTATTTTTATGTACATATGCATGTACAGATGTATGTAATAAACCTTTTTTTAAATATTAATTTTAACTCTTTACTAGTTTTTTACAAAAAGGAATTACTTTTTTTAAATAAACATATAATAAAATTCCTTAATTGAATTAATTCTATCCTCATAACTCAACGCGCGATTAGACAACAATTTATTAATTTTTCATTTGTTTTTATAAAATAAAATTATAAATATTGCTTATTCTACATTTAAAATCATATAAACTGATTACTAAAGCTAAACAATAATAATTACAATTCGGGTTATTACTACGACGATAAAATACTGCTTACAAGTTCTCGCCTCTATCATAAGCAGCACACAATTATCAAAAATATCTGTTTCATAAACAGATATATCCAAATACTCATGGTACAACAGATATGTGAGAATAAAAAACTGATAATTCTCTCACTCTATGAAAAACCATAAACAACTGTATGTGTTTATATCCATAGTGTCAGTACGCACAAGCCAAAGCATACAATATCAACTACACTCATGCGTTCTTTTGTATCTGTTGTAACTGATATGTATATGATATATCTGTTTTTGCCATACTGTTGGATATAGTAGTGCACGTCTTTAGTATACACTTCAGAATCTTATGGCCAGTTTTTGACGTCTTATTTAAATACGCATTTAGTTAATTTTCATTTAAATTTAAGTTGTATTTAAATGCAGTTTCATTTTTTCAGTCCTAATTTAAGTTCTCATTTAAATATCACAAAAATATGGCAGCATTACGAAATATCAACATAAATCTGCATTGTTTATGAACAGCTGCTAACAAACACAATGAATTGCAAATTTTGTGAAAAATATTTTAAATATATTAAAAAATGTCAGCGATACTCATGTATTCACCACCTAAACTTATTTTATTTATTGACTTAACTTTTTAATTAATATTTTCATTAAGAAATGTATGCAAAACATAAAATATTGTTCTATCAATGGCTAAAATGTTTGTCAACTTTTGTTTAGTTTTGCGAAACAACAACAAAAAATGCCATAACCATATGGTAAAACTGTATTATTTAAATGGACTTTAAATGCCTAAGATTGGTCATTTAAGTTTCATTTAAGTGTGCATTGAAAAACTGAATTTTGTACTTAAATAGAACTTAAATATAAATGACATTTAAATATGAAGTCAAAAACTGGCCCTTAGAATCGAATAAAAAGAACGACGAAGACAATATTGTTAATATGCTGTGAAATTAGCTTT
Source organism: Gymnosoma rotundatum (assembly GCA_916610165.2). Lineage (NCBI taxonomy): Eukaryota > Metazoa > Arthropoda > Insecta > Diptera > Tachinidae > Gymnosoma > Gymnosoma rotundatum. The sequence continues at coordinate 50,042,080 of OU744339.1, forward strand.
AATATCAATTGTGTGTTTTTAATGTTTGACACTACCTAATTGTTTTTAAAATATTTTTTTGAAATGAATTGATGCCCATGTGAAAAACTAATTTTTATTCTGTGTCAGCAGTTTTAATAAAAATCTCACAAAAGAGAAGTAAGAGTAAGATCAAAAATTATAAAATTAGTATATTTAAATTTCAATTCAAATATTTTTCATTCATCCACATGCATTCGTTTGTTGTCGTTACCTGTACATGTACATGTGCATGTACTTTGTTTTTGTATTTTAGTTATGTGACATAAGAATCTTGCAACTTATACCCTGTTCAGACATACGTTTTAATTTATACAATTAAAATTTTAATTGAGTAATTAATTTTGGTGTTCACACATATCCAATTTAATTTACTTAATTAAAATTTGACAATAGAATATAGTTCTGTTCAATAACAAGAAGTTGTTACTAATTGTTATTGGAAAGTGTTTACTTCAGTACATCAAAAGAAGCAGCGAAAGAGTAAAAAAGAGTAGAAGATGTGAATGTTAATAAATTTGTTACTACTTTTGTTACTGTCAAGAACAAAACAGCTGATTCTTGTTCTGTTGTACAAAATAAGCTAATGAATATTAAATACTTTGAACTGAAAGTGTTTATTAGCTTTTTTGCCATAATTTATATGGTGATTTTAAAACCGAATATCTACGCTGAAATTTTTTACAACCACACATCAAAAAATACACATAACATTTATAGTTTTCGGTTTTAAATACAAAATATTTGAATTGAAGCTAATGTTTGTATAATAGTTAGAAGAAAGCTAAGGAAACTATGTACAAGTAAACGCCAGGTTAATAAAACAATAAACAAAAGAAATAGAATAAAATAAACTAAAAGTTTTACAAAAAAGACAGAAAATTTTTGGCAATTTGCACACAATTGATGACAAAGCTCTTGCAAATGCTAATTGTTGCAATACAAAATGATTTAAGCAACGAACACCGCTTTTTTGCTGTTTTAGATACAAATTTTTTTTATGCTTTTTTGTTATTATGGTAAGTTCGGCTTTACTTTGTTATTTTTTTTCCAAAAATGCGTTTATCCCGTTTTTTTTATTTGGAATAGTAATGTTGTAAATTTTTATTTTACTCTATCGTTGCTAGTTTCTGCCGGAAATTTATTGAACAGACCTAATTTTTACATTAGAAATTTGTGTTGGTAAATTTGGAAGAATGAAGAGAAGTTCGGCTTTCAAAGAAAGTTTGCTTGTTTTTATTTGAAATATGGAACTCTTCCAGTTTGTACGATCAAGTTCTGACTGCACGCTAGCTTTGAATTTCCATAAAATTTTCAAAAACTTTTCATTTCATATAATTTGAAAATATTTTATTTTTTATTTTTTGGCATTTACTTTTGTCATTGTATAAAATTTTCTCTAACTGAACACACTTCACAAGGGTTGTTGGAGTAAACCTAATCAATTATCGACTTAATTAAGTGCTAATTGAAAAATTTTTTAATTAATTTCTTATATGATAAATTAAATTCAATTAGGGACTTAATTGCGTAAATTCCTTTATTGCGCAATTAAAACGTATGTCTGAACAGGGTATTACATTATATTTTATCAACATACGTTTAGAACTTTAATGAATAAAGTTATAAATTGATGAACTATAGTGAAAGCCATATGAAAATTCATAGACGAATTTAAACACTAGATGAAACATTTAGATGAAAGAACGTGGTGGGGAACTATTAAAATATAAGCTCATATATTTGACGTGCGCAGTACCAATAAAAAATTAGTATGATTTTTCGGATAGAGACCATAAATACTTCGGGAGTGGATTTTAGGAGCACCTACTTCCTGTGTTTAGGTACAGTTCGGAGTTTCCTACCTGTTATCATAACCTGACAGTATAACAATAGTGTTAGCCAATTTAATTCTAAAACCTAAAAAAGATATTTCCATAAAATAAGTGTAAAAATTATTTCTGTAATAATTCATTTATTGGCCATGTTCTTACAAACGTATTGTGCTTAAAATTGGCGATTGCGATTTGAAATAGTTAAACAGGCGATTTCAAACTTTAAATATATACTGATGCAATTGCTAAAATTGAGAGTTTTAGGAAACATTTTTTGTTTTGTTTTTTTTTTTTATTATTATTAAGTGGTATTTGAAATACTTTGCAAGTTTACATAAATATTACATTTTGTTAAATTATGATAACTTATGAAATATGAATAGAATTCTGTTTAATAATATACACAACATTTTTTCTAAACAATTTTAAATTTTCTTCATTTTTAATTTCATTTTGCATCATGTTGTACATTCGCAATCCCTTGTAAAATAATGTTTTTTGCATCGCATCGGTGTGTGCTTGCTGCAATCTGAAGTCTGCTGCATTTCTGAGATAGTGTGGTTGAACTTCTCCCACATATCTCGTCTGCTCTATTAAATAGACCGGTAAGGCTCCCATTCTCAGTTTATGGATGAAAATCATTGTGTTTAGTTGAAGTCTTTGCTTAAAATTTAAGCAATTTTAATGTGATCAGCATATATTCGATTGAAGTATAACAATTACATTTAAAATTGCGCGCATAGCTTTATTTTGTATTTTTTATAGCCTTGTTAACTGTTGATTTGTGCAGCTGGAGTATAGAATGGTTGAACCGTATTCAAAATGTAGTTTAATTGTATTAATAGCCGTTATATTCTATACTTTATTTCTCACTCGTTTTAAAAACGCAATTTCCTTTTTAATTTTTTTACATATATATTCAATGTGTTCATTAAATTTTAGATCCTTGTCAATAATAAAGCCGAGATATTCACCCTTATTCTAGTTGTTGGCGTCGTCACATATCAATGTTGATATGTCCCGACTCATTCGATTTGTTTTTCTACTTGTCGTCATTCACACTTATCGATTACTGCTCAAAGATTTTTTGTATTCTATAACAAATGTGACGACGATATTGTATTGACTTTTTGCATAACGAATGGAAGTGATTTAAACCAAATATAATATTGAAAATGTAAAAAAGTGAAGGTTTCAAATGCAGATCAATTTAAAAAATTTTAATTTTTTTGCAGAGGAAGTGCTTCATGTAATTTTAAAGAAAAATGGGAAGAAATTGGAAAAATTCTAAATTCTCTTGGTTCGCCTAGAAGATTAGCGGATGAATGGCACAAGGTAACAAACTAAAAGATTGAATAGGGATTAAGAAAAAAGTTTGTAAATATTACTTTTAAGGTATGGAGAAATTAAAAGCGAAAAAAGATGGTTGCTAATAAATCGGAATGTAAAGCCATTGGCGGCGGAATGCTTAAACAATTTTCACTCAGTCCGCTGGAAGAAGCTGTGGCAAACCTTCTTAACTTCCAGAGGTATTGATACGGTTGTCAAATTTTACAAACGGAATAACTGACGTATCTAACAATTTTCACAATCTTGACAAAATGCTTAGTTTTCGGCACGAAATGCAGCTCATATTATTTCACAGTTGGAAAGAATTGTTGCCAGAAACATTTTGCTGTAAAACACGTACTCTTTCAGTGATATTAATTAATTTCGTGTTTGTACCAAAAGTTACGAAAATTTGACTTAATATAAAAAAAAATTGCAATATAACAAAATTTTCAAAAGTTACAATAACTGCAAAAACTTTAAACGGCAATACTGCTTTTCATGTATCTGCAAAAAAAACTACAATTGAAACAGAGCAAGAGTTAAAAGACAACAAAGAAGAAGAAGAAAAGGCAATTAATAGCTGTCAAAGTATTCAAAGTACTCCAAAAGTTAAAAGTTGACCAACTTTCGTACTTTGCGTTGACGGAGACGTACTGATTGTGACAACACTCATAAGAAAACATGTATTTTAACTGAGTTGTCAGTTGAAAAAGTTGAAGTTTAACGTATGACGGATGCTATGTGCCCCGGCCTTTTCTCTTTTTGTAAACAGTAACTTGACAATTAGTATTAAGACGCCTTCACTAAATTATATGATATGGCTTCATACAATAATTGTATTTTTTCGCATTTTGTATTACCATAAACTACTTCAAATTTAACATTAAATAACAGGAATATTAAATTAAATAATCTTTAAAATATTATCGTGCTATTTATCTCGAACAAATTATTAAAATCACTGATATTGATTATTGTGGGTGAAAGAACGTCTCGATGGAAATTTCGCTACCGATTACTTAGCTCTTTAAACTTCTCACAAACATTTAAAATAGAATAAAGATTTTTGCCAAACATAAAGAAAAGTCAGTGTACGTGCTAAATAAGTTTCGACGTAACAACTTACGTCATAACATGGCACTATGTGGTCTCAAAGTTGGGTACCTCGCACCTGCATACTCGTAGGTATTAACTAGACCTTCAAGACCATGTATAATTTTTAAAAATCCGACATAAATGGAAGAAAAATTTGCAGACGTGAGGTATCACCCTTTGAGACCACATAGCGCCATACCTGGGAAGTCTATGATAACACCCAGCTTTAAAACTTAGGTTCAAATAATCCTCTGCTATACTCATGCGAAATCGATCGGCCCAGCCGGTTCCAAATGGCTGAGTTATTTCGAAAATATTTCGATTCTGCCCCACTGTGCATTATGATATTTTTAAGTGTTAAGACACAACAAACGATTAAACAAAAATTATTGTGCAATGGAATGTGACTCAAGCTATTTTCTTATAGAAAGAAAAATTAAAAATAAGGAAATAAATTTGCCGTCGCAATTTGTGCAACTAATGAAGGAGGCACGAAAAGTTTCAAACCCTTAAGGTACAATTATGCGAACGTCCACTTAAGCTAACCTAACGGCCGTTTGTTTTTAAATATACTAAAACAATGCAAACGCTTACCGAAATTAACTGTCACGTTTCCGGAACGCTTCAACCTGTATAAAATAGGTTTTGACGGCATTGTTACGTGACATTCGTAAGATAGTGCTGGAATTCTATGTGTTAAGTACCATTGCGGCACATTTTCCCTTTTTAGGTACTTTTGAAGTAATTGATAATAATTGTATCATTTATAATTTTTTATTATTTTGCTTAATAAAAGTATAATGAATAAATAGTTACACTAAATACATAATAATATTTTTTAAAACAGATAATTAAATTTATCAATACATTGCACATATTGCAATGTAAAATATCTTTCGAAGCTAATTTAGTACTTTTTTCCAAATTCACATGTACGGAACATTGCCCGCAACTATGCCACAAATCTCAACACTGTTCTGAATAGCTGCAGCAAATTGAAAATTGTGTTAGGTTTTGTAATTTAATATTTTAGCTTTTATAGTTTTTATTTCCAAAACAATTATACTTATTTCATGGACATCAGCAAATAAATCCTCAATATCCATTTTAAAATTCTTTTCGGGCTTATGAAATTAAAATTACAAACAAAATTATATACAAATTGTGCTGCACAATGTTTTGTTTTTGTTTATTTTATTGACATGCGTCACATTTGTAAAGTTTCTATAAGTACATAAACGACCGCACGTTAAAATACGTTGAGTTTTTCTTACACCAACGTTCGCATAACGAGGCCTTAATAATTGTATTAATTATCAGTTTTTATCATTTTGCTTAATAAAAGTATAATTAATAAATAGTTATATTAAATACATAATAATATTTTTTAAAATAGATAATTAAATTAGTCAATACATTGCACATATTGCAATGTTAAATATCTTTCGAAGCTAATTTAGTACTTTTTCCAAATTTACATGCACGAAACAGTGCAGTGAAAATTGTGTTAGGTTTTGTAATTTAATTATTTCTTTTTGGGTTTTTGAAATTAAAATTACAAACAAAATTATAATCACACGCGAACAAATTGTGCTGCACAATGTTTTATTTTTGTTTATTTTATTGACATGCGTCACATTTGTAAAGTTTCTATAAGTACATAAACGACCGTACGTTAAAATACGTTAAGTTTTTCTTACATCAACGTTCGCATAACGAGGCCTTTACAAGCTCACCATTTGCACTACGACTATTTTCGAAATTTTGAAAACATGCTTATTCAATACTCTTCGATTCGTACTGGTAAAAATATTGGTTACTATAAAAGTTGTAGAAATGTATGTACTCAACCTCTATTTAAAATTTTAAGCACTCGTAACATGTGTAACTTTTTAATTTAGAGCACGCTCTATTTTGATATGTAAGACTACATAACAACAGATGTTTTCAGTGAAGCAAACTTCCACTTTTAAAATTTTCGTTCAAAATATTTTTACGATAAAAGATACATTTCTGAAAATAAAATAATCGTAGGCTAAAAAATAATATCTGGGCATTTCCATAAACATGTTAACCACGACAAAATCTTTTTTTAATATGTTTGTAAAAACTTATTATTAATAATTTTGTTTCCTGTTTCCTCAAGGTGACCCCCAACGGTGTGGCGAAATATTAAAAAAAATAAATAACAATATTTTTATTTTAAAAACTGACCTAGTGCTAAAAAAATATTAAAATTTTGTATTTGGAGATTATTACCGCTAATTGCATTTTTACAATTAAATTCTGCACCAATTATTTTATAGCAAATGAGTAGAAGTTTAATTTAATCTTCTAATTCATATTTTTTTCTTAGTGGAAATGTACTCCAAAAATCATGTCAACTTTTTTTGTACGACGAGTATTTAAAATTACTTTAATAGCCTTTTTACACTTGCTCACATCTTTTATCTTTCATTAATTTGCCAAGATGTAACATCTTCCCCATAAGAAGAACATAGGCTAAAAATCAACAGAAAAAAAATTTCAGACTTCTATTTGGAATATCTTATTTCCAAAAACTAGAATTTCTTCGTTCTCCAGCATAACTTCTGCTAATTCTTCAACAGCAATAATTAAACCAAATATTGTAGACTTTGTTAGCTCCATTTTATTAAATAGATTAACATTTCGGTACACGCATAACAAAGTGTTTGTCAAAGATGAAAGATGTTGCAAATGTAAACGGCTTTTTTTCATTTTCAACAGTTTCCATGCGTTCCTCATAGATCTATGCAAGTGTAAAAACCCTATAAGTTTTCGTATGTATGCATATACGCAAAAGAAAAGATAATAATGGTTATAGTTCCACTGCACAGCTAAACGGCAAGACCAATATAATTGATTTCTTTTTCCCTGACTTTTTGGAGACTATTAAGAGGGAGGAACGGAAGTTTTGTATACACTAAAAAAACGTTAGTAAGTTAATAGTAAGTTAACTAAAAAATTAATTAAGAATTAGTTCCAAAGGGGTTTTCAGGGTTATAGGTTTCTGTATCCATGATTTTTTAGATCTTTGATAGACTCTCTGGTGTTATAAAATTTTTTTCGAGTGTACTCTAACTTTCAAAGATAATAGTAAAAATTAAGCTTCGATTTAGTGAAGGCAGACTGCGTTTCAGGGTTTCTCTTTAAAGTATTACCTTTAAGCCAAACAGCATGCTGTTCTTAAAAAACTTTGAAACTCCTACAACTTTTATGCCATTTCATATTTATATTTGAACAGAATTTTCTTGACCGCTCCTCTATATATTGTTAAAACTTTTCGGAACAATCACTGTCACTAAAATATGAAAAGACATTGGCAGATATAGCGGCTCTTTTGTCATATAATTTGTGTTGCTCTCGAGATGTACTGAATACCACTGAATTTTACACGCATGTTGCAGATCTCCGCAGTTGAAATTTATTAAATCAGGAAGGTAATTGATTGTCCTAGAGATATATTATGGTTTTATGGCTAGCATGTGCTAACATTTTTTGGAAGTCTAAATAAAATTCCAATTCATAATTCCATAACTTCATCTTGAGGTCACTTTAATTATTCTAATATAATCGATCTAACAGATAAGTTTACCAACATTTCACTATATATCATTAAAGTACTCACCTTCGACATTATTTTACTTGCTTAGTTTTTAAAAATTATAAATTATTATTATGAAATTTTTTAGAACAAACTATCACAAAATTCACTGCACTCAATCGTTTTTTAATAACTAATTTACAAATCGCAAGCAAAACATGTCATAAAGTAACAGTCAGTCAATTCAATTTAGCTTTAAAATAATAACCCATATTGATATTTAAAAAAATAATTAAAAATTTCAGAGCCCCGTAACTCGGAAAATATGGGCGAGCGCATATTTTTTTTAATTGATGTTTTTTCTTATTTTTTAATTCTCTATTGCTCCATACATTTATTTTTTTGATTAGAGTTACTGTATTGTTCCAAATGACATGAAACCGATCATGCTGATTTCCAATAGCACCTCTATGTCTGATCGATTGACAAATTTATTTTTTTCAGCACTAACGCGGACAGACAGACGGACATTGTTCAATCGACTGCGCTATGCATAAGAAGTCAGAATATATATGCTTTATGGGGTCGGAAATGGATATTGTAGAAATTACTAGCTTCATAAAAATAAATTACTAATAATTCTTGCGAAAAAAACCGACTTCGAAACAGATTTCATCTGTTTGCCTATAACAGCTCAAGTGTATGGCCACATAAATTAGGTTACACAAACTATTGGGACACACTTATATCTCCAAACTTTATACTTTTTCAACTGTTCAATAGTTTGGCAATATACATCAAATTGCAGCAACTATAGGGTCACTATTTAATTTCCAAATTCAAATCATATACTTGCTGTTGTAGCAGATTTAGCAATAAGGTTCTGTGTAAATTTCAGCCGTCTGTTTGTAACTGTTCAACAGTTTGCCCATATACATCAGATTATATCAACTATTTAATTTAAAATATAACATTTTTGAACTTCTTATTATACCAAATAAAGTAGTCGATAATCTGTCTAAAATTAAGTTGTTTATATACAACGGTTCAAAAAATACGGCCATATAGAACTAATTACATTAATTTCTAAATTCAAATTATAAACTTGTTGATATAGCGGTCTTAGCAAAACATGTCCCTTGTAAATTTCAGCTGTCTGACTAAAACGGTTAAAAAGTCCGGCCACATACACCATATTATATCAACTATTGGGACACCCGTTTATTTCCAAATCCAAATTTTGTACTTGTTGTTATAAAGGAGTTAGTAATACAGGTTCTTTGTGAATTTCAATCGTCTGTCTACAACTGTTTAAAAGTATGGCCATATACCAAATCAAATGAACTATTGGTGCACCCTTTAATTTATAATTTCAATATTATCAGCTGTTACTATAACGGCCATAGCAATCGACATTACGACAAATTTACAAGCGTCGGTCTATAAGTAAATCTACAGTAATTATGGGACACCCTTTAATTTCTAAATTCAAATTATAAACGCGTTGATACAGCGGACTTAGAAATACAGGTCCGTTTTAAGTTTCAAAATTCTGTAACGGTTCAAAAGTACGGCCACACAATTGAAATTACATCAACTATTGAGACACCCTTTAACTTCCAAATCCATATTTAATATTTGTTGTTATAGCGGACTTATCAATACAGGCTCGTTGTAAATTCCAAGTATGGCAATATAAATCAAATTATTACTATTGGCGTACCCTTTAATTTATAATTTTTAATAATTATACTTGTTACTATAACGGCCATAGCAATCGACATTCTGTCCAATTTGCAAGCGCTTGTCCATAACGGTTCAAAAGATAGGCTCATATAAGTAAATCTTCATCAATTATGGGACACCCTTTAATTTTTAAATTCAAATAATAAACTCGTTGATAAAGCGGATTTAGCAATACAGGTCACTTTTAAGTTTCAGCGTTCTGTCTATAACGGTTCAAAAGTTTGGTCACATACTCAAAATTACATTAACTATTGGAACACTCCTTTAACTTCTAAATCCAACTTTTATACTTGTTGTTATAGCGGACTTAAATTTCAAGCATCTGTCTGCAACTGTTCAAAAGTATGGCCGTATACATCAAATTTAATGAACTATTGGCGCACCCTTTAATGTATAATTTGTAATATTAATCGACATTCTGTCCAATTTGCAAGCGTTTGTCTAAAAGGGTTCAAAAGATAGACCCATATAAGTAAATTTACATCAATTATGGGGCACCCTTTAATTTTTAGATTTATTTTTGTATAATTGTTTGTTTTTGGAAGCCATAGTAATACGCAGTCATTTTAAATTTTACAGAATCGCCCTTTACAGTTCATAATACACGTAAAAAATATGTATGTTGTATAGGGACACCCTTTAATTTTTAAGATGAGCGGTTTTTAAAACGGGACCAATCTGTAAGCATAATCTATCATATTACTAAAAATTTTCAAAATCGGATCAGAAATGACTTAGTTCTGGAGGCACAAATATAAAAAAAGCAACATTCAGCCGAATTGTATAACCTCCTTCTTTTTTTGAAGTCGGTTAAAAATTGTAGTAAAACTTTTTTTGTATTTAAAATTGCACCGACTTTATTAACATTCTTCCTTCCAACAAAAAAAAAAAACGAGTTACGCCTTTTTTATATTAAACCACCGAAAGAATTATTAGTTTGGTAAAAAATTACTGTGGAATGTCACATAGTGACCCCAACATTTTGACAGCTTAAAGGAGCCCGACAGTATTAAAATGAAGATCATTTAGAAGCACCGATTTAATTCGCAATGTTCTTATATACATACATATAAATATATACCAGAACAAACAAACAAAACGTTGTCAATATTATCCTAATATTAGTGAATAACTGAAGACGTATTGTTTTGATTGTCATGACAAATCATAATTTTTTTTTTTTTTTTTCGTTGTTAAGGTAGGTTTTATTTATGTTAAGATCTTTTCGCTGTATTTTGGTTTAAATATAAAATTATAATATTGAACTGTTCAACAGTTTATGACAAAATACAAATACACATACAAGTTAAGGTATGACGTCAACAGTCGCCCTAGTTGCAGTGATCAATTATCGTATTTTACTTTGACGCCTTTAAATTTCTTCCCACATTTGATGCAGAAGTAGAACTCTACGATACGCATAGAGTTTCTGCTAATGAGCAATTAAATTTTTACTGCTTTAAATTTCATTTGCGTTAGCTTTACTTATATAGTGTCTTTCCAAGTAAAGTGCCCATCAAGATGTCGAGGTATTTAATTTACGGGTGTTGGTGTATTATTTGGTTATTTAAAGGAAAAGAGAGCACGATTCTCCGTGCAGAATTATTGTTATTTGCAAGCATATTTTTGCTAATTTATTCCTTATTTCTTTAACTACTTTTTCAATAGAGATACATGGTGCTACAAATTTCTGGATACTATATGGGGGCTTTTAAGAATAGTAAAAGAAGCTGTGCCATCAGCAAATGTCATCAGCAAATATCGATGTGTAGACAAGAATGCTGGTTTTTGCATGTGTACAACAGGTATACTAAGGCTCAAATTATTATGCTGCCTTCAGGTACGCACGGGCACTTAAAAAATTTCCTGTAAGTATGAACTTTAGGCCAGTAAAATAGTGTTAACAGCTTACAGGTTATTCATTGACAAGTTTATTTTTAATTTTTATAATAAGCCTTCGTCGTGTCATAAGTTATCAAATGCCTGAGAAACGTCCTTAAAAAGGGATGATCAATATTTTGTTCCTGAAAACTTTTTTACCACAAAGATTATCAAACCTCTGTTGTTGTTTTTTAGTAATAACCCCGTCTTCAGAATACGAATTAATGATTGGGAATATATAATATTTCCTCAGTTAGTCGTAAACGATTGATAAAAGGCTAATAGGTCTGTCTATATGATTCTACTTTTCCAAGTTTTAGTATCATGGCAACCAATGCATCATTTTGCAGAAAAGTATTATTTAAAAATAAAAACGAATTATTTTGACTGCTACCTACTGCAAATGAGTAGTTTTGTATATATCAAGTGATTTCTTAGAGTTTAATTTAGAAATTATTTTGCTAATATTAAATCACAATATGTTATCAAATTGCTAAAACCCATAAGTGATAATTTGTTGATTAAAATACGCGATTTAATTTATTAAAAGTTTGCTCAAATCTGTGTGCGTATAATTTCCATCTGGATATTCGGGAGTAATAAAGTCCGTTTTCACCCAATGTGATATAGTGTATGTGAAAGAGCATGACCGACCAACAGTTTAAAAAATTCTGTTTGTAAGAATAGTTTATTAGTGTTTAATTACTACTAATCTTTTGCTTTTTTTTACTTTTTAAATTTTTTTGCTCATTTCGTATTCATTTGTTTTATAGTCAAAGGACGCCATAATCAACATGACTTTCCTTGCTAAACAGGAAACAGGTTCTACAAACAAAAATGTCCAAAGTATAAATAAGAAAACTGATCAATTTAGACATGTTTCTGAAAATTCAAACTTTAATATTGTTTGCGTCACCAAAACTGGATCTGATCTTTGACACCCTGTGGTACAATTTGCCTTAGTAGATGAAGTTTTCAGGGATGATAAAGATAGTAATGCTGGTGGTGTACTTAGCTTTTTTATAAAAGATAATATATCATACAAAGGGTTGAATCTATCTTTATTAAAATATTTTCCAATTGCGTTTAACGTCAGACAAAAGCCGTTTAGCTGTGTTTCTACATTATTTAATGAACTGAAAAAATAACATATAAACTTTATGAAGGAAATGAAATTTTTTAATTCTCCTTGACTATTTAAAAGCCTCAAGGGTTAATTCTAGGAATGCTTTTTTTAAATTTTTGAGAATCACTTGCTAAGACAACTTTCGCACTGCGAAATTCACATTTACGCAAACGACGTACAATTGTATATTGCCGTTCAGAATGATTTAGGTGAAGTTTATCGCTAAGTGAAGGCAAACGGTCTATGATTGAATGATAAAAATGAAAATGCATAGTAATTTGTAAGAAATATATTGTTGTGAATGCTTGCAAGAACCTGGTGTTAAATTTTAATAAAAACATAATTTAGATAGACCAAAGTTCAATTATCCATAGGAAAAACTTATATCAATCTAAAGTGTCTTCGGTCGTCACAATACTATATCCCCTGAATATAAAGCAACTTTAAAATTATATTTTTCTTTCCAGTTAAATTTAACGTTTTATATAATAAAATTTTTTACGAGTGTGCATGGTTTGAAGAGTTTTTAAGTTAGTTTGAGTTAATTGTGCTTCATTTATACAAATATATGAATTAATACGGGAAAATAATATTCATATGGCTATTGAGCTACTGCCTATACAACTATATATTTTTTTTTTTTCATTTATTAACTATTAGTTAACTTTACATACATATATATTTTAAATTCAGTATCATCTTAAGATAAGTAATATAAATTTATAATTATTAATTAAAAATTATTAATTTATCTACGAAAACCTGCTAAGCCTTTCAGCTTGTCAGCAGAAGAGTAGTGAATAAATTACTAAATATTAACCAATTATTTAAATATAAACAAATTATTTAAATTCATTGCAAACTAATTAAATATTTTTTTAAAAGCTTTTTTCTTTTTGGATTGCCATTTTCATTAATTATATATAAAGGCATTTTATTGAAAATTGCGGGCAGCGTTACACCAAGTGTACTTCTTCCATAATCGTTGTGAAAACGTTCTACTTTAAATCTTCCTTGCGCTCGGCGTCTTGTGTTATACTCATGATCTATTGCTTTCAAAAATATCTCATCCTTATGAAATTCATTTACCAAAGTCATGTGGTATATACTTTTCACGTTCAAGATGTTTAGTTTTTTAGCAAGATTATCTTGATTAAGATTGTTGTTATTTGTGATAAATGGCGTGTTGTTTTGGCTATGACTGTTGTTGCTACTTGTAGTGTTCGAGGTTATAGTTGTGTTGTTGTTGTGGTTGGTATTGAAACTTGTGTAATTATAGCTGAAAATGCTGTTGTTGGAGAACGTATGGCTATATCTGTTGTTGTTGCTAGTGATAAAAGACGTGATGTTGTATCTGTTGCTTGCGTTGTTTGAGATATACGGTGTATGGTTATGGTTATTTGTGACGTAATAAGTATAAAAGATGTTGTTTATATTGGCAGGCATAGTGTTACCGCTATAATTGTTGTTAAACGTTGTGCTATAGAGCACCTGGCTATCTCTAGATATAATAGCTTGTGATATTGCATTACTTCCAATAACGTTTCTCTGTTGGGTTGCGGTTCGATTTTGATTGTTGTTGGTATTTAAAGTGTGGTTGGTTGAGTTTTTGGCATTGCTTGCGAGATGGTAGTTTTTCATCAGTATTTTAAAAAGCTGAATTTGAGATTTTTGCAGTGCTCTGCAATATGACGAATTTCCCCAAGCTGTAATACCGTATCTTATGTAAGATTCAGTAGCTCATATGGGTTAGCATGTATGCAGTCTTCCGAAGTTTCTTCTGTAGGTTATCTATTTGCGTCTTCCATTTAAACTTACTATCTACATAAACTCCTAAGTACTTGTACGTGTCCACTAGTTCTATGATTGTTTTGCAGGAATCGTTAGAACTGCTAAGATTTTTCGCATTATTATTGTGAAGACATTCGTTGTCGTGGAATTTTATATTTAGGGTTGTTGTGGCTAGATGTCGTGGTTTAATATGCATTAATTCACGACCATTGTCGTGACACCATTTGGTTGCTATGTTTAATTGCTCCTGCATACGTTCTGTGGCCAATTTAATGTTTTTTTCTGCGACGACGATTGCAGTATCATCGGCATATGCATATGTTGTGTTCCCTTGAAGAGTTCTTATCATGTCGTTAGCGTATATTATGTATAAAATTGGTCCTAACTTAGATCCTTGAGGTACGCCGCGGTCTATTGAAACTTCTTTACTGTATTGATTGTTTATCTTGACTCTGTATGATCTACAGTCGAGATAACTTTTAAACCAGTTTAACGTGTTTCCCCTAATTCCATTTCTTTCTAGCATGTGAAGTAATTTACTGTACGTAAAAGTGTCAAAAGCCTAACTAAAATCTATAAATAAAACCAGACTATGCATACCTTTGCCTAAATAGTTGTTTATACAATTTGAAAAATTTCCCATAAGTTTATTTATTTTTTTTCCTTTTTGGAAACCAAACTGATTTTTATTAATAATTTTGTATTTCTTTAAAAACGTTGTTGTTCTTCTCACTACAATTTCCTCAAGAATTTTTTCAATGGCTGGTAGAATAGCGGTAGGCCTATAATTGTTGTAGTCTGTTTTGCATCCGCTTTTATATATGGGTCTTACTAGAGATGTTTTTAGCAAATTTGGCACAATACCACTTTCCAAACTAGAGTTTATTAACTTTGTAATTATAGGTGTGATAAAGCTTGCATTGTTTCTCAAGTCCACAGGTCTAATGCCATCGATTCCAGCCCCTTTTTTGGGGTTTAAAGACTTCAAAATGTTATAGATTTCTTCCTCATTAGTGAGTTCCATAAAGATCGAGTTTTCGCGAGCATTTCCATTATTAATTATGGTTTTTATATTGCAGCTATGTATAATATTTTTCACGTTTTCTTTAAAATTTTTGGAAAAATTGCCTAATATATTTTGTAGATTTATATTTCCAAAGTTTTTAATTACGTTTTCATCAATATTATTTGATTTTTTCCGACGATTTCATTAATCAATTGCCACGTTATGCGCATATCCTTTCTATTTTCGATAAACTTTTTTCTATAATAATTGTTTTTTCATAATTTATTTTTTTCTTTACAAGATTTCTAAACTTTTTATATTCAGTTTCATAGTTTTTGTTGTTTTTATTATTTCGCCATCTATTAAAAAGTTTATCCCGGTGATCACAATATTTAACTAATTCATCACTTATCCAAGGATTTGGCGATCTTTTTTTACGCTGTTTCACTTGTTTGACCGATTTTTTGTATATTTCACAGAATTTTGTGTACATATTGTTATACAGATCATTAGCAGACTGTGTGTGAAATGTTAATTCATTCCAATTTGTTTCCCTAATATTTTGATTCACTAAGTTATTATCTATTTTTAGTTTTGGCCCGCCAGTTATTTTGTTTGTACCTTCCGTATTTTCTTCTTTGTGAGTAGAACAAAAAAGAGAATAGTGATCAGTTGTTACTGTTGTTATTACTGCAGCATATGTCTTTGTATTTATTGTTTTGGTTTTTACAAATATATGATCAATACAAGAGCGCGAAATTTTTCTTACATCTTCTCGCGTTATCTCATTTACAATACACTTCATGCCGTTTGATAATAACATATCAAGGTATGTTGTTGTTGTTTTATTACGCTTTGTAATATCAATGTTAATATCTCCTACCAGTATAATCTCTTGTTTTTTGTTTATTTTAACGCAATACGCTAACACAAAAAATGTACTCGAGTACTTCCTTATATATTACAAATTTGATGTCATTCTGATTTCAAAGATTTTCTTCACATTAAAGAGCTTTTTTAATATTAATGGTGTACATTGAACCAATAAAGTTAAGGCACATCATGATTTTCAAGAGTGATCTGTCAATAGCTTTTAATCTGCTTAACTCGATAAAATAATTACGTTGTCGTGTTAAAGATAGATCGGCTTTTTGACCACTCAAAAGAAAAAGTAATATCGCGAAATTGGTGTTAGTGTACAGAGGCCTTATACAAGTATAAGAAACACCATAAAATGTTATAAAAAAATAAGACGTTTAGAGCGCGAAAGAAGGAATGGACGCCCAAAAAGATTTACACAACGCTGGGAGCGGTTCATTGTTGCTGCAGTTGCTCAAAATCCAAAGTTTTCTGCTTAAATATTGTGTCATGAAGTGAAGCAAAGTTTCAATGAAAACTTTAATCCATGGAATGTGGAATGGCTTAGATATCACTGCCACTTGTTAAAAATCTCTCCGAAATCGTCAACGACGAACCCATAAATCATATTTGGCACCTACTGGCGAAAAAAATACGGAAATATCATATTACATCCAAAGAATCAAGTCGCTTAGAGTGGCAAAACATTATTCCGCCTAACCTAGTAAGAAGTATGAGTCGATGGTTAAAAGCAATTATCCAAGTAAAGAAGGTTTAAGTAAATACTAGACATGCAAAAACTACGAGTAAACCAAAAACTAGTGATAAATAACAAATATTTTCTACACTTTGGGTCTTTTTTCATTCCGTTTGTAATTTTTACAATATCCATTTCCGACCCCATAAAGGATATATAATCTGAGTTCTTATGCATAGCGAAGTCGATTGAGCGATGTTAGTCTATCCGTTCGTGTTCGGGTTAAAATGAATTTTGCCGAGGCACTAGATGAGCTAGAGAAAATTTAAATACGCCAATCGATCAGATATAGTCTTGAAAGATATGTCATTTGGAACAAATACAGTTTAGTGAAGTAACTCCAATCAAAAAAACATATATAAGGCGCTCGGTCATATTTTTCAAGTTATGGGCCTATGAACTTTTCAGAGAAAAGTACGATTGTGCACCATATTTTTTTTAAATATCAATATGGGTAACATTTAAAAGCTTTTGAAGAGATCTTTAAGAAAATACTAAAATTTAAAAAATGCTTAACCCATTTTTGTGTAAAATTATATATAGTACTTAATTTTTTATTTCTTTTATTTTTTAATTATCAACCACTACAATATCTATTTTTATACCCTTTACCACAAAAAGTGGAAAAAGGGTTTATTTAAGTATGTCATTCCCCATAAAGTATATATATTCTGAGTTCTTACTAATAGTGAAGTCAAAAGAGCGATGTCCATCTGTCGTCCGTGTGCGCGTAAAAATCGACTTTGCCAAGGCACTGATGAAATAGAGATCAGACAAAGTTTTGAAAATTATGCTATTTCTATTGCTATGTATAAATAGCATAAATAAATCTTTCGGATTGATAAGCCGCGGTACCCGAAATACTTTTTTTCGCTGTATTCGCCGGCTCCTATTAAAAGATGAAGTTGCAATACCGATTCTCAGAAATTGAGAATTATAGTAGGAAACAAGCTAAGTAGATATAAAAGTCTTCAAGACAACCGCACAGTGAAAAGTGCTTTATTGCAGTTTCTATCAGTATTGCCCAACAACGAGTTTATTTTTGATGATCTTCTTGAGATTAGATAAATCAATTTGAGGTATGCTGATCGCATTCTAGAAAAATTTTATTCGACCTTGTCTTCAGACTTTTCTTGAATATAAACTCCTGAGTGCATCCAGAAGATTTCAAATTTAAAATTAGTGATAGAACTATTCACCATACATGTATGTTTATACATATATGTCGTCACCTAAAATGCAAAAGGCCGTAACTACTCAAAAATTCTAATTTGACTTTTTGATTGATTATAATGTACTTAACCGAAACACATCTACACAGCAAATTTTACATGTATACTTCCAAAAATAACGACTTTATTGGTGGAAAACAAAAGGCCGTAACTGCAACGTCAACAATTTCATAAACCAAAAAGCCGTAACTACAATTTTCAAAAAAAAAAAAAAAAAAAAAAATCAAAACAAAGTTGTGTTTGATTCTCTTTCAATGTGTGTCATTGCGTTATTGTTTTTTAGTTTAAATTTTTGTAAAAAATGAGAACTAATAGTGAAAATGTTTGTAATGAAAAAGTTAAAAAAAGTATTAAAAGATCTGAAAATATAATAAACCGAATGAAAGGAAAACAATACAAGGGCCTAACGAAAGCTGGATGTACGGTATGCATTTAATAGTTGGAGATATACAAATGGAGTGTGATTCGACCCACTCCCTCATCCAAAGAAAAATCAAGAAGAGACAAATAAATTTGCCATCTGAACTGTCTGATTTGATAAAAGAGACACGAAAGAACCCCTTTCCTCTGAAAGCGCATCATCTTGATTACAAGTATTTCCTTGATTATGAAACTATACCTAAGCAACACACATGTACATATAAACAATGTACGAGTATGAAAAACTCTGTTTCTTGTTTACAGGTAAAAAATCCGGAGAGCCAATGTTAATATGATTCGTTCTTTGGGATATGATCTATCTGGAATAATTTATTATAAAACAAATATTCACCAAATATTCTGTTTGGCGACGTCAACACAAAACGACGTCGTTTGTTGTAAATCGATATTCCCGTTGTCAACATTGTCATTAATCGACGACTGTCGCCATATGTTTGGTATTTTCTAAGAACGATTGATGTTGATGTTGCCGTTTAGTTTTTTGTCGCCATTTTTGATGTTGAGTTGTGTTGTGTGCAAAGGAAAATTTTAAAAACATGAAAAAGTGTACAACAATATTTAAAATAACAAAATAACAACAAAGAAATGGAAAAAAACTAAAATTACCAACTTATGCCATTTTGATAAATTAGTGAAAAAGTTAGAAAAAATCCATTCCAATCAAAAAAAGGCAGTTAGTAAAGGCAGGATTCTGTCGGACCGATAAATGGATTTGCATTATAAAAACTTCACTTATTATTATTTTTTATATATATATTAATGATAATAGCAATAAAAATTGGAAGTTTTAATAATACAAAGCTATATATCAGGCAGACAAAATCTTACCTTTAACTAACGATAAGTTGTAATAATTGTTCTTAGACTATTTATTTTAATTGTTTGTAATAGTTTTGCTTATTTTATTGCTCATAGGTATTTTATTTTTTTTTACAAAATTTGAATTTTCCACAACACTTACTTAACACAATAGAAAACAAATTGAATCAACTGACTTAAATATTAGATATGTGTGTTTTATTTTTTTATATTATCGATAAACAGTCAACGTCGTCATTAGTTTGTTAGGGAACACCAAATTAGTATTGATGTTGTGTTAAGTTGATGTTGTTTCAAAATTGACGACGCCAAACAGAATAAGGGTGATTATAGACAATTATAAGGTTTTGCCACAACGTAAAATTAAAAGACATTGAAGCTTCACAGTTACTTTTCGAAAAAATACCAATTTCCAAAAAGAAATGGGAACACCTTCAGGAACTTAAATTTTTACTTCCGGCAGACTGCCACAGCTTTTATGACAATATTTCCTTTACATCTTAAATCTATTCTCATTTGCAATGTAATGCAGTTTTTGTTCTTTTGAAATAAACAGCTTTAATTTAATTTTATTTTCTCGAATTAGATTTATTAATTAAATTAATTTTTTCTCGAATCTTTTTAATAGTTATAAGAAATTTTGTGTTTTGTTTAAAACACTTACAATAAATAGATACAAAAGCGCTATTTTCTTATCTTAACCATTTGTTTTACTTTATGCACAATTTTATTCTTGTAGTTAGAGCTTTTTGGTTTCAGAAAAATAGAGTATAAAAGGCCGTAACTAGCATTTCTTAAAAACTCCTTTTTTCCATTAATTTGTTTTTCAGAAACAAATCCGTCTTTGTTTTCTAAGCTTGAATCTAAAATGTGGATATTAAGTTTTAAGTATTCTTTAATTTATAACGTTTATTCCTTCTCCTGTAAAAAACTAAAAAGTGTAGTTACGGCCTTTTACATTTTGGTTGGTTTTAAATATTCAATACTTTTAATTAAATTAAAATGAAGAAAAAATTAATAATACCATTGAAACTGGCTTTATTAGCACCACAAATTTATGCCATTAATGCTTGAATATGATTACGACCATGGGAATGTTTGAAATCGCACCACCATATGCCGTGCATCGTTAACTGTCACATTCTGTCCATCAGCATTTTTGAAGACTTATGCCCACAATGATTTTTCTTTTTGATTATTTTAATTTTAAATTCAACATTCTGTGAATTAAAGTGAGCTTTAACAGAATTTTTAAAAACATCAATACCGAAATCAATTAAAAGCCTCAGCAACTTGCAAGTGGTGATTTATCATGTGTATATTAATTATGAAAAGCCAAACCAAACATACCACTAACAAACTGTCAGCTATGAAATCGCTGTCGTTGGTAGCTCAAAGATGTTAACGTCTATAAAGACAACATTGACATTATAATCAAAACTTTAAATTCACAAAAAATTTATCAAAATGTTGACTTGGCTTTAAATAAATGATAAAAAGTTAATTTCGTTTTGAAAATTTAAAAAGAACGCATTAACAGAACTGTTTTCGTTCTATTTCATACCGAAGCAAAAGTAAAAAAAAATACTAACCTAATGCAAAAAGTAGTTAATCGTACTGGAGATTCGCAAGCCTAAAGAATTCTATTAAATACTTACAGTGATTTATATTAAATACTTACAGTGTCTGTATACTTTTCATGGCGTCGAATGTTCCGTTCGATAAAGTTTGAATGTTGTTGTCATAAAGCGATAGCAAACTGAGGCTATGTAAATCACGGAAAGCATCCTTACGTATGCATGAAATTTCATTAGCGTTGAGAAGCAGCAACTGAAGTGATGTTAGGCCTTTAAATACACCAGAAGGCAAATCCTTTATTTTATTGCCATAGAGGACACTAAAAATAAAAGCAATATTAGTTAAAAAAAAAGTATAAATTTTTACAAATATGTTTGTACTTATATTTTATAATCTTATCTTTGTAGACCTATTAACCATAAACATTCTTCCAAGAATATTATTAAGCAGAACAAAAACAAGATATGTAATGATGATGATGAATTATAACAAAGAAGCTTACGTTTTCGTTATCCGTGTGAATTTCGTAATTATTTTTATTTTTAACAATTCCTTTTTTTTTTTATACAATAATTTCTTAATCTAAAAAACTAATTTCCAGTGTACAATATGTCAACATAGCAAAATCGATTGCATGTCGTTTTTGCTTGGTCATTGATTTGAATAATAAAAGTAAATGTTGTTAAAGAAATTTCTTGTTAAACTTAAAAAAATCAGATTTCAGAAAACAAATTTAAGTTGTTAAATGTTAAATAAATTTTCGTTGTAGTCAACAGAAAGAATAAAGTTTCAGAAAACAAATTGGAACAATTGAAATTTAAATAAAACGAACTAAGCAAAATGTCATTAAACTCAGATTTGAGTTTGTTTATTGTATTTGTCGATAATTGTGTTTATGCCCACGAGGTGTGGTTGTGGAAGTACATGTGTTACTTGTTTGTCTGATAAACAGAGCATAATTTGTTGTTAATTTGTTCTTACTTGTAGCTTTTATATAGGTAAAAGTTAATTTTATTGTCATTTGGCAAAAAGGGGAAGAAAAAGTAAAAATAATTGTTAAACATTAAATAGAAAAAGTGACATCAAAAAGGAAGACATCGTTAAGAAAATAAGAGAGATAATAAAAAAGCAGTCATCATACTTACATAAGATCAAACAAACAAACAGTGCACAATTTATTTACAAAACAAAAACAAAAATAAAATGTTATTTACCAAATTAAATGCGATGGTAAACTAAACGAGCAGTGTAGAAAAGTTTTTATTGGTACAACGAAGAGAAGTTTGAGAAGGTGTGAGAATAGGCGAACATAAAGCTGACATTAGGAAAGAAAAACAATCAACAGTACTTGCACAACACTGTATAGAAAACAACCACACACCAAATTTTGAAGATGTAAACATTATAGATAAAAAGAAAAATAAGAAAGTAAAAAGTGCAAAAAGTATAAAAGAGGATAAAGATATTACGAAAGCAAACTGCACCATAGCAATAGCTTAGTTATAAAAACAGATTTGATCTAATAAGATAAAATGTTTTACTGTGATATATTTTTTTAAGCTTATTTTAATTTTATTTTTGACTAAAGTGTTGTGTAGTGTTGTCCAACTTTTGCAAAACAAAACTGTAATAAAAATAAAAATTATGTTAATCTTGCGAGAAAAGGATATATGTAAAGGCGTTACTATCATACTCAGTCGTACGATCCGTCAAAAATGGCATGTGTGCTCAAAATGTATATTAGTGTGTATTAAACGTGTATGTGTGTGAAAGACCTATGCAATCGGAGTTGATTTTTTTAAGATAAGGAGAACACAACAACCAAATATTAATAACGTGCGTTTTGTGCATCTTTTTTGTATAATAGTGTGGCACCGACGACTCCATTATGAAACGATTTTTAAAGTAGGACAGAATTCTGTCAGCTTATGTGTGATTCGTACGATTGTTTATGATAGTGAATCCTGTCCTAGCGTCGGAAAAAATTATGTTAAATAAATAATCTTTTTATTTAAACAAACGGTGGATAGAGAGTTAAAATCATAAGAATTCGTCTTATTTGTTTTGTTATTTATTAAATGGTTTCTTGATTCAGAATATCCCCTTTATTATATTTACAATATTTATAAACAATTTGTTATTAGGCTGTCGTTTGATAAAATGACCATTTGTTAATTTAGCAATTGTGCACGTAAAAAGGAAAGGAAACCTTAGTTTTTTATACTTGTTTTGGTAGAGTATAGTGTTGAACTTAAAAAAATTATTATTGTTGCTGATTCACGAAAAGTGAGGAGTTTGTTGAACCAGTACAATGAAATATTGGGTCGAGTGAATAAAAAGGCAGTTTATACTACATAGTACCTAGTACTAGCACTAGCTTCAACTTTTAAGTACTAGCAAGGCTGAAAAGTATAAACTACAAAATGTGTGAATAAAGCTTTGCTACTACTAGGTAGCTAGTACTGAAAGGAGATAGCTTTATACAGGAAAATAAAAACATTTGAGTGTTGCCTCTCTTTACAAAAAAAACATTTTTTCTTATAAATTCTAAGCAAAACTTGTAGTTAAATTTTTTGGTAACACTATGAGTTTGTTTTGAGTATTTATTTTATACATTAGGTACATATTTATTATTATATTTATTGTAAAAGTTTGTTTTGATTATTTATTCTCACGATGGGTGACAAAAATAGTGCAAATGTTTTTGATATGGTCCAAAAGCATAAAATTATATTCTCTATAGCCCCATATATTTTTTGATTGGAATTACTTCACTTAACTAGATTTGTTCCAAATGATATGGTAAAAAAGGCCTGATTTTCAATAGAAAAATTTTCGAAACTATATCAGTTCGACTGTCGTATTTAAATTTTCTTTAGCTCATCCAGTCCCTTGGATAAGTTGATTTCAACACTAACACGAACGGACAGACGGACATTGCTCAATAGAATTCGCTATGCGTAAGAACTCAGAATGTATACACTTTATCGGATCGGAAATGGATATTGTAGAAATTACACTTAGATATACCCACCCTTTTTTTTACCTGTGGTGAAGGATATAACAAACGACAATGTACTTTTTGTTGAATAAATATATTTCCAGCACCTCAATAACATGCTTACAAAAATTTAAGTTAAAACTAGTAATCTTAAGTACTTACTAGTTTTTATTTACATATATTTTAAGCAAACACTGGATAAACTAGCTTGAACTAGGCAACAAAAAAGCACTAGCTTTATCTGAAAATTTTATTCATCTCAAAACTAGTTTAAACTTAAAATTTGCTAGTTTTAGCTAGAACTATATTTTTATTCACACCGCCCATTGTATATAACTATTGTTACCAATAAATGGTCAGAGAAGGTGTTTAGCTATTGGAACGGGAGTTGCAGGCGAACTCAATTTTTATCTCAGGATCAAGTCAATCGCTGTTTTAAATGATTTGCGCAAATTACGTTTATCCTTCTGGATTGAACTTAAACAAAATAATTTATTTTTATACTTTTATTTATCGTCCATATATCTTTTCCTTGCCACAAGCCATACCTAAACAAGAGCGGAAAGCGTTTTTTTTTTTATGTCAAAAGAGCTGACTTCCAAAACGTCAGCTGCTTTGTATTCGAACAATGTCCCATCAAAAAAATTAGACATTACCTTAAAAAGTATTTGCCATATAATGACTTACTTTTGTGATTGCCATATTTTTTTACTCGCTTACAAAACACATTACGGGCCAGTTTCACGATGTCGCAATCGTTCGTTCGTTTAAAACAAAAACAATTTTAAAAAATTCTTTTTTGCATGCTATTCTCCCGATTTATTACTTAAATCACCGATATTGATTATTGAGGGTCAAAGCACGTCTCGATGGCCATTTCGTTATCGCTTACTTAACTCTTCAGGAAACTTCTGACAAATATTTTAAATAAACTAAAGATTTTTGTCCAAACAATAAAGCAAAGACGAAAATCAAAGTTTAAGCAAAAACAACAATAACCAATTGTAATTCTATTTTTCTTTCTCTGCTGTATAAGGCAGAGTTTTTTTCTGCTCTTTTATACAGTTGAAAGAGGATGAAAAATAAAATATCACAAAACACTACGATAATTTATTTTATGCACAGGCACTTTGCAAATATTAAACATTTTAAACAACGGGATGTTTTAAATAATTATATTACTTAATTTTTATATTTTAAAAAATTCTTTTTTGCATGCTATTCTCCCGATTTATTACTTAAATCACCGATATTGATTATTGAGGGTCAAAGCACGTCTCGATGGCCATTTCGTTATCGCTTACTTAACTCTTCAGGAAACTTCTGACAAATATTTTAAATAAACTAAAGATTTTTGTCCAAACAATAAAGCAAAGACGAAAATCAAAGTTTAAGCAAAAACAACAATAACCAATTGTAATTCTATTTTTCTTTCTCTGCTGTATAAGGCAGAGTTTTTTTCTGCTCTTTTATACAGTTGAAAGAGGATGAAAAATAAAATATCACAAAACACTACGATAATTTATTTTATGCACAGGCACTTTGCAAATATTAAACATTTTAAACAACGGGATGTTTTAAATAATTATATTACTTAATTTTTATATTTTAAAAAATTCTTTTTTGCATGCTATTCTCCCGATTTATTACTTAAATCACCGATATTGATTATTGAGGGTCAAAGCACGTCTCGATGGCCATTTCGTTATCGCTTACTTAACTCTTCAGGAAACTTCTGACAAATATT
The DNA here is from genome assembly GCA_916610165.2 of Gymnosoma rotundatum. Taxonomy (NCBI): domain Eukaryota; kingdom Metazoa; phylum Arthropoda; class Insecta; order Diptera; family Tachinidae; genus Gymnosoma; species Gymnosoma rotundatum. Next base: position 50,067,908 of record OU744339.1, read on the forward strand.
TTAAATAAACTAAAGATTTTTGTCCAAACAATAAAGCAAAGACGAAAATCAAAGTTTAAGCAAAAACAACAATAACCAATTGTAATTCTATTTTTCTTTCTCTGCTGTATAAGGCAGAGTTTTTTTCTGCTCTTTTATACAGTTGAAAGAGGATGAAAAATAAAATATCACAAAACACTACGATAATTTATTTTATGCACAGGCACTTTGCAAATATTAAACATTTTAAACAACGGGATGTTTTAAATAATTATATTACTTAATTTTTATATTTTAAAAAATTCTTTTTTGCATGCTATTCTCCCGATTTATTACTTAAATCACCGATATTGATTATTGAGGGTCAAAGCACGTCTCGATGGCCATTTCGTTATCGCTTACTTAACTCTTCAGGAAACTTCTGACAAATATTTTAAATAAACTAAAGATTTTTGTCCAAACAATAAAGCAAAGACGAAAATCAAAGTTTAAGCAAAAACAACAATAACCAATTGTAATTCTATTTTTCTTTCTCTGCTGTATAAGGCAGAGTTTTTTTCTGCTCTTTTATACAGTTGAAAGAGGATGAAAAATAAAATATCACAAAACACTACGATAATTTATTTTATGCACAGGCACTTTGCAAATATTAAACATTTTAAACAACGGGATGTTTTAAATAATTATATTACTTAATTTTTATATTTTAAAAAATTCTTTTTTGCATGCTATTCTCCCGATTTATTACTTAAATCACCGATATTGATTATTGAGGGTCAAAGCACGTCTCGATGGCCATTTCGTTATCGCTTACTTAACTCTTCAGGAAACTTCTGACAAATATTTTAAATAAACTAAAGATTTTTGTCCAAACAATAAAGCAAAGACGAAAATCAAAGTTTAAGCAAAAACAACAATAACCAATTGTAATTCTATTTTTCTTTCTCTGCTGTATAAGGCAGAGTTTTTTTCTGCTCTTTTATACAGTTGAAAGAGGATGAAAAATAAAATATCACAAAACACTACGATAATTTATTTTATGCACAGGCACTTTGCAAATATTAAACATTTTAAACAACGGGATGTTTTAAATAATTATATTACTTAATTTTTATATTTTAAAAAATTCTTTTTTGCATGCTATTCTCCCGATTTATTACTTAAATCACCGATATTGATTATTGAGGGTCAAAGCACGTCTCGATGGCCATTTCGTTATCGCTTACTTAACTCTTCAGGAAACTTCTGACAAATATTTTAAATAAACTAAAGATTTTTGTCCAAACAATAAAGCAAAGACGAAAATCAAAGTTTAAGCAAAAACAACAATAACCAATTGTAATTCTATTTTTCTTTCTCTGCTGTATAAGGCAGAGTTTTTTTCTGCTCTTTTATACAGTTGAAAGAGGATGAAAAATAAAATATCACAAAACACTACGATAATTTATTTTATGCACAGGCACTTTGCAAATATTAAACATTTTAAACAACGGGATGTTTTAAATAATTATATTACTTAATTTTTATATTTTAAAAAATTCTTTTTTGCATGCTATTCTCCCGATTTATTACTTAAATCACCGATATTGATTATTGAGGGTCAAAGCACGTCTCGATGGCCATTTCGTTATCGCTTACTTAACTCTTCAGGAAACTTCTGACAAATATTTTAAATAAACTAAAGATTTTTGTCCAAACAATAAAGCAAAGACGAAAATCAAAGTTTAAGCAAAAACAACAATAACCAATTGTAATTCTATTTTTCTTTCTCTGCTGTATAAGGCAGAGTTTTTTTCTGCTCTTTTATACAGTTGAAAGAGGATGAAAAATAAAATATCACAAAACACTACGATAATTTATTTTATGCACAGGCACTTTGCAAATATTAAACATTTTAAACAACGGGATGTTTTAAATAATTATATTACTTAATTTTTATATTTTAAAAAATTCTTTTTTGCATGCTATTCTCCCGATTTATTACTTAAATCACCGATATTGATTATTGAGGGTCAAAGCACGTCTCGATGGCCATTTCGTTATCGCTTACTTAACTCTTCAGGAAACTTCTGACAAATATTTTAAATAAACTAAAGATTTTTGTCCAAACAATAAAGCAAAGACGAAAATCAAAGTTTAAGCAAAAACAACAATAACCAATTGTAATTCTATTTTTCTTTCTCTGCTGTATAAGGCAGAGTTTTTTTCTGCTCTTTTATACAGTTGAAAGAGGATGAAAAATAAAATATCACAAAAACACTACGATAATTTATTTTATGCACAGGCACTTTGCAAATATTAAACATTTTAAACAACGGGATGTTTTAAATAATTATATTACTTAATTTTTATATTTTAAAAAATTCTTTTTTGCATGCTATTCTCCCGATTTATTACTTAAATCACCGATATTGATTATTGAGGGTCAAAGCACGTCTCGATGGCCATTTCGTTATCGCTTACTTAACTCTTCAGGAAACTTCTGACAAATATTTTAAATAAACTAAAGATTTTTGTCCAAACAATAAAGCAAAGACGAAAATCAAAGTTTAAGCAAAAACAACAATAACCAATTGTAATTCTATTTTTCTTTCTCTGCTGTATAAGGCAGAGTTTTTTTCTGCTCTTTTATACAGTTGAAAGAGGATGAAAAATAAAATATCACAAAACACTACGATAATTTATTTTATGCACAGGCACTTTGCAAATATTAAACATTTTAAACAACGGGATGTTTTAAATAATTATATTACTTAATTTTTATATTTTAAAAAATTCTTTTTTGCATGCTATTCTCCCGATTTATTACTTAAATCACCGATATTGATTATTGAGGGTCAAAGCACGTCTCGATGGCCATTTCGTTATCGCTTACTTAACTCTTCAGGAAACTTCTGACAAATATTTTAAATAAACTAAAGATTTTTGTCCAAACAATAAAGCAAAGACGAAAATCAAAGTTTAAGCAAAAACAACAATAACCAATTGTAATTCTATTTTTCTTTCTCTGCTGTATAAGGCAGAGTTTTTTTCTGCTCTTTTATACAGTTGAAAGAGGATGAAAAATAAAATATCACAAAACACTACGATAATTTATTTTATGCACAGGCACTTTGCAAATATTAAACATTTTAAACAACGGGATGTTTTAAATAATTATATTACTTAATTTTTATATTTTAAAAAATTCTTTTTTGCATGCTATTCTCCCGATTTATTACTTAAATCACCGATATTGATTATTGAGGGTCAAAGCACGTCTCGATGGCCATTTCGTTATCGCTTACTTAACTCTTCAGGAAACTTCTGACAAATATTTTAAATAAACTAAAGATTTTTGTCCAAACAATAAAGCAAAGACGAAAATCAAAGTTTAAGCAAAAACAACAATAACCAATTGTAATTCTATTTTTCTTTCTCTGCTGTATAAGGCAGAGTTTTTTTCTGCTCTTTTATACAGTTGAAAGAGGATGAAAAATAAAATATCACAAAACACTACGATAATTTATTTTATGCACAGGCACTTTGCAAATATTAAACATTTTAAACAACGGGATGTTTTAAATAATTATATTACTTAATTTTTATATTTTAAAAAATTCTTTTTTGCATGCTATTCTCCCGATTTATTACTTAAATCACCGATATTGATTATTGAGGGTCAAAGCACGTCTCGATGGCCATTTCGTTATCGCTTACTTAACTCTTCAGGAAACTTCTGACAAATATTTTAAATAAACTAAAGATTTTTGTCCAAACAATAAAGCAAAGACGAAAATCAAAGTTTAAGCAAAAACAACAATAACCAATTGTAATTCTATTTTTCTTTCTCTGCTGTATAAGGCAGAGTTTTTTTCTGCTCTTTTATACAGTTGAAAGAGGATGAAAAATAAAATATCACAAAACACTACGATAATTTATTTTATGCACAGGCACTTTGCAAATATTAAACATTTTAAACAACGGGATGTTTTAAATAATTATATTACTTAATTTTTATATTTTAAAAAATTCTTTTTTGCATGCTATTCTCCCGATTTATTACTTAAATCACCGATATTGATTATTGAGGGTCAAAGCACGTCTCGATGGCCATTTCGTTATCGCTTACTTAACTCTTCAGGAAACTTCTGACAAATATTTTAAATAAACTAAAGATTTTTGTCCAAACAATAAAGCAAAGACGAAAATCAAAGTTTAAGCAAAAACAACAATAACCAATTGTAATTCTATTTTTCTTTCTCTGCTGTATAAGGCAGAGTTTTTTTCTGCTCTTTTATACAGTTGAAAGAGGATGAAAAATAAAATATCACAAAACACTACGATAATTTATTTTATGCACAGGCACTTTGCAAATATTAAACATTTTAAACAACGGGATGTTTTAAATAATTATATTACTTAATTTTTTAGAATTTGTTTTTGTTTTGAATGTAATTGTGCGAACGAACGAACGATTACGACATCGTGAAACTGGCCGTACATTAGTTTCCAAAAAAGGAAGTAGTAGTGGATCTAGTTCTTTATGTTAAAAGCGACTACCATACTAATGGTACTCATTATTTCCTACAATAATTAATGTAATAGATTCTCAGTAATTGATTATAAAAGTCTCATGCCTTGTTAAAATCATTAAGTTGGCAATCTAGTTGGGAAGTACTTCTGCCAAAAATGCTTAATTCCACACTCGATTACCTTTTTTAAATTTTTTGCTGGGTATTGCGTTTCATAATGCCATGATACTAAATGTTTACAATACATACCATTCCAAAATGTCGCAGACAAGTATTAGAAACGTTGCAACCGAGCAACTAGCGCATCAGTTCCTAAATTGATGCTTTGTTTCGCTACTTTATATATATACAAGATCTTAATACCGTAGCAAAATTGTATACATATATGTATTAATACAATTTGGAAGTCAGCCAAGTTCTCATGCCTTAACATTTTGTATGTACCATAACGCGGCGACAACGCTTTACAATTGGAAAATCCGACTTTGACAACGCGTTTTGTAATAACAATTAAAATAAAATAAAATATTGTTACGTTTATTTAAATTATAAACGTGTTATTTATTGAGTTTACACAAAACTTTTAGAGTTTTAATTAAATTACATTTTATTTAGGCAATTATTTGACGATTTAACTATTCGCGATTAATAAAAAAATACATGATGGTAACTTTACACACGATCTTAACTAGATGACGCTCATAATCAGAATGAATCAGCACGTATTGGCGTTGCTTTTATATACCCTATTTTTTGCGTTCTCTAATATTCGAGAACTTCTACCTTCATCTGCTGCGTAGTAGAAAATGCTGTGTTATAAAATGATAACATGATGTGAGCATCGTTATTTACTTCTAGAACCTTCAATTATTATTTCAAAATACATGTTGTGTATTTTTATTTAGTTGTTATACAATGCAGGTGTGTGTATGGTTGTGTATTGTGTTTGTTTATATCTCGCTTTGTGTTAGTAGTTTTTGTTTTGTAATCAAGATGCTTTGTAGAAACTTCTAGCTCTGAAAACAAACACAATATGCCATTCCGTTTCACTTTCTTGGTCTCAATTATTTTTACATCTTTTTATGATTTTAATAAAGCATCTTTGTAACAATATGTTATTTATTCTCATGTATGACATTATCACTAGCAAAGAATTGGAAAGTTCATATTGCATTTTATTTTTGCAATCCCACTTCTGACACCAATGTTACGTTTTTCTCTTTTTGAACAAACGTACGGATTCTTATATGATTGCAAATTACACTGTGGCTCATTATGAACTCCGTATTCTTTACTTTGTGGCCTTCCCTCGCTATACTACTTGATCCCACCGGTCTTGTGAATCCCATGGTCTCGTATTTACTAAACATGCGTTACTATTACAAACGCAGCTATCCACGCCACACTACTGTGTTACTCCGGCGAGACATGAACTACTCGATGCCTTGTTTAATAACCTTAACCATCCACAGACATCTCCACTACTCCTTTTATCCAAGCCAGTCATCCCCTTTATTCCTATAGCCATAACACACGTCTGCCATATACTGTCGTTATGCTGTTACACTTCCCTGCGATAACTGCTACCGCTCTAACTTTTTATTATAAAGGGCTTCTTGACAATTATCTGTTGCTCTTATATTAAATTGGACGTCTTTACTAAATTATCTGCCATGGCTTTACACAATAATTGTCTTTTGCCTCTCGGGAGGTTTGTACTGCTGCTTCTTAATTTTTAATTGCATTATAATTATTATTTTCCGTTGTAAGCACGTGCGAAGGCGGGATCGAGCCCACGATCTTCTGCTTTACAGCTCAGCTTTTGTTAGCTAATTGTGGTATTATTCTATTCAGATACTACTACTGGAAGTAACTTTTTATTCACCACTCTCATACTGTTAACAACAGGGGTTGCCAGATCTTACTTTCGTAACAATATTGTTTAATTCATTTTTTTTTTAATTTCTAATTTACACAACAAAAACACTAAAAATGTTATTCTTCTTAAAATTATCAAGGAAGTTATATTTATTGTTGAACAAAACTAGCTTACGGACGAAATTCAAAAAGGAAAAAAAGGGTGAAAAATGCAATTTTAATTGAAAATTTCGGGCCTGACCCTTAGTTCCGGATCTGCTGACCTCCAAAGATTGTTTGTATAATATGGCATATATCGAATATTTTATGACGGAATGAGACAATATTGGAATCATTGGAAAGCTAATACATTTTTTGCTTAGAATTGCATTTTGCACCCCTTAGATAATTTTTTTTTGTCATTTTTGACCTGCGTCCGTAAACTAGATTTAAGCCTTTATGTTTTTAATAACCCTTTTTCTATGATTTTGACATAGCGTTGGCGCTTTTATTAAGGTATGTTATTTCAGCGTTGGCGCTTTTATTAAGGTATGTTATTTCAGCGTTAAAGCTATGCGGAAGAAAACGTTCCACTTTCCACTTTTATTTAAGTATGGCTGTTACACACCTGTTTAAAGATGAAACTATTTTCAAACTATTTTTTTAATGTAATTAACAATAAGTTTTCAATTTTTAAAGTTAACAACTGTAAAGCGCATTTTTTATAGACGCGTAGAAGTTTAAGTTGGCAACACTTTTTTCACTGGCGTCCATTTTGTCAGCTGTCGATTAATTTATGTTTAGCATTTCAACATTGAAAAAATGAGGCCTGAACAACGCTTTCAAATGTGCAAATTTATTTTGAAAATCATATTTCTGTTCGATATATCTATGGCGCACTCCATTCATTTTACGGTCAACATACTCATCCATCATAGCCATGATTACTGACTTGTTCTTTTATCAATTGAACAACTATGATGTTCAGGAGCTGTAGTTTGCAGAAGACGGCACACATGTCACACAGCTCGTTCCACGATTGATTTATTAAAGAAAACGTTGTTTTTCGATTCAAACCCGTAAATTAGGCTCCAAGATCGTGCGATTTAACGCCGCTAGGCTATTTCCTGTGGAGAAATGTGAAGCCACTAGTCTACGCCGATAAGCCCGAAATAAATGAAAACTTTAGGATAACATTCGCCACAATATAAAAGTTATACGCCCACAAGTGTTGAAAAACCCCATCGTAAACTGGACCTCTAGATTAGACTAAGCCCGAGCTATCCGTGGCGGTCACATGACAGAAGTCATATTTTAATATCAGTTTAAACAAGCAAGAATGCTATATAAAAATCTAGTTTAGTGAAGTAACTCCAATTAAAAAAAAAAAAATAAGTAATAGGGTGACAGAAAATTAAAAATGAGCAGAAAAAAATAAGTACTAGCAGTCTAATTCATAAATGTACTTTAAGAGTTTATAAATCTTTAATAAGCAAAGTTAGGCAAAATAGTATTCATAAACGTTTATAAACCTTACAAAAACATCAGTTTTTTATTGTGGCCTCTACACCACTTGAAAGCAAAAATAAAATTAAGTTTGTCCTGGGGAAGAAAAAGTAATTTTAAGAAAAAAAAAAAAACGTTAAATGACAAAATCGTCGGTAACCCATACTTTCAAAGTTACGCATTTCTAAAGTGTTTATAAATATCTTGTAATGTCTCAAACACTTTCTTGCAGAATAGGATAATATGGATATCATAAAAGATCTTATTAAAATTCCTATCAAGCGCAAACAAATTGTTAACTCGTTATGTACCAATAAGACTCTCGAATGTTAAATATTAAAAATAGCCCTTAAATCTACTTTTAGCAAGTACCGGGGAAAACATACATACATATTTACATGACTACGTACATATAACAAAATATTCTTTAAATTAATGAAATTTTACTTTATTTTCGGCTTTTGTTTTTTTTAAATTAATTTTCTAAACATTTTTAGAAAGAAAAATTGTTTACAAATGTATGCGGACGTTTTCCAAAGAAAACAAGAAAAATTAGACGCTAGCAGAATGAAATGCAGCATTTTCTGGACCGCCACATCCTTTATCAGCATTTTTTGCATCTATCTACCTTATGTTATGTACATCGTAAACATCATCTATTTAACCAACTAAGCTTAATGTTAATTTGGTGAGACGAAGTTCACACACAACTTAAAGCTTTTTTCTTTGTCGTTTCTTTGTAACTCGTCTTTTTAACATTTGTTGTTGCTTTTTGTGCTAGCAATTTGATAGCCACAAATGCAACTTTTTATTTTTAATTATTCATACTTGTTTGCTCACAACATTATTGACACTGTTTCAGTATCATATTGACTTTTATGAGTTCAGTATGAATGTAAATACGCGGTGCCTAGCGTTTGTTTTAATTTTTACCCTGACCAGGATTCGAACCCATATTGATATTTCAAAAAATTTGAAAATTTCATAACCCCGTAACTCGGAAAATAAAGGTGACCTCCAATTTTTTCATTTAATGTTTTTTTCTTAGCTTTTATTTCTTTATCATCCCATACATTTATTTTTTTGACTGGAGTTACTTTATTGTTCCAAATGACATGATAAAACTAGAGGAAGGTGTGGTCTTGCCTCGAAGGACATGGAACCATCATGCTGATTTCCAATAGTACCTCTTCCGGAACTATATCTGATCGATTGACATATTTATTTATTTTTTTCTTGTGAGATCAAGTTTGCATCGGAGTTACTTCACTGTTCCAAATGATATGGAAAAATTAATTAATTAATTAATTAGTAAAGTAACTCGAATCAAAAAACAAATATTGGGGTGACGGAGAATTTAAAAATAAAAAAAAAATTTGGTACTGCTTTTAATGGGTTAAGCATTTGTAAAAACTTTTAGTATTTTCTTAAAGATTTCTTCAAAAGCTTTAGAATGATATTTAAAAAATTTTGAAAATTTCAGAGCCCCGTAACTCGGAAAATATGGGCGAGCGCCTATTTTTTTTACTTGATGTTTTTTCTTATATTTTAATTCTCTATCATTTCATAGATTTATTTATTTATTTTATTTTTTTTATTGGAGTTACTTTATTGTTCCAAATGACATGAAAAAATTAGAGGTAGGCGTGGTGTTTTGGCTGCTGCCTCGAAGGACATGAACCGATCATGCTGATTTCCAATAGCACTTCTTTGGACACTATATCTGATCGATTGATATATTTATTCTATTGTGAGGCAAACTTGATTTCAACGCTAACACGAACGGACGGACATCGCTCAATTGGCTTCGCGATGCATAAGAAGTTAAAATATTTATACTTCATGTGGTCGGAAATGGATGTCATAGAATATAAACACACAAACTTAGATATACACTTTTTTCACATTTTGTGGCGAAGGGTATACAAAGGGGGCTTAAATTCTATTTCAATTTATTAATTCCTTATATTTGCGCCTTTATGGTAGATAACACATTTTGCAAGTTAAAATTTTATCGTTTCGAATATTAAAGCAAGCAAAATTTAACAAAAAATAAAAATCAGATGTAATGAAAACTAATTGAGTCTTTATTTAAAATATCATGTAATAATAAGCTTTTTTTAACAAAACAAAGATATTATAATTATATGAATAGAATTCAAGGTATTTGATAAACTACATACAAATATATAAGCAATTACTCTGTCTACACATGTTTCAACTTATAATCAATAGCATTATATTCTTGGGGAATAACAATCTTTAGCGCCTGCAAATGCTTCCACTTACTTTGCTGAATTGCACGGTTACCAGATTGTAAGGGTTTTGGCTCTATATGACTGCCGTATACTTTAATTCTAGTCGGGTGGCTACTATACTCGTTAAAGTTAACTTTTATTTTTGCTATTTTACCACCTATTTTCACGGTCTACTTTTGTTACTCTTATATAAACGTTCGGCATATGAATTGTCTAATTTTTTAGTTTCCTCTCAATCTTAGCATGTGCACTGTCGCACTCCATTTGAGTGTGTCCCGTCTCTAAGTATTTTTTGCTCAATTATTTTATTATTTTCTATAGAGAAAATTACGATTTTGATAGGCACAACCATCGGAGTATATAATGATTGGTAGCGTATCCGACAAGCAATGGGTGTTTAAATGATGCATTATACAGGAAACAACTGTCGATGCTGATGGATCCCTACTGCTTTCGTTCCACCAGAAGTTTGTGCATGATGTGTTGCAAGATTGTTAACAGTAAAGTTGTGTACCTGAAGACGCTGTAGTAAATGGTGGATGCGTCAGGACACTTTCCTTCCTGAGCAGCAACTTTGTCTTGCTCCTTTTCTAATTGAGCACGTTCTTTCTTTTATATGTGTCTTATATTCGTCTAATTGAATTTGTTTGGCTCTAAATCCAACACATGTGTCACATTCGACTTATATAAAGCTGTATTGTATTGTTTCAAAAATTTTGTAAAATGTAAAAGATGAAACGGGATAAACCTTATTACTCAAACATTAAGATGTATAGTCCCTTTAAAAGTCAGCTTTGTTTTTAAATGTTGTGGCTATGTATATCTTAGTACTGCCCTTGCGGCAATAAAATATTTCACAGCCACTCTTTTTAGAATGATCATCAATTCGCTGTTTTTGTTATCAGACGATGAAACTGTGTTTTTATTGACCAACCAATAACGTAACATTCCTCTATTTACACCCAGAGTGCAAATAGTTTATACATAAAAGTACTAGTTCTTTACAACTTTGTGCTGTACTCTATTTTCTAGAAGTCTGTGTTACGTTTGCCTTCACAAAAACTTGCTTAGCATCTCAGGACATTCTCCAAAACATTTTAAAAATACTTTTCCTACCAACATCATCGAGTTGTTGGCAGTCTCTTAAGCGGCTATTAGACGATCAAACTTCGCCTGTGAGCACGGCCTAATGAGAGAGAGTATTTTGCTATTACACGATCATGCCAAGTTTGTCAAACATCAGTGCGCAAGCAGATTTTGAACAGTAAAGTTCGTATTTGTGATAACGCATGAATTAGTTTGAATATGTATATTTTATTTTACAACATTAATTGATGCTTTTGTTTCTATAATTTTTTTTTTAATTTTTCTAAAAGCTTTTTTTAAGACTTTTGCTTTAAATCTTTATTATTATAAACATCTCTTTTTATTTGCCACAATTCCGACAAACTTTCATATAATTTAATAAATTCGTTTAAAACGAAAATTAAAAAACTTTATTCAGTTATTTCAAAAAGAAATATACTATTTTATTGTTTGTTTGTTTTATCTTTTATTTAAGATTTTATTTTGATATTAACAGAAGAATATAAAACTTAAATATCATTTATTTAAAATGAAGCAAGTTTAATATTGTTAATTTTTTTATTTTACTTAAAAATTAACCTAGCAATTAATAAGAATTTCAATGCAAAACCAAAAATGAAATTTACACTGAGTTTGACAAACATGCTATTAAACAAGTATGATGGCATAATGGCAAACACAAAATATCAAAAAATTTTAATTTTCATCCAGCGCCGCTGACAAACACGAAATTTACCCTACTACACGAGCTTGATGACTTGTCATCAGGCCTTGCTCACAGGCGAAGTTTTATCGTCTAATAGCCGCTTTACGATAGTTTACAAGTAAGTTTTCGGCAAATATACTGGTCCAATTTCTTTTTGTTTTTTTTGTAACATTTTGTTTTACAACTTTATAGACAGCCGAAAATCCTGCAGTCCCTTCATACGCTTTTTGGTATTTTGTAGTCTATTTTCTGAAACAGAATAAAAGTCCCTTTTTCTTCTATGATTTTTTTATGATTGATATGTTCATTTTCAGAACTAGAGTACAGTTATGATTACAATTATAACTGTTACAAATTTTGGACAACAACCTGTTATAAGATCGTCCTCATCTTCGTTAGATGAAATATAATCGATTGGAATACGTTGTAGCGAACAAAGACCCATTTTTTTAGTTTATCACAAAGTACAATCTATATTTTATAATAATTTTCATTATTTCCACAAATATTTTTAAATTAGGTAGCACTATTTTTTATATATAATTAATCTTTAAATTGTTTTTCAATTATACAAATTTACATTATATATGTATATATTTTTAATTTCTGATAATGAATTGTAAAAATTATTTAGGCTTTAGTTCATTTTTTAATTTCTAAAAATCTTTTTAAAAAGAAAATTTATTTTACAAATGTATGCGGACGTTTTCCAAAGAAAACAAGAAAAAATAAACGCTAGCAGAATGTAATGCTGCACTTTCTGGACCGCTACGTCCTTCATCAGCATTCTTCTTCGTATCTATCTACCTTAGTTGTGTGATTATAAACACCATCTATTTAACCAACTAACTTTGTAAATAAGAATACGATATATATTCATATCAATATTAATTTGGCACCTCTTTCGACACTTTATCTAATCGATTGACATATTTCGGCAGACTTGATTTCAACACTAACACGGACGGACATCGCTCAATCGACTTTCCCATACATAAGAAGTCAGAATATATATACTTTATGGGGTCGTAAATGGATGCTGTAGAAATTACATACGGAATGACAAACTTAGCGGTACCCTTTTCCCACCTTTTGTGGTGAAGGGTATAATTAAGTACTACATATATATAATTTTAAGCATTAAACACATTCGAGACAGCAGCTACCGACTGCAAAATGTGAAAAATAGAATACATGTGTTTATATGAAAATTATTATTTTGACGACAGCAAGGCAACAAGGCGGCAGTTGGTTGTCTAGACTGAATTTGCCGCTGTAGTCAAATTATATTTTTATTGGCGACAATACACAGTTAAGTGATGTTAGTACTATAAAACATGTAAAATGCTAAGTGCTTAAAATCTCTTATGAAAAAAGAAAAAGAGTAATAAAAATTAAAAATTATTTATTTAAAGATTTAAATATACATCTATAATAAAACTGTAACAGGTTTCTTTCTGTATATGTATGTCATATTTTAGGAAAATATTATTGTTGGTGAAAATAGTAATTGATTTGGAGTACAAAATTACTTTTGTTTTGAATTCTTGTCTGTCTGGTTTCGTATCACGTAAAAGCTGCTAGATAGATTTGGGTAAAATTTTGTGAGGAGATCCTTTACAAAAATACTCTATCCTTGGTTCAAATATAGAGTATTTTTTTCGTAGAAAAATAGAGAAATAAATGTACAATCTCTAAATTTTACCGGTAAAATTGTACTTAAACAGTTATCAGCACAAAATTTATTTTTGTGTATAGACAATTTTTAACCTTTTTACATACTTTTCAATAAATACTTAAATCATATTTTTCCAAATTTGCATTTTAAAAAAATTATAAATGCTACACCGACGAAGTAGTGGGCACTGCTAGTACTTTATATAAGTAATTTTTTGGGATGAAAAATATTAGAAATTTCATGGAAAAATAATACAAAGAATAATCATAAATATTTCAAAGGAATGTATTTAGATGTATATAAAACTACAATTCCTTTTTGTGTGGACAACATTAAGTTAAAAATTTACTTCTGTTCTTAGTACTTGCTGGTTTAAGCACTTTTAACAATTTCAATTGACATATGGGACATTTGTAAATATTTATTACGATTGGTTTTAATAGATATCATAGAACTGTTGTTTTTAGTATTTTTTATTTTAGTGGACAAGCAACTACTTGTTTTTTAGTGGCACACATTACTGTACTTATTATCGTTTCTGGGAAATACTTCAATATATTTTCAATTTTAAAGACAACCAAAACAAAAAATCGACGTGACCTTTAAAATTATTATTTTACTCTTATAATAGCCTCTTACATATTAGTTAAAATATTTTTTAATTATCTGAGCTACTTCATTAAACATTACAGTAAAATCATATTTTTATTATCTAGCTGCTGCCTTTAAAATAATTATGTAGCTGCGTACAAGGCGACAAATGTTGCAATTGTCATTTGCTGTCGTGTGTTCGAGTATCTGCTGCGGCGAATGTGTTTACAGCATTACATGAAAATGTAATCAGATCTTAATTTTTAATGTTAAGTATTTCCTTAAAGCTCTCTTCAAAAGCTTAAAAATTGTACCCCATATTGATATTTTAAAAAATATGGTCCACCATCGTACTTTTTAGAGGCCCATAACTCGAAAAATATGGACGAGCGCCATTTTTTTCATTGATGGTTTATCTTATTTTTTTATTCTTTATCACCCTACCTATATATATTTTTTTTTCATTGGAGTTACTTCGTTGTTCCAAATAGTATGGAAAAATTAAAGGTAGGCGTGACGCTTCGCTCGCTGCCTCGAAGAACATGGATCAATCTTGCTGATTTCTAACAGCACCTCTAAATTTTTTCTAGCTGACCTATTGCCTTGGCAAACTTGACTTCAACCCTAACACAGACGAACAGACGGACATCGCCTAATCGACTTCGCTATGAATACCCTTTACAACTTTTTGTGGTAAAGGGTATAAAAAATGATATTACGGACCAACGGTAAATTATTTTATTAATAATACGAAATATAAAAAGGAGATCGAAACTATTATGAGAATAAATGACAAAACTAACAAAATTCTGCCTCTTACAACTATTGTACAAACCACAATTAGAACGAAATAGCAGACCATAAATTCATATAAGGAAATATAAACATTAAATAAAGAAAGGCGCGGATGAGAAAGGGAAACCAAAAAAGCGTACCCTTATCGATTTCTAGAAGATTAACGCTCAAAATATAACTGATAGGTACCCTTATCGCAGACGTAGCAATGACTATTCAAAACCTAGGTAAAGAAAGGTATTTTCCACATTAGACTTAGAGTCAGGTTTCATCAGATTTTGATCAAAGAATCTAAAAGAAAAAAACTGCATTTGTTGGTAATTTATGTTAAAGCCTTAACAATTCTGTATTGACTTCTTAAATAACTCTTATTTTGTTTTTGAAGTTTTTATACTTATAGGAAATGTTTTTGGTTTTTCTAAAAATTTGGATGAGCTGACTTAAGCAACCGGCGAAATACGTATAGATAGCTGCTTTTCCAACCAACGAATAAATTGCACTTTTATTTAAAAATGTTACGGGATATTAGCATAATATAATAAATAATATTATAAAAATTCTCAAAATAATTTTTAAAATAAAATGCATTTAGTGTAAATGGTACCAAATACGAACTTCTTAGAATGACATTTGGTTTAAAAAAAGCACCCATCCTCCATAATTCAGCGGTGCATAGATAATACATTGGAAGATTCGCTAATGCATATATTTACAAACTCTTCTTCACCCGAAGAACACTACCCAATAATAATAAATGCTCTTCATAATGCGAATGTGAAAATCTCTAAATAAAATTCACATTTTTTCCACGACTCAGTAGAATATCTCGGAGACATAATCAAACACAATAAAATAACTGTGAACCTTTACAAGGTGCAAACCATAAAAGAATACCCAACACCAAGAAACTTAAAAGAATTGAGGTCATTCTTGGAGTTAGCTAGTTATTATAGGAAGTTTGTACAAAACTTCACCTCAGAAGTGAAACCTTATATACCAATCCTACGTGGGGATAATAGTAGCGTACGCAAAATGTACGAATTAATCTAGACGAACCAGCACTAGAAGCAATGAAAATAAATAAAGACATATTACAGGCATAAGTCGAATTACTTTAATCAACCTTTCGAACTAACGACAGATGCAAGCAACTTGCACTTTCTCAGAATAGGAAACCTATTTCATTTATATCTAGAACTCTTATCCAAACTACAGCACAAATGAAAAAAAATCGCGATAGTTTGGGTAATTCAAAAGTTAAGAAATAATCTGTATGATATAGCAGACCTAACCATTTGTATAGACCACCCGTCACTTATTTTTTTTTCCACATCGGACAAAAACCCTTACCTAAAACGACAGAAAAATTTCATCGAATAGTACTGGTATATAATAAAGGGCTGCACAAGCATAAGAAAAATGTCTTATAAGCAATCACGTAAATTTCAAGTAGTGTGTGTATAGAACACTCTCATTTTCAAACACATACTTTCAAACACAAATGTTTTGCTTTGCCACCAAAATAGAGATTAAAGAACAAAAGTGTTTTAGAACAACATTGAAGTAAAACATAACAGAACTAGAACAAAAATGATATAGAATATCCAAATTGAAGTAGAACATTCAAAACATGCTTGAAGTTTTTGATAGCAGAATCAGGCTAAAGAGAAACTACAATCATTTTCGTTTTTCTCAACATGAGGTGTCGTCAACTTTAAGATTTGAAAACGCATAAAAATGGAGAAAAAAAATATTATAATATCTGTTTTATTTAAAATTGTCTTTTACATTTCGGGGTTTTCAGAAAAACGAATAGTAATAAAACTTAACAAAAATAAAAAAATTGCCTGTATTCGATCGTACTAAATAATATATTTTTTTTATAAGTTCTATACAAAAAATTTTAAAAAGGGCTTAGCAATTGACAGTAAGGAATTAAAATTAATAACACGTGGTTTAGTATCTACCCTTTTATAAAAATATTTTTTAATAATTAATTTTTTATCCGAAGTTTCATATTTTCATATTAAGGAATTAAAATTAATAACACGTGGTTTAGTATCTACCCTTTTATAAAAATATTTTTTAAAAATTAATTTTTTATCCGAAGTTTCATATTTTCATATTAAAAATATAATAATAAAACAGCCTGTAATAAAAAACAAATTTGTATTTGCATATCATTTCTATATTGTATAAATGTATTTTCTTTCAACAGCCTTAAATCGCATTATTTAACAACACTACTTTATTTTCGTGAGCATGCTTTGTCATTGTCGCCTTTTGTTTTGATGTTCTACTCTGTTTTAAAACACAAGCACTAACAAAGCTGTAAAGAGAAACTTTTCGAATGGTGCTTGTTTTGTTTTAGTAAGAGCCATGTGTTGTTATGTTTGTTTTGATATTTATATTTACACTGAAATTTTGTGTTTGGAAGTAGTGTACACTAGAACATAGAACTTTTAAAACATTTTATGCAGCTCTTTAGTATATAAGCCAGGCAACCAAAACATTGTGGCTGATTCACTATCCCGCCAGCAAATTAATAACACTAAGTAATTCGCAACACTCAGCCCAAAGTTCGCCAACTGAAATATTTAAACGTGTAAAACAGGCATTAAAAACTTTTAAAAATGAAATAATTATAAACCTTAGTACGGATAATTAAGTGGAAATATCTCCACAAAATATTTCCTCGTATGCACGTCATAGACTCTTCTATTCAACCAAGGGCGAATTACTAGACAGATTAAAACAGATAATAAATCCAGAAGTAACAAATGGTATAAAAATAGACAAACAAACTTTATTCCACGTCGAAGATGATATCATCTCTACCTTTCCAAACGTACCAATTATCATAGCCCAAAAAATACAGAACACATAGAAGACATGGATAGACAAAAAAGCATTTTAATATAAACACCCAGACGAGCACATAGAAATTACAAAAATAACGCTCAGGAAATACTGACAACATATTTTTGGCCAACTGTTCGCCCAATGTGCAAAAAAGAGGCACAGGACTGTGACATCTGCCCTACAAAGAAATACGAACGCTCGTACACTTAAGACTTATTTTACATGAAAGAATAATGTATATTTGCACAACTGACATATATTGTTATCTACGAGAAATTCCCAATGAAATATTGTCACAAGTTTACCCAAACGCAAAATTCATAACGACAGATAATGATTCAGCATTAACAAGTATATGTAGAACAGATTTATGAAAAACTATAAGAAGAACATACAGTAACTCCGACATATCATTACCAACAGACGGTCAAATTGGTCAAACACACAGCATGTTGATCGAACTCACAAGAGTTCTAGTCCAAGAAAATAATTTTTCACCAGAAAAAGAAATCTATAACGCAGTTCTTAGTGGAAGTTTACTCCACAAATATGTCCACTTTTTTTGTTCGACAAGTATTTGAAAATTACTTTTAAGTATTAGTATATATATACGTAAAAGAAAAAAAATTAATGGTGACAGTTCTAATGTAAAAATGTATAACAAAAAGCAGAAAGAAAAATTTCTTGTGAAAATAATTAATTTTTATGAGTTTGTAATAAACATATGTAAATTTTTTAGGAGTTTAGATTTTTCCAGCGTGCTATTGATTTTAAAAGATTAGGGCGTGTGTAGCGAAAAGTTGAAAAAAAACAGACAAAAACGAATTTTTTACAACTATTTTTCTTCAATGGAAATTTTTAAAAAGTTGTAAGATTGTATGTTAATTGTTTTATTATGGCAACTAACAACTTCAATTATGAAAATAAACACACAAACAAAATCGCAGAGTACTTTAATTTTAAGTTCGTAACAGTTAATTCATAAGAACTACGCCAAGTACCTAAATTCAACATGCAGTTTTAAGCTTGTCACGTGTCTTTTTAACGAAGAGAACCAAGTGCCTAAGTCCAATTTTATATTATATTAATTTTAATATAAATAATAATAATAATAATAATAAGGAAAGGGTAAAAAAACTGAATAGTTTACATCACTGTTTTAAACATTTATGATTTCTTTTCAACAACGGAAGGTTATGTCATAGTTACGTAACATATGCAAGTGTGAACATAAAAAATATAAACCGAAATTACATATGGATAACAATTTGAGATTACATATAACTTGTACACGTAGTCTAAACATACCTTAGTAATGAAAATTTAGGAGATGAATAAATTGAAGGAATAACTAAGTTTCTATGAAATCCTGTAATAATGACTTTTAATCTAAAGAAACAACCGTCAAACTAATCAGCGGAGCATACAGACTTAATTCCATCAGCAACCACTCACATATGGGACAAACAAAACACACGGAAAAGAGAGCTACTCCAACTTCGCACGACACTTTGATACTGACGGACAACGCTCAGTGACAATAAACGTCTAGCAATCTGTGTCTACGTATGTAAAGCAAAATATTAATATATGTATGGAGATGTATATGCATATTTAATTAACAACTCAAACCAAAGGCTTGTGTATTCATTATCCTATGGTGGTATTGACACCACTACATACACAAAGAACAACCAACTAAATGAAAAAGTTTGGCACACAATTCAACAACAAGTACCTTCACTTACATATGAATTTATGCGTTACTGTGTTCTATATAGCATTGAATTAATTACCCTAACTGCGAAAAAGATTTTTTAAGCTTAAGCTTGCCACATTTTGCTTACATTTTTGCTTTTGTTCAAGTAATATCGTCGTGAAAAGAGGGTACAGCTAAGTTCGTCATTCCGTGTGTAATTTCTACAGTATCCATTTACGACCACATATTCTGACTTCTTATGCATAGCGAAGTCCATTGAGCGATGTCCGCCCGGCCGTGTTTGTATTGAAATCAAGTTTGCCTCGGCACTCGTCACTCGATCAGATAAAGTGTCGAAAGAGGTGCTCTTAGAAATAAGTATAATCGGTTCATGTCCTTCGAGGCAGCAGGCAAAACACCATTCCTACCTCTAATTTTATCATGTCATTCGGAACAATAAAGTCACTCCAATCAAAAAAAAATATATGGGGCGATAGAGAATTAAAAAATAAGAAAAAAAACGTCAAGTGAAAAAATTGGCACTCGCCCATATTTTCCGAGTTACGGGGCTCTAAAATTTTCAAATTTTTTATAATATCAATATGGGTATCTTTTTAAAGTTTTAAGGATATACTAAAATTTTCAAAAGTGCTTAACCCATTTTTATGTAAAATTATATATATGCAGTACCAAAATTGTTTTTATTTTTTAATTTCCAATATTTGCTTTTTTGATTGGAGTTACTTCACTAAACTAGATTAACATAGATGGTGAAAGGTATATAAGATTCGGCATAGCCGAATTTAGATTTCTTAATTGTTTTGATTAATTTTATTTTGTTAAACTGCGCTACCATTTAAAAATTTTGTAAACGCTATATTTTATTTTATTTTAAAGTTGCTTCTTTCTGCCCTTTGAGTAGATTCTAAATCAAACTATTATGTTAAGGCGTAGCACTGACTAGAAATAATTTTAATGCAATTAATGCTGTTCAAATTTAAAACACGACTTCTTATGTAAACTATATCGAGTGTAACTTTTTAATGCAATTTAAATTAATTAAAAAAGGGCTTCGCCTTGCTTCCTCCACATTAAGTTCCCATCATCACTGCCAAATATGTTTAATTTCGACTCGTCTTTGAACATTACTGTGTTCTAGAAAACATTGTCTTTGTGCAAATATTCATTCGCATAAGCTAAGCGTTTTTTAACGTTTGATTTATAAAGAAGAGGTTTCATACGAACAGAGCATATTTTTAAATCATGTGAGTGGAGAATTCTATTATCTACTCACCCACACGATATTCTTTCATCCCTTTCGCACGATTCACATCTACTATATTTATTCTCAGTCTTCGACTAACTCTCACGGCGGGCGGTTATATTACACTTATTTAAAATTTTGGTTTTATATTATTTATAAAGTACAGTGATCTAAAAAAGTTTTCTTATCAGTCTGTGTCTAAAAAACTTATTCTGTATTACATAGTGTAGTGTAGATGTCTGGTCCACCAAACTTGGGGGACAACCGCTTTTCATTACGGATGCCCCCCGCGCCAAAAAGAAACGTCCAAATCAGAACATTCTTGAGGTTTTTCCTGAGCTACCAATCATTCACAAACCTGATCCTAAGTTCTCTGCAACTTCTAGTAAAAAAAAATCTTCAACAACATTCGTGCTTTTCGGTCCACCGAGCCTTAAAACAAATTTGTTCTGACATCCAGTCTGTGTCTGAGCTAAGAGATGGCAACCTCTTACTACTCATTGGTAACAAACCAAATGAAGAGAAATTGTTAAGAACTAAAACTTTACCAGGAATTTGCAACATTGAATGCAAATATCATTCAAACCTAAACTCCATTAAAGGCACTATTTATGCTCCATACTTGAATGAAATTCCAGATGCTGAAATTATTAATGGACTGAGCTCACAGGGAGTAATTGATATACACAAATACACGAAAAAAAATTCCGATAGTGTTATTAGACCATGTGGTGTAATACTCCTTACATTTGACAGATATTGCATCCCCGAAAAACTGGACATATCGTGGCATAAATTCAAGGTACGACAATTCTACCCAAATCCAATGCGGTGCAAAAATTGCCAATTACTCGGCCATACGAAAAAATGGTGCAAAAATTCGCCATTGTGCGAGTTTCGTGACCTTCCACCCCACACACCTGACGAATGTTCGCGTACTTTTTGCGCCAACTGTTCTGACCAGCACCCATCATCTTCTAAGGAATGCAAAGTATTCATACAACAAAAAGAAATACTTAAAATCAAAACAAAAGACAAATGTTCTTTAAAAGCTGCGAAAGAAAAATACAAAGTGCAAAAATTAGCTGAACCGTTAACGCAAACATTATCTGATGTTATAGGCAAAAACAATATAAACCACAAAAAAAAACAACAAACAACAATAATCCAATAAACAACATTACACTTGATGCTACTAAAAACAAAACAACACAACAAAATTTAAAAACTTAAACAACAAAAATTACCATGTTAAACTCCAGTAACACAAAAAAAGCAAACACACATTAACCAAAATTAAAAAAACACCCAACAACATATAACAATATCATAACAATATCTTCAGTAAAAACTCGCTCCATGACTAAAGCTCATGTAAACAACCCAACAACAAAAAATATAAAAATAATTAAAGAAACTCTTAATCTCACACAAAATAAAAATTTCAAATTACCTATACTACAACAACTACAACATACCACAACGATAGTTTTAATGAACAGGAAGAAATAATGTTTGTAGACAACGAATAATCTTTACTCTTTTTTAGAAATATGGATTTTAAAACCATAAAGTGGAATATTAATGGTTTTACTAACAATTACCACGAATTACAACTTTTAATAAAAGTACATAACCCAGACATCATTTCAATACAGAAAACACACATACCTTACAGAAACAACATAATTTGATAAACAACCGAACAGCTAAACAAGGACTTGCTATTCTGGTGAAGGGAACATTACCCCATAAACTAATTTATGAAGACACTAACACTGCGTCTATTGCTATCAAAATAGAGTTTAGTTTAAAATTTTCTCTAATAAATACATACATTCCCCCACACCAAGAGTTTTCTGCAATTAATTTAACAAATATCCTTCGAAAAATAAAAACATCACTTCTTTGGACCTGGGACTTTAATTCATGGAGCACTCTTTGGGGTTCTATGGAATCAAACTCTCGTGGAAAAATTCTTGAAAACTTTATTGTAAACGAAGAACTTATTATTTTGAATAATGGAAATCCTACACATTTTTGCACACACAATTCTTTTTCACATATCGATATATATTTTTGCTTACCTCAAATTGCACCCCTTTGCTCGTGGAACACTATTAGTGATTAACATGGTAGTGACCACTACCCTATAACAATACAAATACCTAAAACTACAGGCACTTCCCTCAAACGAATACCAATATATAAAACTTATGCTGCTAACTGGATCTTATACAAGAATTTTTGTTCCACATACTTCCCAAACATCGAACACGTTAATATTAACAAACAAGCAGCACTAAAAAAATACTATTAGAACCGCAGCAAATGAAAGTATACCGTAAACAAATGGTTTTTCACATAGGTATAACACTGTGGTGGAATTCCGATCTCCAACGTCTTAGAGAGGTAAAACAACGTTTGTGGCACGATTTTAAAAGGACTAGAAGCGAGAATATTTTGATCTTATACAGAAAATACAATGCTAAGTTTAGGAGAGCTGTAAAAGATAGCAAAGCCGCCTGCATGCAAAAATTCACCTCCAACATCAATCCCAACTCCTCAACCAAACGTAACTGGAACGACATAAAAATTCTAGTAGGAAACAAAGCTTCCAATGCAATAAAATATTTAAAATTTGAAAATAACCTACTGACTTGTTCAACTGACATTGCCAACTGTTTTGCCAAATACTGGTCTCATTTATCTGAAGACAAATTTTTTACAGCAAGTTTTCAAAAAACTAAAATAAACACCTCCAATCATATTTATAACCCCCAATTGGTAAATACCAACGCCAAGAAAATCGAGATATCCATATCTATGTTGGAATTCGAAGAAGCATTATCCTCAACCAATGGTAAAACTCCAGGTGATGATCGAATATCATACCCTTTCTACTTACAACGATATCTTTTCTAGCCACACCTATCCACAGTATTGGAAAATTGCCACCATAATGCCAATTCCTAAACCAAACAAGGACCATTTTTCTTTATCCGGTTACAGACCAATCTCTCTTTTACCATGTTTAAGAAAAATATTGGAAAAAATAATTGCTAAAAGATTAATGTAGTTTCTAAAAGCCAATAACTTTATCTTAGCAAATCAAGTTGCGTTCATGAAAAAGCAGAGTACCGACGACGCACTGTGGTCAATATTTTGAGATAGCGGCCAAAACTACGTTTGGTTTTTGTTCTCCGATTTTAAAGTTATTAGACTCATATGAAAGTAGACAGTAGTAAACCTCGGGAGCCAAAAAATTAGAACTCTATTTCAACTATTTCACTGAGAACAGGGTGGTCCAAAATGGGCTTTTTCAGAATTTAGTAAATTTATGATATTTTTAGTTAATTTTTAAAGTTTAAATGATCATAACTTTATTGTTTTTCAAGATTTTTGGACGAAATAAATTTTGTGTTGTAACTTAACTTATTTCCTATTACTGGAATTGAAGCTCTACTGTTTTCAGAACAATTTAAATATTTTTTTTTAAAAAGGTCAAATTTCTCGGAAATTTCCTACTTCATAGAGCACAACTCCTGTGAGTCAAGCTGAGTCAAAACACAAATTTACTATTTTGTAGTCCTAACTCTCCCCTACATTCCTATATATACATGTCCATGCATCGGGACTGCACTTTTTGAGCTACAGCAATTTTTCAGACCCAAGGTAAGATATTCGGTACAAATGAACGTCATATTTTTTGAGAAGTTATTTGTATGTGAAAGTGGCTATTATGCATATATTTTGATGAAATTTTGTACAAGAGTTCTTATTGATCCAAAAAATAATTCTGTTGAAATTAGGAGAAGTTTGCCCATATTTGGACCTAGTCCACATAGAAGGGTGTATCAAAATTTTGACAAAAATGACAATAGAACTCCCAAATTATGTGGTATCTAGCAATTAATTTGGAAAAGGTAAAAAATGATTTTATTCCCATCTAATATTGCACATCTTAAATACCTAAAAATTGCAAATAAATTTAAAACCAATGGAAATAACTGGTAAAACGAAGTACCTGTTATATTATTACCAGTACCTGTTAACTCTCAAATTATGTGGTATCTGGCAATTAATTTGGAAAAGGTAAAAAATGATTTTATTGCCATCTAATATTACATAACTTAAATACCTGAAACTTGCAAATAAATTTAAAACCAATGGAAATAACTGGTAAAAGCAAGTACCTGTTATATTATGTTTCAAAGAGAAAAAAAAGATCATGTTGAAACTTCGAGCAATAGTATATTAATCCATGCATTAATTTTTTTCTTCATTATTGTTTCAACAATGGCTAAATTCAGTTATAGTGTTCTATCTGATATATATTTTGAACGGAAAGATGAAAACGACATTATTTTACATATAATGAATAATCCATTCTTCAAAATATGCGACAAACAAGAAATTAAAATTCATAACTTAAAAATAAAAAACTTTTTAAATACTTTAAGAAAACGGTACAATCAATGTTCCAGAAACAAGAAATTGTTTTACTCACGCAACCAAGAATGGCTAAGAAATAAACTTATTTTTAAAAAGCCATCACTAACTACCACGGAAACTGGAAAAGGTGGTCGACCAGCAAAGCCAATTGATAATTGTAGTGAAAGATCACGAAGACGCAAGCTTAAACATATCAATGAAGAAGTTTCTTGTAGCATCATAAAGGATTCATTTCTGCATCAAATTCAACCATCGAAAACTAAAAAGAGTAAAATTGCTATCATTAAAAAAATAGTGGAAGCAAGCCCCAGACGCACAAAAAGGATTTTAAAAAGTATGCCGACACCAACTGAAGAAAATAAATTTACTCCAGAAGAAGCATTTGCACTATTTTTAGATTTGAAAATGACTAAAAACCAATATACAGAATTGCGGAAGCGAACCAATGAAAAAAATTGTGGAATTTTTCCATCATATCGAGATATAGTTTCTGCCAAAAAAGATTGCTTACCTTCACCAACTGCTATTAGTGTAACTTCAAGTTCAGCAGAAATAAAATTGCAGGATCTTCTTGAGCACACTGTAGAACGATTACTAAAGACATTTGATGCTGACTATTTAAAGAAGTTTAAAAATTGCAGCATGACTTTAATTTCTAAATGGGGATGTGATGGGTCCTCTGGCCAGAAACAATACAAACAATGTAATGCGGAAAACTCATCAGATGCCAATTTATTCATGATTTCTTTCGTTCCATTACGTTTAATGAACAAAAACATTTATTGGTTCAGAGCCGTCAACTAGTAGAGCTGCAGAGATATATGTATGGAAGAATGAAATTCCATCGTCAACAAAATTTTGTAGACCAATAAAGTTTGCTTACAAAAAAGAAACTAAAGATGTCATAACTGAAGAAGTTGGCAAAATAAGAGATGAAATTAACGAACTTAAACCCGTGATATTTGAATTTAATGATCAATGCATCGAAGTTAACTTTAAAATGTCACTTACAATGATCGATGGAAAAGTTGCACAAGCTTTAACCGAAACAAAGTCTTCGTCAAGCTGCACCATATGCCAAAAAACATCAAGTCAATTGAGCCAACCACCAACACAAGACGACAGTTTTAATGAAGCATATGAATTTGGAATGTCACCTCTTCATGCTAGAATTCGTTTTATGGAGCATATTCTTAAATTGGGATACGATTTGGAATTTGGCCCGTTAGGCGAAACAGTGAGAAACAACAAAGAAAATTTGGAAAAAAGAAAGCAAAAAAAAAAAGATATTCAAGAAAAATACCGTGAGATAGGCCTTATAATTGACCAGCCAAAGCAAGGAGAAGGAAATTGTAATGATGGAAACACAGCAAGGAGATTTTTTTCCGATCCAGAAACTGCAGCTTCTATAACTGGAGTAGATTATGATTTAATACGACGATTCCAAATCATATTAGAAGTTATAGCATGTAGCAAAAAGATAGATGCAAAAAAATTTGGTCAGTATGCTAATGAGACAGCAACCCTTTATAACCAAAAATATTCTTGGAGACATATGCCAACCACAGTTCACAAAATTTTGTTCCATGGGGAACAAATAATTCAGCACAATATGCTTCCAATTGGAGATCTCTCAGAAGAAGCGCAAGAAAAAAGGAACAAAGACTACAGATTCTTTCGCGAGCACAATACAAGAAAAATTTCCAGATATTGTACTAATGAAGATCTTGTTAATATTTTGTTGTGCACATCAGACCCGTATATGTCCAGTATTCGACAAAAATGGAAATCAACCTCATTAGAGTTAGATGAAGAAGCTAAACAACTACTGCAAAATGAAAATCAAAGCTATTTGGAAGAAATTTTTACTAATATTGTTTAATTAATACTAGTTTAAAGATTATAATTTGTTTCTAATTTTAGTATAAATTTTTATTAATACATTTAAATAAAATATATGTGCACTTTAAATCAATAGTAAAAGTTTACTAAAAATTTTATCGATGTTGTGTTCTGTATATAATATATCCAAATGGTATTGATATTGTTGGGAATTTCAGTGTTATTTTTCAGTTTAATCCTCACAAGAATTAGCTTTCTTCCA
Source organism: Gymnosoma rotundatum (assembly GCA_916610165.2). NCBI lineage: Eukaryota > Metazoa > Arthropoda > Insecta > Diptera > Tachinidae > Gymnosoma > Gymnosoma rotundatum. The sequence goes on from OU744339.1 coordinate 50,095,262, forward strand.
AAAAAAAACCTACATTTGGCCACTGTGAATATTGAGACTAAATAAATGTCAGGGGCCAAATGTTGGCATTTTCTGACCAAAATTAAGTTTAGGAATAATAAATAAGTATTGGTTGTAAAATACGATTGAGGAAAATAAGAAATTATAAAAAAATACCAAAAAATTAAAATGCATTTTTAACTCCACATTACTTACGTTCCTATCGGTCGATTTTTACGTTTGAACACGCAAATTGAAGCTTAAAGTCCCTCCTATTGAACAAAACAAATTGCGTAAAAAAATACCAATCCGGTCAAAAGTTATAGAGTTTTGACCGCTATCTCGCGAAATTGACCACTGTGCGACGTCCTTATACACATCCAACATTTTTTCTCCAGGTCGCTGTCCAGCAAAAACCATGTCCACATCTTCTCAACAGATTTTGAAAGAGCATTTGATCGCGTTGGTGTTCATGTAATACTCCAACAACTAGAAGAATGGAAGATCGGCAAAAAGATGTACTCCATAATTAAGAGCTTTCTAAGCAACAGTAAATTCAACGTCCGAGTAAACCACCAACACTCCAACATTTTTCCACTCCATAATGGCATACCCCAAGGGTCACCCTTGTCAGTGGCCCTATTTATCATTGCATTTAACATGTTCAGCAAAGTTATCTCAAAACACAAACTCATTGAACACGCTATCTATGCTGATGATGTTGTAATATTTACAAAAATTAAGGATAATAATAAAGTAAAAGAAATTTTTTTAAGCATCCTTAGAGACACCAATAAATGGTGTCAATCATTTGGGTCGAAACTTTCATTGCAAAAGTGCAGTTTATTACACAATTGTAACAAACAAAATTGTAACACATTTAATATCGAATTCAACAATTCAACAATGTTAGCATAAAGCAAGTGGATCACCTCCGCATGTTGGGTGTTATTTTTGACAAACGACTTATATGCCATAAACATTGCTCAGAATTACGGAAAAACCTAAACTCACGCTTAAATATCATAAAATACCTTACGTCAAAAAATGTTAAAATACATGTTAATACAATGCTAAACATAACAAGATCACTAATACTTTCTAAAATAGACTATTCGCTACCCATCTATGGTTGGTGCGCATCTTCCCACATAAAATTAATTCAAGGGCCCTATAACACGGCAATACGACGTAGCATTGGTGCCTTTCGTGCAAGCCCAATCACCAATATTTTAGCCGAATCTGGATTTCCTTCTATTGCAGAAGAGTCTTATTTTTGACACACAAGCTAATACCCAAACTCTTTATATGCCGTAATAAAATTCTATTCGAAGAAGTTAAAAAGTCCAGCAAACACAAAAGATGTTACAGACATGAGTCTGTTATTGATAGATGCGTAAACTTTTCCCGTGAGTTAAATATTATGACAAGCCCTATATTTATCAAACAAACACTAGATCCACCTTGGTCAGTCAAAGAATCTTCGTTCATCCTGTCTATAACCCAACTTCCTAAGTCAACTACTCCATTTTTAGTTTATAAGCCAACTTTCAGTAGTATTGTGGAACCATACGTCAATGGAGTTTGTTATTCACTGATTGGTTCTAAGTCCCATGACTCAACAACTTTCGCAATAGTAAAAGCAGATAATCAACTTATAAAAACTGGGTATATCTTTAGCCACTGTTCCAATTTTACTGCTGAGGCACTTGCCATATTTCTTGCAGTGGAATTTGCCGCTCTAAGCTTAGAAAAGTATATTATCTGTACAGACAGTCTTTCAACCATAAACGCCATACGAAGCCCAAAATATGATTCCCCATTAATAAATGACACCCGGCAAATTCTCCAATAGGACAAAGCTTATGTGGGTTCCTTCGCATGTTGGAATCTCCGGAAACGAGTATGCGGATACTGCGGCTACATGGGAAAGTCAAGAAATATCTAAGGCAATACGATCCTATTTCAATTCATTACATCATAAAAAATGGTCTGACTACCAACGCAACTATAAGACCTTCAATCCTGAAGGTAAAAAACCAAACTATTCAAAACACTGTCCAAGAAATGTAACGTCAACCATAGTCCGACTAAAAATTGGTCACTGCAGCTTCTCCCACAAGCATATACTTGAAAAGTTACCAACCCCAATATGTACACTCTGCAACACACAACCAAACGTTAAGCGTGTTTTAGATGAGTGTCCAAAGTACAGCTCATCCAGACAACACATTTTCAGATCAAATCGACTTACTGATCTCCTAAAAGATACCTGTGATAAAAATATAAAATTAATCTGCGAATTCGTAACAGCTAATAATTTACGCCACCTAATTTAGCTCTATTATAATTTCGGAGTTGAAAGCCAAAGCAACTAGTACTTCCTTTTACTTTATGTTAGTTACAATAATTATATTTTGTAAATAATAATAATAAATAAATAAAAATATTTATTCTTAAATAATGTCCAATACTTAGCATATTCCTTATCTTCTCCGAGTTATCTTTTGACCTACTTTAAATGTCACCCCAAGCAATACTGCAAATACCTCGCTGTTTGTATCTGCTACCGCTATTTTAAGTTTTATCATTGTTATTCTTTTTGTGCTGTTGTTGCCGCATTCTTCTTTTTTGACGGAACGATCTGGCATAATGCCAAATTTTAGAACAGATATGGCATTTAGCATCCTTCGCCTTGCACTCACTAGCATGTTTTGGAGACCCTGACAAACCACAATTAAAACAAAAACGTTTAATAGTGTCAATTTCTGCTGACTGCTTGTTTTCTTCCGTTGCAATACTTGCGACTGCTAACAACTTTGATTCCAAAATAGACTTGTTAGCATTAGCTGTTTCGTAAACTTTGCATGTTGCCAGCACTTTTGATAATATGACATCACTGCCACCCAGTACTTTTAATTGAAGTTTTTTATCGTGTACACCAATAATTATTCGGTCACACAGCATTCGATTTTCGTACGAGACTCCGCAAGAGTATTTAAATTAACAAAAAGGTAACTGCTTACGCAACTCAGTCTCAAATTCATTAATTGACTGATTTTCTTTTTGTGCAATGGCATTAAATTTAAACGACTCCATTGCTACATTCTTTTGCATTAAGCAGTAGGCATCAAATTTCTTCAATACTTCATCTAGAGTTCCCTGTTCAATCTTGTCTGGTGCAACACGTTTTTCCCCGAGCATAGAATTTTGCGTGCCATCGTTTGGGAATAAAGTATTATAAATAACGGCTCCGTGCTCACCAATCAACAATATAAAAGTTTCTATTTTATTCTTCTCTGGATTCTTCACGTTTCCTGTAGCAATTATCCAAACCATGAAATTTTGCTTCCATTTCGGCCACTCAGTGGCAATATTTGAACATTCCAAAGAACGTGGTGTACGACTTTGCCCTTTGTCCGCCATTTTCGAAATCTTACAAAAGTTGTCAGGAATTAGATTTGACGAATTCTCTTCTTCCACTTCTGACACCATGTACTAATTACAATTTATTGTAATTTAAGTAATTAAGTAAAACGTGAATATTTATTATTAAAGAATAAAAGTTTATTAATTATTTTTGACTTAACAATATTAATAAAGTTCAGGTACAAAGAGAATTAAAAAATACGTCTAATGATCTTGACGTCTCCGTTATAAGTAAGTGCAAATGGAGTATGTTCATGGCGAAATAATACAGGTAAACGCACGGGCGAAAGCGCCCATCAGCTGTATACATTGCAGTTCTCAAAAAAATTTGTCAAAAATAAATAATTTGTTAAATTTTTTTAATTTAATTTTTTTTGATTGCTAATAGAAAACAAACTATTGAAATTCCTAGAGAAAACTACCACAACATGAAACCGTATTTGCAGTTCCTGATGTGTATGATAAAAATATGCGTAAAAAGATAGTGAAATTATTGTTAACACATTTATAATTTCTTGGTTTTTTTGTGGAAGATTATGTTAGTCTTCAAATGGTCAACGTGCAAGAATGGCACGATGCATGTGATTTGGGCAAACTAGTGGTACAAAAGAATTTTGGTCACTTTTCCTGTATTTTTGTTTTTATGTAACTTAATTTTTATAATTTTCTTATTCTGATAATTACAACCACTTTTTTTCATCAAATATATTTTTTTATTTTGTTTGTTTTCTTTACAACTCACCAGAACTCATATAGTAACAGTCATATAGTAACAGTCGTCGTTTTGGAAAAATTAAAATAACTTCGTGGTTGGAAAAAAAAGTACATGGAAAAATTAAAATAATTGCGTGTACGGACCGCAAAATAGTACATGTTACGATTGTTTTTTTTAGTTAAAACTTAAGTCTGTCATTGTAGTTTGTTTTTGATTATTGGTAAGTGGTGGAATTCCATGTAAATTCAAGTGAGTGTCATAGGAGTATGAATGGTTTATTAATAAAAATGTGCAAGAAGTAGTGTTATAAAAAGTAAGGATTAATGGTAATAATTGCTTATCTTTAACATTATTGCAATTTTACCTGAGGAAGGAATTTTTGATGTTTACTGGTATCATAAAATAATTCTTTTCATTTGGGTTTTTTGTTTGTTCAATTGTTTTCCTGCTTGAAATGGCATGTGTTATTTGTTGTGTTTTTTCAAAACAATGGATGTACTTTGCTTTTAATTTAGGTATGGGATGTTTAGTAGTGCATTTGTTATTGTTTTATTACTATCTTTATTATACGTTGCCTTATTTTTTGTTGTTAAACGGGAAATTTGTTTTGCTTATGTTTTAGGTATGGGATGTTTACTTTGAATTTGTTATTGTTTTATTACTATCTTCAATACAGCTTGTGTTATTTTTTGTTGTTAAATGGTAGATGTGCTTTGCTTATGATTAAGGTAAAGGATGTTTATTGGCGCATTTATTATTGTTTTATTACTTTTTAATTGATGGTAAAACACCAAATTGTTGGTACTAAATAAAGAAAATTTTCATTACCTATTAAATGCAAATGAAAACAATTGTTTTATTTAGTTTAAAAAAATTATTTATATTTATACCTACAATAATTTATTTATTTTATATTTTATATTGCGGTTCTGGTGTATTAAACATTTACATTGAGTTTACATACATATGTATGTACGAGGAAAAGTTAGAAACAATCGAATTTTAGCATTAATGTTAACAAGAATTCTATAGTTTTGTATTAGTACCAATAATTTGGTGTTTTACCATCAATTCAATTAAAAAGTAATAAAACAATAACAAATGCGCCAGTAAACATCCCATACCTAAAACATAAGCAAAACAAATTTACCGTTTAACAACAAAAAATAAGGCAAGCAAAAAACCAAATTAAAATAATTATTTTATGATACCAGTAAACATCAAAAATTCCTTCCTCAGGTATAATTTCAATTATGTTAAAGATAAGCAATTATTACCCTTAATCCTTACTTTTTATAACACTACTCATAGCACATTTTTATTAATATGCCATTCATATGACCCTCACATACATATGTACATACATACATACATTTATTTATGCGTACAAACCTATCTACACACATATACTACATACATAAATAGACAATAATATAAATAAAATAAATATACATATGTTCCTCCAACCTTCATTTGAATATTAGCTATATTTAAAAAACGATAAACAATCTTATTAACTGTCCCAAACACTTTCCCAAACACATAAATCAATTATTTATTAAATTGATTTTTACATTATAATCTTGACGTTAAAAAAAATATGTTTTGCACCACAGTAAAATAGCCATGCGCATTTTTGGCTCTCTTTTTTCTCTTTTGCGCATTGCACAGAAAAAAGGAGCAGCGCAAAAAAAGAGCCATTGCTCTTTTTAATGCGCTGCTCATTATTGCGCAGAGCAAACATATTGGCGCAGAGCAATGAGCAATTACAAGTTGGCTCTGCTGGGAAAAGAGCCAAAAGAGCTGCTCTGCGCTGCGCATTTACTTACTCTGATAAGAAGTAACTTATTACTTACAAAAATTACATATTACGTTCTTTAATTTCTGTAATTTCAGTTTCGCTAATTCCTTGTTTTATTAGGACCAGCACGCATTGTACTAAAACTAGGAAATAAGGTTATGGGAAGAGGGATAGAGGGAGTAGTGCTTGAGAACACTTGATTTGAATCTTTGTACACTGAAGGTGACAGGAAAGACCTCCGCAGAAAGTTTATTCCACTGTTCGGCTAAAAAACGACCACAAAGGGATGCGATTTTGACGAACAATGCTCTGCGCGTACGCAATACGGTTGTCAGGCACAATTTCCCTGATTTTATAACAGTACATTCCGTTGTAGTAGCGAGTAAACAGTGAAACGCACCCACATTGTGTGCTCCAGTAAAAAGTTTTGATAAGAAAGCGATAACGTCACAGTGCTTAAAGACCAGTGGATTTGTTTATGTTGAGATCCAATAAATCCTTTTAAACTGCACGTGATCGAAAGAACATCTGGCATAGCTACTGATTAACTGTTGCTGTTAATAAATTCCAAACTGGTCAATTAGTGTTTTTAATTTCACGAGACTTTGCTTCATGCCTCTGTAAAAATTTGTTAATTCATTTTCATCTGTAACATTTTCCAATGTCTTTTGAAACCTTATGCATTTATTATTATTTGCATTTATATGTATTAAACACGGAGTCGTGCTAGTTTTGTTTAAATCAAAATGGTATTTACTATATTTATGAACGTTTGTTTATCAAATGTTTTACCAATTATGGCTTTTCTTCTATATTTAAAAATGTATCTATTCGGCTATGCTGAACTTCACCATGAAGTAAATCTAATTTATTGAAGTAACTCCAATCACCAAAAAAAAAAACAAATATTGGGGTGACAGAAAGTTAAAAAATAATAAAAAAAAAATCAGTACTATATACATATAATTGTACATAAAAATGTCATCGGCTCTTAATGGATTAAGCATTTTTTTAAATTTAGTATATCCTTTTAAATGACCCCAATATTGATATCTTAAAAAATATTATGCACATAACTCGGAAAATATAGGCAAACGCCAATCGTTTTACTTAATGCTTTTTCTTATTTTTTAACTCTCTATCGTATGTTATGGGCGTATGTTTGGTTTTATTTTTTTTTTTGATTAGAGATAGGCCTTCGCAAAGTTGATTTCAACCAGAACACCGACGGACAGACGGACATCTCTCAATCGACTTCGCTATGCATAAGAACTCAGAATATATAAACTTTATGGAATCGTAGCACTATCGCTAATGATTCTTTCTCGATGATACTGCAATTTACCACGTGATTATTCAGCGTTTTGCTGGATTAGCATATGGGGTGACCATCTTGCTAATGTATTTGCCCTGGGTGCAAGCAATTTTATCTGTCTGCACATAATACTCCATTTAATTTCTTAATGTATCAAAGTTGATTTTTCTGTTCTGGGTTATTCAATTTTCCATTATATCTAATAACATATACTTATCATCAACAGTAACTTCTTGATATTTTCGGTAATCAATATCAATTTTTTTTAATATCACGATTTTTCTGCTACAACCTTAACCGGTTTTGAATACGATAAACGACTGGGACTTAATATTACGCTTTTCAACATCTCCTTACCCACATCCTCTTTATGGATTTATGACATAATTTCGAAGGTCAATTAAAAAACTTAAAATATTTTGCAGGAACTCTGGTAACGAACTAATTAAATAATTTTTCAACATTGTTGTGCACAATAAACTGAAAAAAATAATTCAGATCGTACTAATTAAAGCCAGGTTAAATTTTAATATTGCTACATATTTTTTTTTAATTCTTCTAATATTATTTGACGAAGTTTATTTTGAAAATTTATCAAAGGTACATTGGTGATTTCTATCACGGTCTTATTTAATTCAAGCTTTTACAGTTATCAGCATTTATTTTTTATATTTCTTTAAAATAAGATTTTTTATTTCTTCCACATTTCCTTTTGGGCTCTAGCAGCATTGAATTTATTATTCACATATTTATTTTCATTTTTGTGACGACCAGAAAGCAATGTGCAAACACATCATAATATAGCAAAATCGTCATGAAAGGCAAGCATGAACAATATATACAGTGTCCGCCATCTAACGTGCTTTTTTCGTAAATGGTAATACTTATCTCATGTCTGATTTGACAGATAATTAGTTTTATCCTTCCGCTGAAGGAATATGGTTGTGTATACGCTTGAACAACGCTGGGAATGGTAATGTTGCAGAATGTGTGCGAAAATTGCGTACAGATTATAGAAGCAGAAACGAAGCAGCTTCAGCTTCTTATGTTCGGTATCTTGTGAAAAAAGTGAAAGAAACTGGCATCCTCATCGATAAACCAAATCGTGAAAAGCCAAAAACAGTGCGGACACCCGGTAATATTGCTGATGTGTCAGAAAGTGTACTTGAAGCGCCATTTCGGAGACATCATTGAGACAAATTTTGCATAAGGACCTTGGTATGACGCCATACAAAGGCCAATTGGTTCAGGAGTTGAAGCCAACTGACCATCCAATGCGTTTTCGTCTCACTAAGTAGTTTTTTTTCATAGCATTTACAAAAAAAAAATAATTGTGCCGAATCTTTATAAGTTTGTCGTTCCGTATGTAATTTCTGCAATATCCATTTCCGACCCCATAGAGTAAATATATTCTGACTTCTTATGCATAAAGCAGTCGATTAAGCGATGTTCGTCTGTAATAATATGGGTATCATTTTAAAGCTTTTAAAGATATCTTTAAGGAAAAACTAAAATTTAGGAACCGATGGCATTTTTATGTTAAATAATATATATGCAGTACCAAATTCTTTTTATTTTTAATTCTCTGTCACCCCAATATTTGCTTTTTTGATAAGAGTTACTTCACTAAACTAGTTTTACATAGATGGTGAAGGGTATATACGGTTCGGCATAGCCGAACAAAGCACTCTTATTTTGCGTTCTTCCTAGTCGTATAAAAGACCTGTCTTCAAACCGAATGACTATTTTATTTTTAAGTTTTTATTGTTTAATTTTTTTTGATATACTAACTTGACAATCTTGCCACATTATTGATTGAATAATAATTTCGTATCATTACGATTTTTTAAAAAGTAATCTAAGTGTCGATTTCAAAAATTTTCTTCCGTAAAAACCTTCTACTTGAAAATACGAACAACTGAAAAAAAATGTTACAGTAATCGGCACAGCTGTTCTCATTTTATGAATAAGATTGAAGCATTATGTTCACTACAACTGAGACGCTAAACTAGTATTCTTCTTAGAATAGTGATAAATGTTAATAAAATAAATGTTAACAAATGTTATTGAAAAAATTCATTAATGTTAATAATTGTGGTATTTAATTTATATGTATGTAGTAATTAAATTTGAATAATAAATGAATTTAATTTACTTTATTCGTGCTTGACTGCTTCAAATATAAATATTTCATGATATTCTCATGAAACATTTTTTATTTAAAAGAATAAATTGAAAATATTACTGCGTAGAAAGTATATTCATATGGCCATTTCACTACTGCTATTTTAGCTCATTAGTGGATTTTACCCAAATTTTGTATAGAAAACTTGAAAGTCTTATATCAAAAGCCAAATTGATTAAATAAGAACTCTATTGAATCAATAAGAGAAAAAGACAGGAACAAAAAGACAGTATACAAAAACACAGCAAACATTCAGTAACTAAAAAAGTAAAGTAAATTAAAATCGAAAAGGTACCGAATAATAAATTTGCATTTTGATAATAAATGAATTTAATATTCGGTGTAAATCGATGTTATTTCTCGTATACAACAACAAAACACATATTGTTACCATACAAATACACAATCGGTAACATTGGTTTACGTTGGATATTTTATAATGTAAATATATACACATTCGTATGAACGTATACACAAATGAATTAATGTGATATGAGAGTAACAAGTTTGCTGAGAATAATAATCTCTCTTTGTGATTTTACTCTTAAAGTGGCAGTAGCAGTACGTCCATACAAAAAATATGCACTGGATGTAGAATGTACGGCAGTGAAACATCTTAGTATATTTATAGTCTTTGGTGTAACTGTTACTCAATGTTTATGCTTTTGTTGTAGCACACGAGTTGAATTATTGAATAAACATATGTACATACTAAAAAGCTGCACAAAATGTTTTATAAGTTCTATGTTCTAGTGTACACTACTTACCACAGAATTTCAGAGTAAATATAAATACCAAAACAAGCATAACAAAACATGGCTCTCACTAAAACAAAACAAGCACCATTCGAAAAGTTTCTCTTTACAGCTTTGTTAGTGCTTGTGTTTTAAAACAGAGTAGAACATCAAAACAAAAGGCGACAATGAAGTAAAAAAACTGTAAATTATAGTAGAAACATCGAGTGCACTAGTACATATACAAAGCATGCTCACGAAAATAAAGTAGTGTTATTAAATAATGCGATTTAAGGCTGTTGAAAGAAACTGCTTTTATACAATATAGAAATGATATGCAAACATACAAATATGTTTTTTTATTACAGGCTGTTTTATTGTTATATTTTTAATATGAAAATATGAGACTTCGGATAAAAAATTAATTTTTAAAAAATATTTTTATAAAAGGATAGATACTGAACCACGTGTTATTAATTTTAATTCCTTACTAACAATTGCTGAACCCTTTTTAAAATTTTTTGTATAGAACTTGTAAAAAAAATATATTATTTAGTACGATCGAATACAGGCAATTTTTTTATTTTTGTTCAGTTTATTACTAGTCGTTTTTCTGAAAACCCCGAAATGTAAAAGACACTTTTACTATTATATTTTTAATATAAAAATATTAATTTTTTTTTTTTTTTTTTTTGAAAAAGTAATTCAATTAACATTTTAATAAAACAGATATTCACCCTTATTGTGTTTGGCGTTTTTGCGATGAAAGCCGGGCATTTTTGAAAAATAGAACCGTAATTGGCGAAAAACGTCAATGAATACGACACTTTTCAAAATCTATTACAAAAACGATATATATATGCAACCGTGTTTGGCGTATTTATCTGTCAAAAGTACAAAAAGTTGTCGTTTAAATATTTGCTCACGACATTATTCAAATTAATTTAAAAAAATAAGTTCAATGGAAGGAAATAAAATGTAAGTGTACAAAAAATAAAATTAATAAGGCATATTCCATGGAAGTAATAGTAAATGAAGTCAACTTTTGGATTTTGTTCTTATATATGTAATTATGGTTTAAATTTTAGCATTAAAATCACAACTGCAGCGCAATTTGCCAAATTAGTAGAAGTAATGGAACAGAAACCTTATTTGGCAAAAGGCTTCCACAAAGGTTTGAAGGCCATAAATATTTAGAAAGTGGAACGCAGTTTCCGAAGATTTGAATTGTCTTGGTCCCCCATTCCGTTCCGGAGAGGGATGGATGAAGGTGTGGGCCGATTTTAAATTTAAATTGAAAAAAAACTCGCTGTAAAGCGGAAAGTTATGCTACAGGTGGCGGACCTTACAAAAAATTTGTTTTTTCAGCAGTTGAAGACGCAGCAATCAATTTATGGAACATGCATATGCTTGTCCAACATAAAGACGCATTTGGACTTAAAAGACCGCAAGCTATTTCTCCAGACCCCGAGCCACTAAGCATACAGAGGCGACACGAGAATATAGTCATCTCTTTTTTTCTATGCATCTCTTTCTTGACATCCTATCGACTTCAATGTTGTTTTGTAGTAGTCGATAGGATGTCAAGAGAGAGATGCACAGAAAAAACGAGATGACTATATTCTCGTGTCGCCTCTGTATACTCGGTGCCCCGAGCCAAATTTAGCTGCTAATTCTATCAGTATTGAAGAAATTAAAGAACCATATACACCAACTCCACAAAAAAAGTCCAGGAAAACCAACAACGAAGGAAAAGTAACTTTATTACAAGAACAGGTAAAACTACAAAGAGAACTATGCTTGGAGCTGAAAAATAAACTGTCCGAAATAGAACGATACACCAGAAGAACTTGTAAAGCCAAAGAAGAGAAATTACATTAATATAAAGCGGAACTAAAAAGAAAAGACGAACACAGAAAAGCTATTTTAGAAATTCGGAATGCTGAACTCGAAATAAAAAAAAAAAGAAAAATCGAATTAGAAGAGTTAAAAGTTGGAATGAATTAATTTTTCTTTTCTTTATATGAATATGTACATATATTTTAATTATTTTTAGTTTAAGTTTTAAAAGAAAACCAACTCTAAGTTAAACTTTATGTATGAATTACTTTTAGTTTCAGTGCAAAATAAACAGTAAATTAACAAAAACTTTTATTATTTGAATTGAAATTTTATTTTATCTACTTTTTTTCATTTATTTATTAACATTTGCTTGACACGTCTTTAACAGGCTGTTTCATACTCATTTCATTTAATGTAATCTTTTACAATATCATTTAATTACAAAATTGTGCTTGTCGAAAGTTTTAGACGGTAACATAAGATTTTAAATTCGACAGCAACTACGACAGCTGTCGTTTTTCAACTACGCCAAACACAATAAGGGTGATTATAATGATTTTTCTCCATTTTTATGCGTTTTCAAATCTTAAAGTTGACGACATCTCATATTGAGAAAAACGAAAATGATTGTAGTTTCTCTTTAGCCTAATTCTGCTATCAAAAACTTCAAGCATGTTTTGAATGTTCTACTTCAGTTTTGGTATTCTATATTATTTTTGTTCTAGTTCTGTTATGTTTTACTTCAATGTTGTTCTAAAACACTTTTGTTCTTTAATCTGTGTTTGGAAGTATGTGTTTGAAAATGAGAGTGTTCTATACAAACACTACTTGAAATTTACCTGATTGCTTAAAAGACGTTTTTCTTATGCTTGTGCAGCCCTTTAGTACATACCTAACAAAATGTACTTGACTTTGATTAAATTAAATTAATAAAAACAAATTAATTTTTAAAGCTCAAAAGCAGATTAACTTACGGTAATAAATATTCATAGCTTGTTATTGCATTATACTTACAGCGTTGTCAAAGATTTTAAGCCGCTAAATGCATCATGCGATATTCTTGAAATGTTGTTATTTGAAAGGTCAATACGCCTCAGACGTCTGAAATTCGCAAAAGCTTTGGATGGCAGTTCCGTAATAAAATTTTGTTCCAAACGTCTAAAAAAATACATTAAGATAATTTCGTTTTTAATTTAATTTTATTTTATGTTATTTTTTTAACATTCTATTTTATATTAAGTGCATAAAAATATTTGACATTTAAACTTCGATCACTTTTTTCTTCTTGTTTAGCAGAGTATGTACGGTTCTCTTTTTTAACCGACTTCAAAAAGAAGGAGGTTATCAATTCGACTGGATGTTGCTTTTTTATATTAGTGCCGCCATACCAGTCATCTCTGAACCGATTTTGAGATTTTTTCTTTATTTGAAAAGTATTGAATGACAGATTTGCCTTGTTTTAAAATCAGTTCATAATTTCAAAAATAAAAGGGTTTCCCCATATAACATACACTTGTGCTCATATAATTAAGTCATCAACAAAGTTTTTCTTTAATTTCATAAGAAACAAGTACTTACTTTTTTTTACATCCCTGATATTTTATGATCGCAAGGTACCGTTACTTTAGCAGTTAACGTTATTGAGTATGCGTTCAAAAGTTTTATTTTTCATTGAATATTAAAGTATTAATCGGTTGGCGTCTTTATAAGTGTGCTCACATAATTAAGTCCATTCTCTTTTGTAAAGGTAAATTTATATTTAATTGCTGTAACGGTCGTCAACTTAAGCTTTTTTAATAAATTTGAATTAAATTCATCATAGTTAGTAGACTTCGACGCAATGGGCAAGAACAAAACATCAAGTTCACTGGAAAGAAAACTCATTTGGGAAACTTTCAAAAAATATGAAAATATTTCGCAAATTTCAAAAATATTGGGTTATTCTCGTGGAAGAATCAATAATGCAATTGCATATTATAAAAAAACAAAACTTTTGAGAATTTGCCACGTAAAAAGCCGCGAAAAACCACTCCTTCAGACGACAGGCTCCTGGTAAGATTAAGCAAATCGAACCCATTCATGACCTCCAGTGAAATTAGGGAGCAATTAGAGGAACATGATAATGTTAAAATATCTGCGCAAACCGTCCGACATCGCTGCAAGAGAATTCTCTGAATGGACGAATAGCTCGAAAAAAACCTAACGTGTCAAAAAAAATATTAAGCAAAGAAAAGAATTTGCCAAAGAACATTTTTTAAGGACTCAAAATTCTGGAAATTGGTGGTTTGGAGCGACGTGTCAAAATTTAATGTGTTCGGCAATGATGGCAAACCATATGTCAGACGGCCACCTCTTCAAGAAAACAATCCTAAATACACTAAGATGGTGTGGGGTTGCTTTACGTCGTCAGGAGTTGGTCCAATAGTTAAAATTGAAGGGAAAATGACTGGTGAAATGTACAAGGGTATATTAGAGAAGCATTTGGAAAGTGATTATACAGATTCTTTACCCTTAGCTTGGACATTTCAGCAGGATAATGACCCCAAACACTGTTCACGTATCGTAAAGAACTGGATTGCAGATAATAAAATTAAAACCTTACGTTGGCCAGCACAAAGTCCGGATTTAAATCCAATAGAAAATCTATGGGGGATCATAAAAGAACAGTTGCTAAGCGAAAACCAAAAAACAAGGCTATTTTATGGCAAATAATAGAGGAGGAATGGAGAAAAATAAGCCCTACCCAATGTGCTGCATTAGTCGAAACTATGCCAAAACGATGTGCTGAAGTCCTACGAAATAGAGGTTTTCCAACTAAATATTAGCCTTAATTAAGGTAAAATTAAGTACAGATTTCATATTCAAGTGCTAACTATTTTTGTTTTCAGATGACTTAATTATATGAGCACTAAATATACCAGTAAAAAAGAAAAAACCACAATATTTTTATATAGTTAAATCTAAATGAAAAATAATTTTTTAGTTTTATAATTAATTAATATTTTTTTAATTTTGTTATAAATTTTTTGGTTTAAGTTAATAAAATTTTCTTTTAAAGCAATCTTTAGTATCACTACGTGAGTAACTTAATTATATGAGCATAAGTGTACATGTGTTTTACTTGTATTATAACCGGTAAAGTACACCGCTTTCAAATTTAAAAAACTGCAGTTTTTAGCTTGCGGCTTGTGCCTAAGTGCAATTTTATATATCAAATTTTATATATAGCAGTTCTAATATAAATAGTAAAACGTAAAAGTGCTAGATTCGGCTATGCCGAATCTTATATACCCTTCACCATCTATGTAAATCTAGTTTAGTGAAGTTACTCCAATCAAAAAAGCAAATATGTATTGGAGTGACAGAGAATTAACAAATAAGAAAAAAAGTACTACATTATCTTAATTTTACATAAAAATTACATCGGGTCTTAATAGGTTAAGCATGTTTTAAAAATATTAGTGTTTCCTTAAAGATCCCTTTAAAAGCTTTAAAATGATACCTATGTTGATATGTTAAATATTAATTAAATTTCAGAGCCCTGTAACTCGAAAAATATGTGCGAGCGCCAATTTTTTCACTTAATGTTTTTTTCTTATTTTTTAATTCTCTTTCGCCACATATATTTATTTTTTTGATTGGAGTTACTTTATTGTTCCAAATGGCATGAAAAAATTAGAGGTATGCGTGGTATTTTTTTAGCTGCTGCCTCTAAGGACATGAACCGATCATTCTGATTTCCAATAGCATCTCTTTCGACACTATATCTGATCGATTGACACAATTATTTAACACGGACGGACAGAAGGACATCGCTCATTCGACTTTGCTATTCATAAGAAGTCAGAATATATACCCTTATGGGGACTAGGAAAAGTCTTTAAGAAAGTAACAATGTATAGAGTTCTCGTTAGGTGGCCCGCACTGGGCAGACTGACTAACTGCAGTATATTGGACAGAATTCTGCGTACTTCATCTTTGTTGGTCACAGGTGCAATACGCATCACACCATCAGAGGCACTTGCTATGTTTCACTGGCTACCGGCCGACCTTATTGCAAAACAACTGGCTATAAACTAGGCAGTTAGACTGAAAGCAACTCTGGCATAGAGGCTGCTGAACTTTGGATGTTCCTCGGCTATTCTCGATAGTATTGATTACTGCTCGTCTGACATTGGTTTCGCAGTATTACTGTCGGGCACGTCAACCATGATGATTCATACGTATGACCAGAGAGATGTGATTGATGTCTATATAGACGGGCCAAAGTCAGACACTGGAGTCAGGGAGGGCGCCATTTATTCCTAGAATTCAGATCAGCATGTAGTTTAGGCTACAGAACCAATGTAGCACAGTCTAGACTGAAATTTCAGCCATTAGGATGACGGTGGGCTGGTTGAGGTACCAAATGATGTTCGGAGGGGTTATCCGGATCTGTATCGGCAGTAACGCCAAGATAAACTCTTTATCGGGTGTCTACAGGACATCCAGATTGGTGCATGAATGCCGGATATCTCTAGATGAGATGGCAAGACATTCCAATCTGGATATATTTGGATGCCGACACGCTCGGACGAGTATGACATATAGTTGCGGACGAACTCTATAGGTCTGGAGCCCGTCTGAGGGGCCGGGAGAACAGCAAGAATTTATTGAGGCCGCGCAGCCCAGATGATGTAACATGGTCACCTGCACGATTTCAGGGACATTATGGCCTCAGTATGATAGTAGAAGATCTGCAAATCAGCTGAGGTTTCCTCGGGGACGGTTGGGCTCTGTGTCAACGGAACATATGCTAGGAGACTTAATCTTTCATACCATGGCCTACGTATTTATGCTACTAAAGCTAGGTGCTTCTTATTAACTCATAATTGTATTAAAAAATGTGCTTATAATTTTAAATACTCCTTACATGTATATTTTTAAATATTGTTGTATTGCTTTAATGTTTAATGAAAAACATGTCTACTGATCTATTTAGTTCTAGAGAAAGCTTTTAAAACATGTTAGGCATATTACTAAACAACATTCTGGTTTCAAAGCTATATCAATGCTTAGTCTTTATTGTAAAATTGATAAGTCTGATACTCATTTGAAAATTTTGATGTAGAGGCTATTTGTGTCTCTGAAACTTGGTTCACTGGCGCCATAATGACAGACTTATTAAACTTAATGAATACCAACTTTATACTTCTGATAGAAATGCAGGAGGAGTGGCAATTTACCTGAAAAACATTTCTTGCAATTTCATATTAGTGGAACTCAGTTCTTGCATCGATAAATTGTTAAGGGATATGCATAAATCGGATTTAGTAGTTGCTGAATTGAAATTACGAACCATTATTTATTCCAATATTAATGCGAACTTGGTGCTATGACGGCTCCAAATTTTTTATTGATAAATAGCTCGACACTGATGCATTTCGCTCCAACCAATTATTTAAGCACATGATCTTATCTTTTTGAATAATTACTTTTTGAGATAAAAGCACTATAAATACGATATAATAAATTATAATATAACTCGAAACGTTACAATTAACGACTTTAAAGTATATACTTGCCAAAGTTATTGCAGAACCTAAAAATAATAAGGAATATCTTCCAATATCTATTCTTTCCTACTTGTCAAAGGTTTTTGAACGTCTGGTTATGTAGCAGATTTATAAATACAGAGTTAATAATTTTAATTAAGACCCTTACAGAATATATGAATGGACTACTGTTGATGGAATGGTCTTAATCCTGCGAAATCGAAAGGCCTATTTATTTGGAATAAAAGTACACGAATTGTTGAAGACGTCGGCATATATCTCCATATTAGTGTAGTTTTTAATCGAAACCTTTCTTGGTCAGATCATACCTAATTGCAAAAATGTTATTGTTTTTTCGACATTTATAATTAATTATCTTTTCTCATTTTTCCAAGCACTAGGTCAGTTTTTAAAATAAAAATATTGCTTATTATTTTTATTTTCTAATATTTCACCACTAAAATATTAATAGTTTTTTTCAAAAACAACATTAAATTAATTTTTTTTTTTCTCAAACAAACTCAAAAAACGAAAAGACAAAAAAATCAAATATTTAAACATATCCATATCGATGGCTTAATATAAAAAAGGCCTAACTCAATTTTTTGTTACTTTACAGGAGAAGGAAAAAACTTAATAAAATCCTAAAAATTTTAGATACAAGAAAAAATTTAATGCAATTTTTAATAAAAAAAAACACAATTTATTTCTTATTAAAAGAAATGGAATTGCTAGTCACATCCCATTTGCGTATATCCTCAATTGTTATTTGTGTTTCCACTGCAAAAGCCAACAATGAATTAGATAATATTACATTGCGGTTTTGGTAGAAACAGCGATCTGAGTAAATTATTATGTGAGGGATTGAGGGATTGATTTTACCGCTTGCACATCCATAAACAAAACTGTACATAATCCAAACTCACCATTTTTAAGGCATTATCATTATACTTTTCTTCTCGCATTTATTTTTTATTTTTCTATGTTTTTTATAATCTTCATCTGATAAATCACCAGCTTCATGTGATATGCACATATCGCACTGAACTTTTCTACGTTTAAATATGGAGTAGTTCGATACCTTTAATAATTCTGCAAAAATTGGATAGAACAATTTTATGTTTCCATTTTCTTTTTTTTTTTTCTTCTTTTTTAATCTCACTCTGCGACATAAAACTGGTAAATTTTTTTATTTTTTTAGCTGGAACAATTCGATTCAAAATGTAATTTCTTGGTGTCCTTTCGACAATAATGGGATTAAATTTTTGGCAACTCATCTAAACATT
This sequence comes from Gymnosoma rotundatum, assembly GCA_916610165.2. Classification (NCBI taxonomy): domain Eukaryota; kingdom Metazoa; phylum Arthropoda; class Insecta; order Diptera; family Tachinidae; genus Gymnosoma; species Gymnosoma rotundatum. Next base: position 50,114,082 of record OU744339.1, read on the forward strand.
TTTGTAGAAATGTAGGTCTTTCTTCGTTGCGCTTTCCTTTTCCTTCTTTATGTTTTGTTTACAATTTTTCATTACATTTGTTTTGGCAGTTGACGTATAATTTTTCGTTTTTGTAGAAAAGAACCCACACCTTGTATTTAAAACACCTTGGTATGACATTTTTCAAACGAAACAAAAAACGAGTTAGGGCTTTTTATTTCAAAAATTCTTTGACTTCACTTTGGCCTTTTTTTAAAATCGTTATAAATCTGTTATTTACAATTATGTCCCTCTGAAATTTTGAGGCAAGGTGTATCTGACTTTTATCTTTCAGAATAAACAAAAAACACAATTTCGAAAAAAATTGAAATTAGAAACTTTAAAAAGCTCAGAAAACATTCAAGTTATTATGAAAAGTTTTTGGCTTTTCTATCCTTTCTTACCTCGTAATGGTAATGATAGTGAGCATTGTACTAAAGTATATGTAGGTACAAAAAAAAACTAAATAAACTAGAATAGCTGAACATAAGTCTAATCAAATATACTGGGACGTTAATAATGTGTTTTAAATAAAGAAATAATTGTTATTATAATTTTTGGCAAAAACCGTGGTCTCTGGCTGTGTACTTCTAAACGTCGGTATATGTCAGAAATGTTACAAATAATTAAAGTTCCATCAACAAAAAGAATAAACTTTAAAGTTGATACTGAAAATGTTGCTCACAGCCCAATTATGAATATTCTCACGGAATTTCTTTCCCGCGGAAAAATTTTTTCTCGAGAAAAAATTCCTCCAATTATGAATTCCGTGGGAATAAAAATATGAAAATGTGGCATCATCGTAATTTGAAGGGAGTTTTTTTTTTTGTTTATTTTCATATAATTTTTATTTTATTATTCATAATACCTACTTTTTTCCCCCAAATTTTTTTCCCTTTCCGCAGTCAATCGAAAGGGGAAAAAATTTATAATTGGAGAATAGGGAAAAGTAAAAAAATACGCACGGAATTTTTGTTTATAATTGGGCTGTCAGTGTTTTGGACATTTTGTAACATTTTTATCGTAAAAATTTATGTATATGTTTTGTATTATGTTTTTTGTTTATTATTCTGTACGATTATAATAATCATTTATGGGCTCGTTCTAGAGTCTAAAGTGAAACATACATTTTGATCATACTACTAGCCGTTTGCGAGTCTTCTTCGAAACATATTATACGCACACTTCCAATTGTATTTTCTGAAAATTAAACATGGCAAATAACATTTTACTTCGTTTTTATTATATTCGTTAGCGTGTTATTTATAACTTTCTTAAAAATCAAATGAAAAATGAATTTAAAACATTCATTTCAAATTTGTGTCTTTACTTTCTTTATGAAAGGAAATATAAAAAATAAAATATCTAAATCATTGTTTCATCGTAAGGCTGCGCTGCATATGACGAAAATAATTCTAAAAACAGTCGAATGTGTTTTTTGAACAAGTCGCATTCTGTGCGTTTGTCGGAATCATTTTAGAGTCTCTTTTTAAGTGCACAACTGATCTATCAGTCTTAAAAGACTTACTTTAATGATTTTTGTAAAAAACAATCTTCCAAATGCTATGCACATACAGTGGTGGCCATATCATATGCAACTAAGATATGGTTTATAATAAAATCCCTGGAACTTTAACCCGAATACCCAGAAAATTAAAAATGAGTTATGAAATCAAAGATCATTTATTTATAAACAAAATTTAACAAAACAACTTAAACTGGACTTCATTTTTAAAATAACATATATATTTTTATCAAAAAACGTTTGGTCAAAACAAATGCAACTTATAATAAAAGCTAAAAAAAACTTAAAACTGAAAAGTATTAATATTTTGTTGCAAAGCCAGAATTCGTATCATAGCTGTGCAAAGACGTGGCATAGATTCCATTAAACTGTTAACAATAGATGTTGGAATTGAGTTCCACGACTGTTTAATTTTAATGAACAACTCGTTCGTATTTCGAACATTATCGCGATCTATTCTCCGAGTAACAATTACCCAAAGGTTCTTAATGGGGTTTAAATCAGGTGATTGAGGTGGCCATTCCGTAACAGTAACGTTTTCTTCAGCTAACCATGACTTTACCAATCTTGATGTATGCTTTGGGTCATTGTCATGCTCAAAAACCCAAGCAAGTGGCATTTTTCATTCAGCATATGGAAGCATAACATCTCTTAAAATGTGTTTATACATGTGCTGATCCATTATGCCATCGATTCGGAACAGAGGGCCCACTCCGGTGGAAGAGAAACACCCCCACACCATTACACTGCCCTCACCATGTTTCAGTGTTTTGGTGCAGTATTGTGATTTCAGCCGCGTATTTGGTGGCCTCCTTACATAGCGCAAGCCGTCACTTCCGATTATATTGAATTTAGACTCATCGCTGAATAATACACTTTTCCATTTGGAAATTGGCCAACTTAGGTGGTCTCTAACAAATTTTAACCGCTTCAGCTGGTTACGTTTTGAAATAAGCGGCTTTTTTACAGGGCGGTGCGCTCGTAAGGAGGCATCTACCAAGCGTCTACGGACACTTCTGGCAGCTATTGGCAATTGGAGGTCCTTAACTAGTTGCGCAGATGTAATAAAGGGTTGTTTTTTACAGTTTGAACGATCAAGTTATCTGTACGTTGACTTGTGTGGCGTGGACGTCCTCCCAGGTGGAGCACCGAAACTGGTTTTGTGGCTTTATACTTATTTACTATTGTGATATTAAACTTTTGTGAATTTTATATTTTTCAGATATTGCTTTCTGAGACATTCCTTTCGAATAATCATCAACAATGCGTTTTCTTAATTCCAAACCGAAGTTATTCCGAGCATTTCTAATAGGTGGATTGTTATCGTAATTAAAGTTTTTTTTTTTTTGTAAAATATTTACTATAATCACTTTTCAACACTTAAAATACCAAAACTTTTCAGAAAATGTAAAAAGACATGTGATTAAAATAACGGTATCTTCAGAGTTGCATTTGTTCCTTAGAGTTGCATTTGTTTTGGCCAGGCGTTTATCGCTTTTATCGATAAAATTTAGATTAGCAACATTGTTTTCAAAGTGTCCAAAAGTGTAAAAAATTTGCCTCTGAATTTATTTATTAAATAAAAGAAGGAAAAAGAAAGATAAAACTTCGAAAAAATAAGAAGAAAAATAAAATGAAGACATAAATTTATTAAATGAACTATCTCCTGGCTTTGCTTTCTTGATGTGTGCTGTTGGCGTTAAGCAGTTTTTTTTTTCAAATTCGTATATGTACACCTGCATATTAATAGTGTCATTGTTGCTGTTGTTTATATACTTATCGGCTTGCATATAAAAATTATATTATAAAGTGTAGTTGTTGTGTTGTTTAAACATCTGCTTGCATATAAACTGCAGCTAAGCTACAATTATCGTTTTTGCCTGAAAGTATACTCTACAAAAGTAAAAGAATATTAAAAGATCGTTGCCATCGCCTGAGCTTAAAAATAGTACTAAAAAATATATTAGAATGGCCGCTTAAAGCAATGTAGACGTTTTCTCATGGGATATGCTGCGTAACATTTTTGATGAAAAACTGAAAGATGTTGCGAAAAAGGATGATTTATTTACATTAAAAGCCGAACTAGAGGAGCTGAAAGAAGAAACTCATAAATTAAAAAACGAAGTAATATGACTTACATCGCGTATTAAATTTATTGACAGAAGGTCTCGTCTATCAAACATTGTAGTCACTGGACTAAAAAGTAACAACGTGAGAGATGCCAAGGCCGAGTTCAATAAAATTTGTTCATATACATTTAATATAAATGTGAATATTTCATCAACGCGTATGTTGAATACAGGAAAACATTTTGTTTTTAATTTGGGGTCTAATTTGGAACTGAATATGGCTTTATCAGCAAGAGGAAAATTAAAACACACTAATATATATTCAAAAAGATTTCACGGACGATGAACAATGCATGCGATACAACCTACGATAGATAAGCAGGAGAATTAAAAATAAAAGTGTCAAGGTTCGACTTGGAGAGTTTTGTATATATGTGAATAACAGGAAATTTACATGGGTAAAGGGCAAAATTATGGCTTATTCTAATGATAACTTGTCTTTTCTGCAAAACCTTATGACGGAATGTGGGTGCTTGTATGTCACAGCTTTAAGTGAAACACGCAGCAGTGACGGTAAGGAGATGTTTACTACTGAATCCCAATAGCAACACATTTCCCTTAACCTAATATCATATAATGTGGCAAATCTTCTAAAAGCAATAAATTTTGGCAATTTTAGAGCATATATGCGTAATTTTGATATATTTTTCTTATTTGAAACACATGTGTTAGAGGATAAACAAAAGTCATTTGAATTTTATTTTAAAGATTACATTTTACAATGGATACCGGCAAAAAAAATATACAATGCGGGACGGGCCAGTGGTGGTTGCTTGTATGGATTCAAAAAGGTGTTGAAACGAACGAATTTATTAAAATTTACAAATACATTGGGAAATATTGTGTTAACTCTAAGAATCGATAACACACTATTTTATGTTATACCAAGGTATCTGAACTGCAGAAACTGGAACAATGATTTTGAATTATTACAGCAATTAATGGAGAGTTTAAGCCCTACAAACTACTTATTAATAGGAGATTTTACTGCTAGAGTATCCGAGGAGCAATTTCTAGATACAGAATTTTTGAAGAACCGGATACATATCCGGGAAACACGACACTCTAAGGACAAAACTTTTAATACTGAAGGTCGGAAAATGATGAATTTGGTGGAAAACGTTGGTGGAATTATTCTTAATGGAAGAACCCTGAAAGATGCGAAGGGCGAATTTAGTTTTCATGGTGGGTAGGGCAATTCTGTTATTGATTACTGTACATGTTCTTATAGCTCTCTGCAATACATTGAAGAGTTTTATATTGGCAATAAGCCATACTCGGATCATATGCCCATATGTCTAAAAATACTAATACCTGGCAGACATAATTGTGGAGATAGAACTGTTTCAAACAAATTATACTGGCGCAAAAATAATGCAGATGAATACGCAGAAAAACTGAATGCCATAGTTACTAACTCTAAATATAATTACAATACAGATGCACCTATTGATGACTACGTCTCAAATTTAACTATCATGATCAAGCAAGCTAATGTTAAATCTCCTAATAGCTCTTTTCGTTTTGAACCCAAGCAAAAATGGTTTGATTGGAAGTGTGCTAGATTACATGCAGTTATGAAAAAGAACCTAAAATATTACAGAAGGAACCACAGCATAGAAAATAAAAATCGTTACATAATCTCTAGACGTAAATACCTCATGGTCTGCAAAACTAAAAAAACTACAATTATTCAATAAAAATTTAGAGCTACTTAATATAGTAAAAACTTCTAGTGATTGGTGGAAACTGTCAAATACAATTAAAACTCGTAATTTCGTATCTTCCTCTAAATTATGTGTTGATGACTTTTATTCGTACTTTAGCTGTATGTTGAAAAAAAATGATGAGCCTCCAACAATTATTTGGTGTATGCCTAACTACATTGATACCATATTAGACTCGCCAATTGAATACTATGAACTCTTAAAGGTTATTAAAACATTGAAGACGAATAAAGCTCCAGGTAATGATGGCATTACATTTGAATTCTACAAATATGCTCCTGCTGTTTTTCAGCAAGAATTATTAAATACATTCAACAAAATCTTTTTACATGAAAAAATACCAGCATGTTTTCGAAATTCCACGATAATACCATTGCATAAAAAAGGTGATCCAAATAACCCAGCAAATTACCACGGGCTATCTTTGAATGATACTATAGGCAAAATATTTAATAAAATTGTCCTCAACCGCTTAACTTTCTGGATTGATTATAATGACATTTTAAATGAATATCAAGCCGGTTTCAGAGAAAATTACTCTACTGTAGACAATATATTCAATCTGTCAAATATCGTGCATATTAATAAGGCAAATGGCAAAAATACCTATGCATTTTTTGTTGATTTTTCATGTGCATTTAATACTATCCCTCGGGACTGTTTATTTTACAAACTGTCTCGTCTAGGGCTTTCAACCAAAATAGTTAGATTGCTGCAGGGCTTGTATGAAACAACTGAAAGCAAAATCCTATATGGCATTTCTTTTTCTGACTCATTTTATGTAGAAATTGGAGTAAAACAGGGGTGCATCCTGAGCCCATTATTGTTTTCTTTATACACAAATGACTTAGTTGATCAACTTCCAGGAGGTGTTAACGTTGCTGGTGTCAATGTCAAAATACTTTTATATGCTGATGATATTGATATTCTTTCCGACTCTTCTTGCGGCTTACAAACCATGATAGACAAACTTCGTAGCTACTGTTTAACTTGGCGTTTAAAAGTAAACCTTGGAAAATCCAAAATTATAGTTTTTCGTAATTGTACAAGGATTTCTTCAAATATGAATTGGAAATATGGTGATGAACTGATCGAGATTGTTAACTCACACAAATACCTTGGAGTTGAATTCACGTATAACATGTCTTTTAAAAAACATTTGAAAAATAAATTGTCGAACGCCAAACTGGCAATTAATTCTACTTGGCTGAAATATATAAACAATCCACAAATAGCCAATCATAATAAACTTAAAATATTTCAAACGGCCTCAAAGTCAATAATGCTTTATGCTTCACAAGTGTGGGGGTATAAAATATACGACGAAGTTGAAAAACTTTTTAGATTTTTTATCAAAAGATTGCTATGCTTACCAAGTACAACACCAAATTATGCACTACATCTGGAGACAGGATTGCACTCTATATATATTACCACCTTAAAATTGCACATTTACTATATTAGAAAAACATTAAATATGAATGAACATAGACTACCTCGTATCTTAGCTGAATATATAATAAACAACAAATTGTATTGGTACTCAGAGTGGGAATCTGTATTGCAGGAAAAATATTCTGAAATCGACAACTTGTGTACCCTATCTAACCAAAACTTTAAAACTATTCTACACCAACTGATGGAGAAAGAAAGAAAAGCACACATTGTTAACGCACTCGGTTCACAATTCCATGATCTATACCCTCGACTAAATTTCTACACAAAACAAATATTGCATTACAATTATTCGTCGCGGATGACTGGGCTAATAATAAGAGCTAGATGTGGTTTACTAGATATAAGCGGTAGAGCCTTTCGGAATAATACTGATGGTATATCGAGCCATAACCGCCAAAAGGGCTGTAGCGACATGATGGACTATTTTAGTTTTATTAGTAAAATTTATTACTCATGATCATCTGCATCATCTCACAAAATATCAGGGTTGTAGAATTTACCGTTACGATTTTACAGCAAAAACAATAAAGACTTAAGTACAATTCACTTTTTGTTTAAAACTTTTTTACCTACATACTTTTAATCGAATCCTGAAGTAATTTTCTATTTATTAATTTTGAAAACAAAAACCACACAATTTTTATATTTAATAAAAAGCAATGGATTTAAGGTTTGTTTAACGTTATGTTTAATTTTATATACAAAAATGATTTGAAAAAATAAAAATATTAGTACTAAAAGCAGTGTTTTAATAAAATCATAAGGACTTAACCGCCTTAACATTGGTAAAGACCTATTCAGCGTGACAGCAAAAAAGACTTTAACGCCATAAATATCCGTTATCTTAGAGATATACAAAAACAATCAAATGCAATATATTGCTTAAACGTAGCAATGTTTATAAACCAAATTTCACAGTAATTCTTAAACATGGTTCAAAGATATTTAAAAAAATGCTTCTCCTGTAAATTTTAGTTTTTGGCGTTTGAGTCTTTTTGGCGGTTAGGGCTCGATATGCTCAATATGCAACTTAGATAGGCCTGAAAATGTTTTACATTTTATTGGTGAATGCCCTATCTACAAGGCATATAGACTGGAATGCTTTGGTAAGGGAATCCTTAATGAAAGTGAACTAATTGTCATTTTAAATGGTGCAGACTATAATGAATTATATAAATATCTTGAAATCTGTCTGAAATATAGAAGATTACTAATAAATGAGTTTGTTTTATAAAATCAGTATTATAATCAGTATTATCTTAAGAATCAATTTTATTTCTTTGTAGCGTGCTAATCTGGCTTACAACAATATGTTATGCCAATTATAGATAAAAATTTGTAACATGAAATTATATCTATTAATAAATAATAATAATAATAAAATTGATACCAAAAGACAAAATATGAAAATATTATTGAAAAACTTACTATTATTGAGTCAATTGAACTTTGTAACATAACATAATTTAACATAGCGAATTTCAGTTGCATATGATATGGCCACCACTGTATATGTTTAAATATTTGATTATTGTTTTTGTTTCGCGTTTCCTAAAGATGCCAACCAACGTAGTGGCGAAATGTTGAAAAAAAAACAATATTTTTATTTTAAAAACTGACGTAGTGCTTGGAAAAATTAGAAAAGATATTTAATTTTTTATTGTTCTTAAATCTTCGCCTGTTGCAATGCTAATGATGAATAAAAGCTTAACACTACCCTTAACAACATCCTGCGCTACGTCGAGACTTGCAAACGACACAAGATTACCTACACGTATCCTAGAAATATCTATGGATGACTATCTAAAGTTAAAGTTTCTTTGCAAAATAATTACTACAAAAGAACAAGAAGCAATAGCATTCGCACTTTGTTCTGCCTAAAGCAGAAGGTAGTTTCTCCAACATATTATCTAGATAATAGGGATTGTAGCTACATCTGGTGCGCATTTTGTTTAAAAGAGAATCATTTTTAATTTGTATTTCGTTTATTGGCCTTTCTTATATAAATTTCAACTTTCTTGCAAGTATTATATCATTTCTCTCTGCCGCTCAACTTTGGTATTAATTTTGTGATAATAGATAATCCATTGATATCTAAATTAGCCATTGTTGAGTTCTTATTTTGACTTTATTTCTTTCTTTATGCTGTTCAAATATTTCTACAGCTTTTTTTTCCATATCAATAGTTTTGGTAATATTGAATCCTTTTCCTGTTTCTATATTACGTCAACTAATAGTTTATATCTTTTTCTATATTTTGTATTTCTAACTTTTTCTCTTTTTTTGTTTCAATAGTGTATGGTCGACCTAGTGATTTCTTTAAACTTATAATAATTTGTTCTAATTGTTTTTAAGATTACAAATTCTATTAGTCGAGTATGCTTCTGTTCTCGTAATATTTTTCTGCATTTCTAATTAACTGTTTCTAATCCTACAGTTGTTCTATTAGTAATGTCTTCTATAATAAGTGCACCTTTGATATCTAAATATTTCCAAAGTTTGTTTAGCATTTATATTCCAGATATTATTTGTTCTTCTTTGAATTTAAAATTTGTGTAGTTTTTAGCCCTTTTATTATCCATTGTACAAATTCTTATATATATTATAATTATCCAGCCTATGTATTTATTACATAGTAAGTGCTTCAACGAATTCATACCATTATTTATTAAAAAAAATGTTTTTTATCTTTATAATATTCTCAATTTGATCTTGAATAATTTTGTGAATTTTTTCTAATTTATTTTCTATGGCATAAGTGAGATTTATTTTTATGTATAGTGCGTTAATTTTTTTATAATGTTTAAATGCAGTAGGATTTATGTAATTTCTCAATAAGATTCTATTTATAACTTATATAACTTATCTGATACGAGGGCTGCTATATATATTTCTGGCCTGGCAACACTAAGTGCTGCCAAGTGCAATCTGATATTTCCATTGGAAAGTTTATAATTTTTAAGCATAATCGTACTCAAAACATTTTGACGTACGACCATTATTTGTGTCGTTTACAGTGTCTTGAAAAAATTTATATAGAAAAGAATGGAATTAACTCGTAAACGAAAATCGTGCCATCATTTTTCACAACTTTCGACGTGGATTATCACGACAAGAGTGCTTTGTATGGCGATGAAGCATCATCATATAGCACTGTGAAAAATTGGGATAATGAATTTAATCGTGGCCGAAGCTCGCTTAAAGACGAATTCCGTGTAGGTCGTCCAAAACCGGCAGTTGTGCCAGAGAACATTAATGCCGTGCGTGAACTCATAATGCAAGATCGACATGCGACATACCGAGAGATAGAGACATCCTTGGACACTTCTTCCGCCAGCATACATTCGATACTGCATGAACACCTGGCCGTAAAAAAGGTTTGTTCTCGTTGTGGATCCCGCACAATTTGAAAGTCGCTCAAAAAAAGGCTCGTGTCGATTGGTGCAAAGAAATGTTGCAAAAATACGATTGCGGTGCTTTAAAAGACGTTTATAAGATCTTCACAGGTGACGAATCATGGATCTATGCGTATGAGCCCGAAACGAAACAACAATCGACCGTGTGGGTCTTCAAAGGCGAGCAAAATCCAACGAAAGTTGTTCGTGGAAGAAGCACTTCGAAGCAAATGGTCGCCTGTTTCTTCGGCAAAACTGGTCATGTGGCGACTGTTCCGCTTGAGCAACGTAGGACGGTCACTTCTGAGTGGTATACTACAATTTGTTTGCCTGAAGTCATCGGATAAATTCGAAAAACCAACAAGAGAAGACGAATCATTATTCACCATGACAATGCGAGCTCTCACACATCGGCTCAAACCAGAGCGTTTTTGACCGGCCAAAACGTCGAATTAATGGGTCATCCGCCGTACAGCCCTGACTTGGCACCTAATGAATTCTTCTTGTTTCCACACACACATCAAGAAAAAAATGCGTGGTCAACGATTTTCGTCGCCAGAAGAAGCTGCTGAAGTGTTCAAAAACCATGTTTTAGAGGTGTCTCAATCGGAGTGGAAAAAGTGCTTCGACAACTGGTTTGAGCGCATGCAAAAGTGTGTAAATCATGCTGGAGAATACTTTGAAAAACAATAAAACCGTTTTTGATTATAAATATTCGCATTTTCACTGTTAGGCCAGAAATATATTGAGCAGCCCTCGTACTAATGCTGTCATTTAAAGGATAGTGTGTCTTATTGCATTAGAAAGCCAAAGAATAAAAAAAATATACTTACTGCGTAATAATTAAAAGCTTGACTATACCTGTTCAAAGGACAAGGGACGTTATTTTAGCCTTGTGTTTATTATACCCTTCACCACAAAAAGTGGAAAAACGGTATAACTAAGTTTGTCATTCCGTGTGTAATTTCTACAATATCCATTTCCGACCCCATAAAGTATATATACTGACGATGTCCGTCTGTCCATAAAATCTTTTAATCGATCAGATATAGTGTCGAAATCAGCATGATCGATCCACGCCCTTCGAGGCAGCAGGCAAAACACCACGCCTATCGCTAATTCTTTCATGTCATTTGGAACAATAAAGTAACTCAAATCAAAAAAATAAATATATGGCGCTATAGAGAATAAAAAAATAAGAAAAAACATCATGTGAAAAAATTGGCACTCGCCCATATTTTCCGAGTTACGGGGCTCTGAAGTTTTAAAATGTCAATATGGGTATCATTTTAAAGCTTTTAAAGAGATCTGCATGGAAATACTAAAATTTAAAAAAAATGGTTAACCCGTTAAGAGCCCATGACATTTTTATGTAAAATTATATATATGCAGTACCAATTTTTTTTTTTTTAATTCTCAGTCACCCAAATGTTTGCTTTTTTGATTGGAGTTACTTCACTAAACTAGATTTACATAGATGGTGAAGGGTATATAATATTCGGCATAGCCGAATATAGCACTCTTACTTGTTTTTTCATTACTTTCTGTTACTAAGAGCTTAAGTTTGACTAACATTATTAAAATTGTATATATATACTCGTTACAGTTCAATAGACGTAATTAAATTATGTATGTTGTATGGGGACACCCTTGAATTTTTAAAATTATTATTTTTTCTAATGTGATCAATCTGCAATACGAATTTATAACGTTCTTCATTTTTTAAGGTTCAAAAGAGAAAAAAGTATTAAAAATTAAATGTCAATAATAAAGAATGTCATTAATTTAGAGAAAGAGAGACTTTAATAATTTAAAGCACAAATAAAAACTACAATATTAAGGAAATTAAATCAAACCATAACGCCCATTATAGGCCCGTTATTATAAGTTACCAATAATTAAAGTTAGGATTTTGTGAGGCAAATAATTCGTATTCGGCTTCACTTTAAATTATAATTTAGAGACAAGTCAAGTGATTAATCAACCTTAAGTTTATCAAAATTAGTCTTAAAAATTTTAACTTTACTTATTCTAAGTTATAATAATAATAGGCCTTACTTACAGTTCAGTTGTGTCATCAGGTAATGTACCAGGAACAATAGTTAGACTCTTTTCGCGGCAATCTACTATGCCATCTGCACATCGACATGGATGGGGGCAGCTATTTTCTAGACCACATTCCAAAGGTGCATTTTCTGTAAGACCTATAATTAAATAATTATAGTAAGTTCAAAATAATAATTAAATAAATTAAAAGTATATTTTATTAACATATAATATTATTACTCTTGAGTAAATTTTTAGTTATTGTACTGGTTCCGCACTCAAACTTAACTTGTTAATATGCAAATAGTCATTAAAATACACAGTATTTACAAAAATATACAAACCTGAACATTTAAATTCTTGGTCATGCAGATCTGCTACATTTTGGCCTTTTAGTTGTGATGGTGATTGACATCTTGTATATGGTGCTAGGCGTGGAGACTCACGTAAAAAACGTGACAACCACGATAAATGACAATCACACGATAGTGGATTATCAGATAACCGTAATGCTCGCAGTCGACTTAGCCCACTAAAGATGTTGTGGGGCAATGTAGTCAAATTATTATTGTTGAGAGTGCTAAAAATTCAAAATGTTCAAATATGAAAAATCAATGAAATCTATGTAAACAGCAGAAAACTATAAAGTGTTACAGATGCAAGAAAGAAATGAAAAATCTTATCTAATTTTCATGTACTATGCCTTGCTTGATGCTAACCCTAACAAAGGATCTGGGGCCTGTTTTACCACACTACAAGTCTACAAGTTTACAAGTTACAGTCACAAGTTTCGATTTGAGTGATTTTTTTTAGTAAGTAGTAATATCCATGAATTGAAATGAAAGCGTTTGAATACTGAAATGTCTTCTTCTTCAAATAAATCAATGAATAAAACAAAATTAAAAAATTGATTTATTAAATAAATAAAATATAATGAATCTGTAATTGATTATTTATAGCTTTCGGATCCTGGTATCCCTATATAATGAGAACACCATGGAATAGAAGAAATTTTGTTTTCGCAATATTGTATATTTAGGGTACCGATAAAGTATATACAAAATTAAAAAATTATTTTATATACTTTTGCAATTATGATACAGGAATACCTCGCATAGTACCGTCAATCTACCCTAAAGAGGTTAATGATGATGTAAGGTTAGGTTAGGCAGGCAGCTGTGTTGCCACAGCTAACTTGGGTACATCGATTAGTCCCTTTGAGTTAACATTGAGTCAATACGATTAAAAATCTAAAACTATCAGTTTTGATCCATGGGAACTCGCTAACGATACGAAATTCTTGTTATTTTGCCTGTTATTTTTCTTGAATTAGCTGAATAAACTACACATCACATATTACACGTATTGGATACTTTAGTGACGTGTATCGTATGTTTTCATATTTACGTTTTCATTATAAAGGGAAAATAACGAAAATTGTATGTTTTTATAATCATAGGAAAATACCGGGTAAAACCGAAAGTTTTATGCTTTCATAATAAAAGTAGAAATACCAAAAATTGTATTAAAAAAATATAACTTAATTATTTTTTTTAGAAAAATTTTTCCTAAGAACAAATTCTTTTTAGAAATTTCAAAACCGTACCATAAAGAAATTGTACTAATCAAACAGTACAAAGCAAAGTATTTTATTGTTTTGTTATTTCTAATAAGTAAACAAAGTGATATAGTTTGTTTTATTACATATAATAACAGACAAAAAAATAATAATTAAAAAAAAACAAAATAAATGCAAATTAATATTAAAATTGTTTGATTATGTATTTATTTGAACTTATTTGTATTAAAAAATTGCTTAAAATCAAATTTTAATTCAATTTATCATTTACTTGTAACTTGTAAAATTTTATCTGAGGGTCTCCGTCGACTTTAAGCTTATTTATACATTTCTACAAGTGTACAAAGGCAAATTTAGTTTAGTGAAACAAAGCCACTCGTAGAAGTATAACTTGTAGACTTGTTACTTATAAAATTCACTTGTTTTACAGGCAAAGTTCACAATTTTACAGGCAAAAATTTTTATAATTTTGAGCTTATAGCTTAGTGAAATAGACCCATAGTTGTGTTATATAGACTTGATAGTATTAAATTTAGTATTTCTAACGTGAAATTCTCATGTAAAGCCAGGCCTGCACACATGTAAGCTTTTTACTGCTCATAATCATAAATATATGTATTTATATATACCTCGTTTTTTTAATGACTTACAGTATCTCAAGATCAGGCAGGTTCTTAAAAGCATGGGCATCAATACAGGTTATTTGGTTATTGTCTATTTGAAGGTTCCGCAGCGATTGTGCACCTCTGAAAACTCGTTTGCCTATTGTAGTAATATCATTGTGTGATAAGTCCCTATAGAGAAAAGAACATAAAGTTATAACTTTACAAATTTAGAAATAAAAATAAAAGTGAACTTAAGCCGGATTAAAATTATTAATTTATTTATAATAAAATAGTTCGACTGGTATAACATTTACTTTCATGAGTAATTAAATATATTCATTGCTAAACTTACGGTTAGCGAAAAGCAGGAACATATGTACCTGACGTTTTTGTGAAAATAATCATAATTATTAACTAATAAATGCGTTAATTTTATTGTTAATCTTTTAAATGGATAGACATTATTTTGGCTTAAATTCATTTATTTTAATTTCTAAAAATCTTTTTTAGAAAGAAAATTTATTTTTACAAATCTATGCGGACGTTTTCCAACGAAAACAAGAAAAATTAGACGCTAGCAGAATGAAATGCTGCACTTTCTGGACCGCTACGACCTTCATCAGCATTCTTCGCATCTATCTACCTTAGTTGTGTATTTTATAAACATCATCTATTTAACCAACTAACTTTGTAAATAAGAATACGAGAATATTCATATTCATATCAACATTAATTTGGTTAGACGAAATTTACACACAAACCAACGTATTTCTTTACTGTTCTCCCTGTATTTCGTCTTGTACATTTTGTTTCTGCTTTGTTTCAATCATCGATTGAACACGATTGCAATTTTGGTTTTAGTCATTCTTACTTGTTTATTAACAACATTATAGATGCTGTTTCAGTATCATATTGATTTTATAAGTTAAGCATGAATGTACGTACGCTGTGCCGTGCGAATGTTTATAATTTAATTTTTATTAAAATAGGACTTGAACCGTGAAATTTATAAATGTATTGAAATTATTTTGGTTTTAGTTCATTTTATTTTAATTTCTAAAAATCTTTTTTAGAAAGAAAAATTATTTTAAAAGAAGAAAAACTAGACGCCAGCAGAATGTAATGCTGCACTTTCTCGACCTCTACCTCCTTCATCAGCATTCTTCGCATCTATTTACCTTCGTTGTGTAATTATTAACATCATTTTTCTAAAAAAAAAACGCTTTCAAATATTAAAATAAATGAACTTAAAGCAAGAATTATTACGATTCATTATAATATGCACAGTTCAAATCCTAATTTAATAATTATTCTTGCGAAAAAAAAACCGACTTCAAAACAGATTTCATCTGTCTGCCTATAACATCTCAAGTTTATGGCCACATAAATTAAATTACATTAACTAATTATCTCCAAACTTTATACTTTTTCAACTGTTCAATAGTTTGGCAATATACAGGGGTCACTCTTTAATTTCCAAATTCAAATTATATACTTGCTGTTGTAGTAGATTTAGCAATCAGGTTCTGTGTAAATTTAAGCCGTCTGTTTGTAACGGTTCAACAGTGTGCTCATATACATCAGATTACATCAATTATTTTAAAACCCTTTAAATTATAATATAAAATATTTACTCTTCTTACTCGTATTATACCAAACAATGTAGTGGACATTCTGTCTAATTTTCAAGTGTTTGCATAAACGGTTAAAAAAATAGGGCCATATAGAACATATTACAGTCTGGGAACATCCTTTAATTTCTAAATTCAAATTATAAGCTTCTTGTTATCGCGGACTTAGCAAAACATGTCCCTTGTAAATTTCAGCTGTCTGTCTATAACGGTTCAAAAGTCCGGCCACATACACCATATTATATCAACTATTGTTATAGAGGAGTTAGTAATACAGGTTCTTTGTGAATTTCAATCGTCTGTCTACAACTGTTTAAAAGTATGACCATATACCAATTCAAATGAACTATTGGTGTACCCTTTAATTTATAATTTTAAATATTATCAGTTGTTACTATAACGGCCATAGCAATCGACATTGCGTCAAATTTACAAGCGTTTGTCTATAACGGTTCAAAAGATAAGCCTATATACGTAAATCTATAGTAATTATGGGACACCCTTTAATTTCTAAATTCAAATTATAAACTCGTTGATATAGCCGACTTAGAAATACAGGTCCCTTTTAAGTTTCAGCGTTCTGTTTATAACGGTTCAAAAGTACGGCCACACACTTGTAATTACATCAACTATTAGAACACCCTTTAACTTCCAAATCCATATTTGATACTTGTTGTTATAGCGGACTTAGCAATACAGGTTCGTTGTAAATTTCAAGCGTCTGTATACAACTGTTCAAAAGTATGGCCATATACATCAAATTTTATGAACTATTGGCGCACCCCTTAATTTATAATTTGTAATATTTATACTTGTTACTATAACGGCCATAGCAATCGACATTCTGTCCAATTTGCTAGCGTTTGTCTATAACGGTTCAAAAGATAGGCCCATATAAGTAAATTTATTATTATTATTATTATTATTATTATTATTATTATCTTTATTAGTAGTATTTATAATACTTTCAAAATACATTTCATTTTAATTTCATTTAACAAATTGAAAAATTTGAATAAATTCTGAATAAAAATAAATTAAATCACAGATCAATATTTCTTATAAAATTGACAGTCTTCCTTCTAAAAAGATTTATATTAACTTCATCTTTGATATAACTCGGCATACTGTTATAAAGGTTCAGTCCTTTGTTAAATAAAGTTCTCTTCTTTGCGTTTGTGTCTGCCCTCTGGGGTCTAAAGTCCAAGGCATTCCTAAGGTTGTAGGGTTGAACTTCGCCAACGTATCTTATTTGTTCAATTTAATATTCTGGTGATTTTCTCATTTTCATTTTCTGAATAAAGTATATTGTATTAAGTTGCAGTCTCTGATGTACATTTAACCATTTTAGTGTATCTAGCATATATTTTATTGATGTGAAGCGGTGACATTTCAAAATTGAGCGCATAGCTTTGTTTTGCAGTTTTTGCAGTCTATTTATTTGATGGTCTGAGCAGCAAGTAAACAGTATAGTTGAACCATACTCAAAATGTGGTTTTATTGTTGTGTTATATATGTTTATAGCCGTTAATATTGAAACTTTGTTTCTTAATCGTTTAAAAAATCCAATTTTCTTACCAATTTTCTTACATATATATTCGATGTGTTCCTTAAAATTTAAGCATTCATCTATTAAGAAACCAAGGTATTTAATTGTATTTACTTTTTCTATAGTCACATTATTTATCTTGAATATTCTGTCAGTTTTCATACTTATTTCCATTAATTTAGTCTTGTTCTCATTCAATTTTAGTTTGTTTATTTTCAACCATTTATTTATATTACTGATGTCATTATCTAGATTTTCATAACATAATTCTTCGGTGGCTGCTTCTGTAAATATAAGGGTATCATCTGCATATAATACAATCTCACATTTGTTTAATACATTCTCCACATTATTTATGTAGACAATAAAAAGGAGCGCTCCTAAAACTGAGCCTTGTGGTACTCCAAAATCATTATCTATTGCATTTGATACCGTGTTATTAACCTTTGTAAATTGTTTTCGGTTCGTTAGGTAAGAATTAAACCATTTTAGTTCTGTGCCTTGTATTCCATATTTAAATAGTTTCCTGAGAAGGATATTCCTATCTATAGTTTCAAAGGCTCTTTTAAAATCAAGAAAGATCGCCAATACTTTATTATTTTTTTGTCTACTTTTCCATCTATTTACGACGTAATTAAGTGCTGTTTCACATGAATAAAGCTTTCTAAATCCAGATTGATACTTCGATAGGAGACCATATTTTTCTACATAACCTTCCAGTTGATTTTTTACTATAATCTCGATTACTTTTTCACAAGTTTTTAAAGTATTAATTGCTCGATACTCCTCGCATTTTACTGTATTTTTCACCTTTTCAATTGGGTAAATCATCGACTCTCTCCAGCTACTAGGAAAAACTCCCGTCATTAGTGACTTATTCATAAAGTTTAATATTGTACTGCCTACTATTTCCCAATTATCTAGAATTATGTTGCTTGTTATATTTGTATAATCCGGTTTTTTCTTAATAGTTTTGAATATAGTTTTGAGTTCTTGTAAATTTATTCTTTGAAATTTAAACTTAGACTCTATTACAGGTATCTGATTTTCATATTGCACGTTTTCAATGGATCGTCTGATTTCATTAATACTATTTACAAAATAATTATTCAAATTAATAGCTATTTGCATATTATCCTTATATTCTATATGCTCATGTATCACAGATTTTATCACATTTTTAGGCTTCCTTAATACTAATTCCTTAATTTTGTACCACATTTCTTTCTGGTTATTTGCACCATTTATTTTATTGTTTATGTATTTATTTTTTTCTTGTTCAAGTTTTACTTTATAAATATTTCTTGTCATCTTATAATTGTTCCAAGCTTCATTTGTGTTTTCTATTATTGCATTTTGGTATTTAAAAACTTTTTCTCGTTTTAACGTCCTGAGTTCATTATTAAACCACATATTATAATTTTTCTCATTTATTTTTTTCTTAGTCTGAAATTTTTTTAAGGTGTTTTCGAGGCATCGGTCAAAGTTATATACATCTACATTAAGATCATTTGTTTCACTAATATTAAATATTGCACTTAGTTCAGTTTTAAATCTGACTTTATTATATTTTAAAATGTCTATTTCCTTAAATCTATTTTCCGTATAATTACACTTATTCTCAATTAAAATGTCTATAGATTCGTGGTCAGATATTTTATTATTTTTATTACTCTTTGCCGTTATATTCATATTATTAGTTATTATATAGTCTATTAAAGTTTTTGAATTTTCAGTTATTCTTGTATATTCATTCATTATATGTTTCAGACCATTGTCATTAAGAATGCTATTAATTTTACTTGCATAGAAGTCGCTCATTCGGTCAATATTGAAATCTCCAACAATAAGAATATCACAGTTTCTTTCACATGTTTCTTCCACAAAGTCTTGAAAAATATCACAGAACTCTGATTTTGAACCACTAGGTGATCTATATACTACTATTATTGCAAATGATGTTTTTTCATATTTCGCCATATATGCACTTATCCAGTGTTTATTATCTTTGGTACTTTCTTTTATTTTATTAACACTCCAATGCTTTTTAAAATAAATTATTATACCGCCAGTCCTTGATGAATTCGATAGAGAAAAGTAATGATCATAATTTTCTATTTCTATTTCACTTTCATCTATTTCATTAGTTTGATGTGTTTCAGATAGTATAATGAACTCAGATTTACTTATTTCAGCTATAATTTCAAGTTGATTGAAGTTATTAATTAATCCTTGAATGTTTGTATATATTCCATGTAATTGCTTTGGTTGTTAGGTAGATAAACCTATTCTTCTCTTTTTTAGATTTAACTTATTTTGGTACACTGGACAATCTCGGCTATTTGTAGTGTGATTTTCATCCAGACCTAAATTCAGTCTTTTATTTTCTTTAAAGCAGTTAACGCATTTCATTATTATTTCCTTATTGCAGTCTTTACTCTTTGGGGCACCCTTTAATTTTAGATTTATTTTTGTATAATTTTTTGTTTTTGGGAGCTATAGTAATACGCAGTCATTTCAAATTTTACAGAAGTGCCCTTTATTTTTAAGATTATGAGCTGTTTTTAAAACGTAAGCATAATCTATCATACTACCAAAAAATTTTCAAAATCGGATCAGAAATTACTGAGTTCTGGAGGCACAAATATAAAAAAGCAACATTCAGCCGAATTGTATAACCTCATTCTTTTTTTGAAGTCGGTTAAAAAATAAATATATTTAGAAAATAAATTCTGAATATAACCTTTACAGTTTTGAAATCTATAATGCCGAGGCTTTCGATCCCAGTGGTCCGCACCTTTTCAATTTTGACCCAGTTTTGGGCATTTGTAAAATGCCCATTCGGGAAAATGCGTAATTTCACATTTTTCTTATATCTAGTACTAAACACCTATAAAAATTTTGAATATAACCTTTACAGTTCTGAAATCTTTAATGACGAGGCCTTCGCCCCAGTAGCCCGCTAAGCCGCACCTTTTAAATTTTGACCCATTTTTGGGCATTTAATAAATAATGCCTGTTTAAAAAAGGAAAATTTTAATTTCGACCTCATTTTAGAAATTCCTTTATTTTGACTTTGTATATTTTGCTGTACATAAATAAACATAACTTTTTTTCCGTATGTATAATATTATATTCTAAGCTAATAAGGCCTAAATTGATCCATGTAAATAAAAAACAATTTTTTATTACATATTTCCCCAACGTTTCGTGAATTTTTTGTTCACTTTCTCAAGGGGTCGTCTATTTAATTAAAAAGAAGAAAATTTAACACAGTTACAATTAAAAACAATTACCGCTAAAATGTACAAAAATAAGTAAACTTACAGTATGACAGTACAGTTTACATAAATAGATTAAAGATTTTTGATAAAAATAACAATAAAAAAACAATATTAAACATGAATTAACAAGCACAAAAATTTAATTTCAACTGTTGCTTAAATTAATGCGAGTTTATAACTGGCGCCTTAATTGTCTGTGTCCTCTTTAATGTTCATTGTTTTGTTTATTTTTTGTTGTATTCTTAAGCTTTCTAAGGTGTATCTCTTTTTCTCGTTGTTTACTTTGTCTGGTATTTTTATATTGTCAAAATCAGGCTTATGTTTTGTTTGTGTTTTATGCTGAGACAATGCTGTGTTTTCTCTGTTTTTGGTTGCATTTTTTTTATATGTAGTTTCTATCTCTCTCTCAAAAAATAAAATGTCAAACTACATATAAAAAAAAAAAATGTTTCGGAACAAAATTTTTGCCGGTGAACCAGCCTTTAACTGTTCCAATGTAAATAAGATTGCAGTTATTATTTTCATCCCCTTTACATCGAATTTCGTAAACTACATTGTTTTGCTGTAGTTTTGTTATTGCATTTTATGTTTTGTTTGGCTTGTATGCAAAGCTTATGTCAATTTTATTTATTGTTGTTTTTATACTGTTGTTGTCGGTTAGGCAAGGTATGTATATTACACTGTAAATTTGTTTTTCTATATTGGTGTTACCATTGTTGCTGTTTTGTATTGGTTTGTATGCTGTTATTAGAGACTTTATTAACTTTATGGGGAAGCTGTTATTGATCAATATGGCGGTAATTTTTTGAATATTTTGTGAATGGTATATATTGTCGCTGATGTCCAGTACTCGTTGTATAAGGTTTTTGGCCGTGTTTATTATTTGAGATTTTGGTTGTGTAGCATTAAAATTTATGATCCTGCCTGACGAAATTTCTTTTTGATACCAGTCAAATGTTATATTGTTTTCATTTTTAATCAGCATCATATCAAGGTATGTTATCCTATTGTCTATCTCTACTTCCATAGTAAACTGAATTTTGGGGTGGTATTTATTTAATGTGTCAAGTATTTCTTCTTTGTCGTCAATCTTGATTATAGCTAAAATATCATCTACGTATTTTGCTACGTACTTAATTTGAATATTTTTGTCCTTCTATTCGGCTAATGCTACGTCCAGTAAATTGTCTAATACGATGTCGGCAACTGTAGGTGAGAGCGGGTTTCCCATTGGCATACCAAATATTTGATTATATACTTCGTTATCGTATACAAAATAATAAAAATGTTAAACGTGGTATTATTATGTTTGTTTTTATTAAGTTCCACCTATCCATTATGTTGTTAATAGCAGTATTAATTGGTATATTCGTGAAGAGTGAAATAACGTCAAAAGAAACTATAGTGTCATTGGCATCCAGTTTTATATTTTCAGTTGTTGTTTTACTTTAAACAAATTTTTTACGTTATATTTATCAGAAATTATGTTTTTCAGTATTGATCCTACGTATTTGCTGAGCTTGTAACATGGTACTTGAACTGATGACACTATGGGTCTGAGAGGCATGTTGGGTTTATGTATTTTCTGTAGTCCATAAATGCTCGGAGCTGTTGCGGCGGAACAAGTAAGTATGTGTTTTTGCCAGTTGTCTATATATTCTTATTAATGTAATTCATTTATTATGTGGTTATTTGTTTTTATTTTTTTTGGAGTAGGGTCTATTCTTGTAATTCGATATGTATTCTTGTCCTCTAGTAATTTTGCCATTTTTTTATCATAATCTTGTTTATACAGACCCGCACAAAACTATTGGCACAGCAACACTTTTTGGTATTTCACTATTTTAAAGTCATTTAAAAGACATTATTGGGCAAAACTATTTGATAATAAATATTTCTTACACTGGCTAAGCTAATATCATTGTTTTTTATTTTTATTTTTAATGCGTTTAACATTTTTGTTTTAACATATTGAGTTGAAAGTCATAATTTTGATGCACAAAAGTTTTGGCACAGCGAGCATTCATGCTTACTTCATAACAATCAAATTGATACTGAAACAGTATCTATAATGTTGTTAATAAACAAGTAAGGATGACTAAAAACAAATTTGCATTCGTGTTCAATCGATGATTGAAACAAAGCAAAAACAAAATATACATGACGAAATACAGAGAGAACAGTAAAGAAATACGTTGGTTTGTGTGTAAATTTCGTCTAACCAAATTAATGTTGATATGAATATGAATATTCTCGTATTCTTATTTACAAAGTTAGTTGGTTAAATAGACGATGTTTATAAAATACAGAACTAAGGTAGATAGATGCGAAGAATGCTCATGAAGGTCGTAGCGGTCCAGAAAGTGCAGCATTTCATTCTGCTAGCGTCTAATTTTTCTTGTTTTCTTT
The DNA here is from genome assembly GCA_916610165.2 of Gymnosoma rotundatum. Classification (NCBI taxonomy): domain Eukaryota; kingdom Metazoa; phylum Arthropoda; class Insecta; order Diptera; family Tachinidae; genus Gymnosoma; species Gymnosoma rotundatum. The sequence goes on from OU744339.1 coordinate 50,137,437, forward strand.
GGAAAACGTCCGCATACATTTGTAAAAATAAATTTTCTTTCTAAAAAAGATTTTTAGAAATTAAAATAAATGAACTTAAGCCAAAATAATTTTTTTTCATTTATATAATATTCAAAGTTCAAATAATAATTTAATAAAAATTAAATTATAAGCACGCAAGGCACAGCGAGCATTCATGCTTACTTCATAACAATAAAATTGATACTGAAACAGTATCTATAATGTTGTTAATAAACAAGTAAGAATGACTAAAACAAAATTGCATACGTGTTCAATCGATGATTGAAACAAAGCAGAAACAAAATGTACAAGACGAAATACAGAGAGAACAGTAAAGAAATACGTTGGTTTGTGTGTAAATTTCGTCTAACCAAATTAATGTTGATATGAATATGAATATTCTCGTATTCTTATTTACAAAGTTAGTTGGTTAAATAGATGATGTTTATAAAATACACAACTAAGGTAGATAGATGCGAAGAATGCTGATGAAGGTTGTAGCGGTCCAGAAAGTGCAGCATTTCATTCTGCTAGCGTCTAATTTTTCTTGTTTTCTTTGGAAAACGTCCGCATACATTTGTAAAAATAAATTTTCTTTCTATAAAAGATTTTTAGAAATTAAAATAAATGAACTTAAGCCAAAATAATTTCTATTCATTTATATAATATTCAAAGTTCAAATAATAATTTAATAAAAATTAAGTTAATCTTTTATTTAGAACAACACAACATGCGAGTCTGATTAGTACAACGTAGTAATCTATTTATACTTCACTATAAAAATCAAAATATAATAAATTAAGATTCCCAGCTTTATTCTGTAAATCGCTAAAGCTACATAGCGATTTTCAGATACATGTGCTAATCTAAACATCTTTTTGCCTTTATTTTTTTAGGTTTTAAGCGTCGAGATTTATATTTAGTTACGAGAATTACAGAATAAGACTACTGGTTCGATATAAAGGCAATATTTTATTATATTTATAATACGCTGTATAGTGCATTTGAAAGCGTCTCCTGTATGTATTTAAATTTATTTAACAATAGAAATGCAATATGTGCTATTTATGTTTGTATAAAAATTTCGATGAGAATGCCATAACCAATCATTAATAGTGTTATTGACCCAAACGAAATACAAAGGAATTGTTGGTGTTGGTGTTGCTGTTGTTGGTCACTTACTATAAATGTATTGCTGCTAGTTTTCTTTATATACTTGGATCTATTCCTGCATTATAAATTAAATTCCTAAAAGGGAATTCTCAATTCTACAATAATTGTTTTTCTTCACTTTTGGTGTAGTCTTCTATAGCTTCGATAATAGCATTGTTTAACTTGGTTAATTATAAATTAATTTTATTGATGCCGTCCGTTAGATATTTCCAATAGGTGTTCCAAATTATGTAAAAATTTTTTTTTCTAGTTTTTTCAATGGATTCTTTTGTAATTGTACTTCTATACTCTTAGCTCAGCTAATGTACATCGCAATTATTGCTGTCACAATCATATATTGAGGTATGTACTTGCATGGTGTTAAGACGGGAAATGAAAATCATAAAACTGACATTTAAATAATATTTCATAACCCGTTAGCCATTCTCCCAATTTCTTTCATTTCGTGGTATTTATGAGACTTCCCCAACCTTTATGTCTACAGTTTAAGTCACCCGCTAAGATGTAAAAGTTATTCACATTTTTAAGATCTAGAGTTCTAATTTAATAATAGCACCGTTATTACCGGCGAAGCTAAAAGTCCTAAGTCCACTTTTCAAAAAATTCTTAAAATATTTTTAGTTTTTCCATTATTTAATTTTTTTCACTAAAAATGTAAGAGAATGGAGCAGGTTGTGAAAACTATTTGATTTTTTTAGAACCTATTACAAGCGGAACTTTACATGTTTATTTAAATTTTTTATAACTTAACAATACACTTATTTCGCTGAAATCACTTTCCTAATTATACATATTTCTAATAACAGTTGTGCCTGGACCAGAAGTATTACGGATAATGAATTTTCACGGTTATCCGAATAACAATTTTGATTATATGGTTTCTTTAATATTATTATTATTTAACAACTTAACCCAACTTCGTATTTTTGAGATAACATTTTACCAATCACATTATTTTTTGAATGCTCGTTTATTATTTTAACTTTATCTTCAACATTTAAAACGTTTTTATGCTTTTTACCGCTGCTATGCTAAATATATTTAGATATTAAACTAATCACTTGTAAATGCTCATAGTATGCAAACAAGAAAATTCCCTGTTTTTATGTTTAAGTTAATAAAAAAAATTTCTGCCATCACGGATAACAGAGGTAATCACGGTTAATCGAATTAAGCAATTTGAAAACATTGCAAATAAAAAACTGAAGACTGATCCTTGTCCATCAGGTTTAATTGGGGTTACTGGTTAACCGGATCACGGATAATAGAGGCCCAACTGTAATTCAGTGTATTTATGTTGTTATTAGTGTAAGTTTTATATTTGAGATCATTTCTCATTAAAATAGCAGTCCCAACCCCACACAAGCATCATTTTGTTGAATTATATTATATTGTAATTAGTGTCTGGCATATTACTTTATTTCTTTTAAAAACTTAATATCTGGGTTAAGTTTATTCAAAAATTGTTGAAGGTTGTATTTTCTATTCATATTTATTAAGGAATTTAATTTTAATTTATACAATTAAAATTTTAATTGAGTAATTAATTTTGGTGTTCACACATATCCAATTTAATTTACTTAATTAAAATTTGACAATAGAATATAGTTCTGTTCAATAACAAGAAGTTGTTACTAATTGTTATTGGAAAGTGTTTACTTCAGTACATCAAAATAAGCAGCGAAAGAGTAAAAAAGAGTAGAAGATGTGAATGTTAATAAATTTGTTACTACTTTTGTTACTGTCAAGAACAAAACAGCTGATTCTTGTTCTGTTGTACCAAGGCAGATTAATATACTAGGTAGTGGCAGTAGATCAGTTGACTTTCTTGTTTATGTTTTCAGATGTCATATTTTATTTACACTTATTATTTTTTTTCCTACAAAATTTTTTTTCTTACAGTGGTGTTGTGGAAATATTTTTAAAATTTTCATAACACAAAATTGTTTCAAACACTTTTTGAAATTAAATTTTATTTACAAATTGTAGGCTTCGCCTCTTCATGATTTTGTTTGCTAATTTTATATGTTAACCCAAGAAGTTTGGTACAAAATGCGTTTATACACATTTTTGGTTTTTACATATAAAAAATAAGCTGACATAATCACGAGGTTTAGGAAGCTCCTTGAATATATGCATGTAAGTAGCATCAAACGATAGCTTATGACGTCTAGATTAATAATATTCTTATTATTTTTTTCGAGCTACATTTTCAAAAACTGAAAAAATCATGTTAAGATGGGTTTTTGAGAAATTAAATATCACAACGCTATTCCTACAAAATTTTTAAGTAATACAGCTTAAAGTGGTTTTAATCAAATGGTAAAATAAAATTTAATTTTTTTTTTGTTTTACCATATAAATTCCCGGAAAGGAGAAAATGTCATAAAAAAATGTTTTTTTTAAAGAGGCCTAGATAATCACGGGGCTGTCAAATGGTTTTTTGAGTATGTAGCCAAAATTTGGAGACTTACCGTTTACCTTTTTTAATCGGTGCTTTGCACTCCGAGGAATTTTACAATGATTTTAAAATTTTATTCCAAAATTGGCGATGTTGGAAAGGGCTGCAGGGGAACCGTTATAATTGTTGACCTAATTTTGCTTTAGTTTATCTTTAAAATTGTTTAAACAAATTTGCTACTACTGAAGTAAATTTAAATTACATAAGCAAAGAAAAGAATGCCACCTTTTTGCGGAAAGTCCTTAAAGAACGATATTTTTCACATTTTCTCAATCATAACTTTAAATTTTTTTATTTTAAATTTTATTAATAATATAGCAAATGTCCTAAAGTAATAATCCGATAATTAATAAGCGTACTACGCCAAAAACACTAAGTTAAGATTAGCTACAACATATTTTTATAGACATTTTCAAGGTTTGATTAAATTTTAAAAATCTTAACATTTGAGTTAAAAATAAACTTCTTATCACATTTGGGTACGCTTGACATTTTAAAAATACTACTCTGCCTCTATAGAATTTCGTTGAGATATATTAAGTGGTTTATATGATACCCAATTTTGCCAAAAAAAAACTTTTTCAAACCACTGTGCTTTATTTGAATTTGACATCTGAAAATATATTTTACACAAACAAAATACATGTTGTTTACTTATTGTTGTAGTTGTTTTAGAACTGCTTTTACCTGTAAAATTAATGTGCCTTGCTGTTGTACAAAATAAGCTAATGAATATTAAATACTTTGAACTGAAAGTGTTTATTAGCTTTTTTGCCATAATTTATATGGTGATTTTAAAACCGAATATCTACGCTGAAATTTTTTACAACTACACAGCAAAAAATACACATAACATTTATAGTTTTCGGTTTTAAATACAAAATATTTGAATTGAAGCTAATGTTTGTATAATAGTTAGAAGAAAGCTAAGGAAACTATGTACAAGTAAACGCCAGGTTAATAAAACAATAAACAAAAGAAATAGAATAAAATAAACTAAAAGTTTTACAAAAAAGACAGAAAATTTTTGGCAATTTGCACACAATTGATGACAAAGCTCTTGCAAATGCTAACTGTTGCAATACAAAATGATTTAAGCAACGAACACCGCATTTTTTGCTGTTTTAGATACAAATTTTTTGTTATGGTTTTTTGTTATTATGGTAAGTTCGGCTTTACTTTTCTTTTTTTTCCAAAGATGCGTTTATTCCTTTTTTTTATTTGGAATAGTAATTTTGTAAATTTTTATTTTACTCTATCGTTGCTAGTTTCTGCCGGAAATTTATTGAACAGACCTAATTTTTACATTAGAAATTTGTGTTGGTAAATTTGGAAGAATGAAGAGAAGTTCGGCTTTAAAAGAAAGTTTGCTTGTTTTTATTTGAAATATGGAACTCTTCCAGTTTGTACGATCAAGTTTTGACTGCACGCTAGCTTTGAATTTCAATAAAATTTTCAAAAACTTTTCATTTCATATAATTTGAAAATATTTTATTTTTCATTTTTATGGCATTTACTTTTGTCATTGTATAAAATTTTCTCTAACTGAACACACTTCACAGGGGTTGTTGGAGGAAACCTTTTCAATTATCGACTTAATTAAGTGCTAATTGAAAATTTTTTTTAATTAATTTCTTATATGGTAAATTAAATTCAATTAGGGACTTAATTGCGTAAATTCCTTTATTGCGCAATTAAAACGTATGTCTGAACAGGGTATTATATATTTGTTGCAATACTTAATTAAGGAAGATCTCGAAAAACGTAATTATTGTAAATATTTTAAATATTTTAAATGTATTAATGATAGTTATAATAAAAAAAATCAATTATATTTAAATTATTATATATTTTACTAGATTATTCGTTCAACATATTTTACACCACAACAATGAAAAATATTGTGTCTATCCGAGGCGTTTATTAATTAATTTGCTTTCGTACAGTAGATATTTTTGTGGTTAAAGTAGCTGTCATGTTTTTGAATTCAACTAGAAATGAAAGATTTTAAACCTATGTGGGAAGGAACAATTTGCAGCAATGTGGAAGAATTCTTGGTAGAATTTCCGAACGTCTTAACTGCTTCCATTTTATAGCCTTTTTCAACTGAGGTTTTGGTTGAAAACTGGCTTACTTTCGTGAAGTGTAAATCTTTACATTGAAATTCAGTCAGTTCATTTAGTATTTCAACTGAAAATTGATAAGCTTCCAGGCCTTTTAATAAGTTTTTGTCTTTATACCTTTAGACGTAAAGGTAAAAAAAATTAGCTTTAGTCTTTTTTTAACAAGATTTTCCTTTTATAAAATCATAAAAATATTTTTTTTGGCATTAAATATTTAAAAATATATATATTATTTCTACATAGTTTGCTTGTTGCATATCAATATCAATAACATAATTTATTGATATTTTATATACAGTATTTAGATTAGTATCTATTTTGAGAAAAAGATAGGGAAAAACCTCTGGAAGTTTTAAGTTTTGTTTTTTTTTTTTGTCGTGTTTTCAATTACATACATCTTCTTTACCGAAGTTGGTGAAATAGAAAACAGTTTTACAAATTTCTTAATGTTTCTATATGAGAAGACCTATATCCGACTTCAAATCTTGTAGTTAATTTATCAAAAACAGATCTTAACATTTCTTGGTTAGAATTTCTATGTAATATCTTATAACTTATATCTGGAATCAGTAGGTTCCGGAGTGTCCCACTCCTACATAAATAGGAAACAAACGGACTGGAATAAATTTCGGTCCATTTTAGAGCTTGGCCTAAGGCCTGCTCCCTTCGAGATTAATGACCACTGCGATATTGATCGGGCGGTTGAGTTCTTGACCTTTCAGATTCTGCAGCGAAAGCGGCCTGCAATCCACCGAAGCCAAGCGGTAAACCGAAACCCCCTTGGTGGAATACGGAGATTGCAGAGTTACATAGGGAATGTAGAAGACTCTTTAATAGGGCCAAAAATGGTGGAAACTGGCTGCCCTATAAAGATAAACAAAGGGAGTTTAAGTATGCCATACGAAGATCCAAGAGCCTCGTGTAAAACTTTCTGTGGCAACATAGAAAGCTCATCCGAAACCAACAGGCTACGCAGCCTCAGCACGTCCCCGAGAGTTATTGAGAGTATTCAGAAGCCAGACGGTCAATAGACGGACTCTCTAATCGATACCTTGAGACGCTGCTCGATACTCACTTCCTTGGTAGTGAGGATTTGACGAAGCGATGGGGACTGTGAATTCCGCGTCGGTTTGTCCATCCACTTTCCGGGTGACCAACGCTCACATAGAGTGGGCCATCATGTCGTTTGATGCCTTTAAGTCTCCTAGAATTGACAATATCATTCCAGCGGACTTGCAACATGGCATGGACCTCATTAAACCATGGCTATTGCGAATCTACAATGCTTGCCTGGAAAATACTTACATGCCGATAGGTTGGTGTGTAGCGGAAAAGACATCTCATATTAAACCCAAAGACTTTAGGCCCATAAGCCTGTCGTCCTTCTTACTCAAAACGCTGGAAAGGATTCTTGATCTTCAGATCAGGAACTCCATAAATCCCGCGCTTATTTCTAGCTCGCAGCACCCGTACACGAAAGGGAAATCTGTGGAAACAGCGCTGCACGTGTTAATATCCGATGTTGAAAAGTTTCTTACAAATAAGGAATTTACGCTCGCAGTGTTTCTTGACATAAAAGGAGCTTTCAATAACGTCTGCCCCAATGCCGTTATAAAGGCCCTCTTGGATCTCGATCTTGATGTAAATCTGGTGGGATTCATTGCGCAACTACTGAAGACACGTATCATCACGTCCATTTTGGGAAATGATCACGTTGAAAGGGTAGTGAAAAGAGGCACTCCACAAGGTGGCGTATTGTCTCCCCTCGTCTGGAATCTGGCAGTCAACACGCTGCTACGGCGACTGGACCAAACGGGTAATAGGGTGATAGGTTATGCTGATGACATTGCTATTGCATTCTCTGAAAAATACCTGACAACACTCACAGAACTCAATGTTCTGTCTCAATGGTGCTGCGATTTTAATCTTGATGTTAACCCCGGCAAAACAGAGGTTATGCTCTTCACACGGAGATACAAGATCCCGATTTTTACTGCACATAAGCTGAACGGCATTGTGCTCAGTGTAAGTAAAAGTGTGAAATACTTTGGGGTTATACTTGACCCCAAACTTCAATGGAAGGCAAACATTGTCGAAAGAGCTCGGGAGGCGACCTGTGCGCTCTGTCTTTGCCAGAGAGCTCTAGGACCAAGATGGGGCCTTCAGCCTTGGATCATCTCCTGGCTCTATAAGGCAGTTATAGAGCCAAATATTCTCTATGGTGCTGTTATGCTTTGGTGGCCCGCTCGCGAGAAAACGGTCAACCAAAAACCTCTTGATAAAGTCAGGAAAACAGCCGCCATTTTGATTACTGGGGCTCTCCGAACTACTTCGACAAAGGCTCTGTATGCTCTTCTCCACTGGTTACCCACCAAACTTCTGGTATTGCAACAGGCTAAATGCTCTGCAGCCAGACATAATGCCCTCTCACGCTGGATATAGGGCACTCTAAGATTATCGATCGGGATGTGCCACTGCTATTAATGGTGGAATACATCTCTTCTACTCCCGCTCTGGACCACGGGTTTTAGATCCATATTCCGAGTAGGGAGATAGTACCACCCGTAACGAAGTGGTTGTGGGTGGTACTATTGACGTCTACACCGATGGTTCGAAACTGGACGACAGAGTCGGTTGCGGAATCTTCTCCAATAGCCTTGGACTAAGACTCTTCCTTAGACTTCCTGATTACTGCAGTGTCTTTCAAGCCGAGGTAATGGCCATTCTGAAAACATCCGAAATAGCGCTTAGGGACCATTTTTCGGACCTTGCCATTCGGATATTTTCGGACAGTCAGGGGCAATCAGGGCGTTTGCTGGTGCATACAGTACATCTAAGCTAGTCCTGAGTTGTCGCTCCTTGCTGAACACTCTATCGGAGCGATCACAGATTGACCTGTTTTGGGTCCCTGGTCACAGGTATATCCAGGGTAACTGTGAGGCCAATGATATTGCTAAACGGGGCACATTGCTTCCTAACGTCTCCTCACTACTAGACGTTGGCATTCCTCTGGCAACGGTGAAAATGGCCATAAAGAACCACTACCTCAATTGGGCTAGCAAATTATGGGTAGAGGAAAGTTCCTGTTGTGTCTCCAGACAACTGTGGACTACACTGGACCTCAAGCGGACCAGGCAGCTGCACAGACTGGACAGAAAATCCAGTAGTATCACGGTCTCGGTACTTACTGGACACTGTCTAATCGGCAGGCATGCTCAAAGACTCGGTCTGCCCTTTAATGATTTCTGTCACAGATGTGGCTCGGAGGATGAGGAAAAGACCGTACTGCACCTCCTGTGCCACTGTCCATCCCTGGCTCGAAGACGATTAAGAATTCTGGGCTCTCCTTTCTTTGGAACTTCTTTGCAGCTATCATCTCACTCTATAGGGGACATAGCGAAGTTCATCCGTGAATACTCATGGTTCTCGGCTGGGTAATGGGAGTCGCGCCGCCTTCCTTGTGGTATCACAATGGGCCATTCGATTGTGCTCAAGTGAGCTTCGTCGCGAGAGGCTGCCACTCCTAACTAACTAACTATGTAATAGAACAGTGGGGTATCTTCTAGGTAGATTAAAAACGGTTTTGAGATTTTTATTTTGGATGATTTGAGTTTTTTTTAATAAGCTTTTGCGCATCTGGTAGACCATACCTGTTAGCCATATGTCATTATCAATCGAATACACGTTTTGTATAATATAATTTTCTTTTTTTGTGATAATTTGGACTTATTATTAGAAGTGGGTAAAGGGCTCTGTCACATTTCAGTGCTTTATCACAAGATTGAAAAATATGCTATTTAAAAGTTAAAAATTTATCAAAAACAACTCAGAGATATTTAACGTTATCTGAGAGTGAAATTGTAGATCCTTGTATTGTTAGTGTGGTTTGTGGTATTCTCTTTGGCGATCTATTAAAAGGGAAAATAGTCGTTTCTGTTTTTCCTTCGTTGATTTTTATGTCCATTTTTTAAATATTTATCAGCGTGAACGAGTAGTTTTCCCATATTTTTAACAATTGAATTGGAGACTTTTCCAGAGGTTATTATTGCAGTGTCATCTGCGTTAAAAATTGTGCACTAAAGTCTGATGTATATATTGAATAAAGTAAAGGAGACAAAACTAAGCCTCGCGGAACTCCTGCTATAATATTTCTTTGTGTTGAAGAAACATTGTCTATAAAGGCTTTTAACTTTCGATTTGTCAGAAAGCTTTCAATAATTTTTTGTAAATAAATCGGGTATTTAAATTTATTAAGCTTTAATATAATACCACTATGCCATATTGAATCGAAAGCTTTTTCAATATCGAGAAAAACTATGCCAGTGCTTTTGCGGCAATTTTTTTTGTTGATCATTTTTGTAATTCGTTTTACCTGATGCATTGCTGAGTGGTGTTTTCTGAAACCAAACTGATCGTTGCTTAAAACGTCGCGTTCTTCTGTATATTTGTATAACGTTTTCAAATGTTTTGTCTTTAATATTGAGCCGAGAAGTAGACCGGGGTCTTTTCCTGGCTTTTGTATAATCTTGGCCAAATTAAATGACTTAGAAAAGTAACCATTAAGAAGACACCAATTGAATATTTTCTCTATAAGGTCATAAGAAAGGTCTGAAAGATTTTTATGGAGTTTTTTGTTGTTGATATAAAATTAAATTTCTTCAATAGAAGTAAATTGTTCAGTGACAGAGTTAAGTATATGCTGTGTATCCAGCCTCACTAAATTGATACTAAATTGTCTGCTGTTGATGGTATATTCAATGTAGTTTAATAGAAGCTTTGAAACTGCTATTGAGTTAGCTTTTGTTCATTGTCATAGACCTCAATGCCATCTATTGACAAGCTTGCAACAGCAGATTTGTTACCTGTTATTGCTTCATTTACAATCTACAGCTTTTTTGAACCAGCTGGTAAACCTTGCAGAAACTTGATGCAATTTTTATTTCTGTCTTTTGTCACGTAAAAATTAATTGAAACATGTACTTGTTTTAAAATAGATTGTACATACATTTCCGTGTTGGTATTGGTTCTTTGAAGTTTTCGCCTAGTTCATCTTCTTTGACCGATAAGGTTTTTTTTCTACCAGACCTGAGTTTCTTTGTGTGGAATATTTTCGGATGCTTTTTGCATTATGTAAGCAGTTTTTTCGAACATTTGTTCTAAATTAGACTGTTTTATACTTATAGTAAGAAGATTATGTTTTCGAATTTCTGTGTCGAGGAATGTACTAATTTCATTCTAATTTGCTTGTTCGTACAGAGGCACTAATCTTAAGGTACGGTCACATTAGTCACACAATTGCCTAAAATCGCCAAATATTTGTTTGCCGTAGTCTGACTACAAAATATTTATTAGGAGCAAACCACAGATGATTATGGGCAAATAAAATTATTTGCTAGCAATCAAAAATGCTTCTAATGTAAACATAGTGTGAGCACTCGACAGCAAATATTTGACTCATTTTTAGGCAAATAAATATTTGTTCTTACAATGTTTTTGTAAGAACAAACAGAGACAAATAACAGCTGTATCATCAATGTTCCCCACTATTTATACTAAATGATTAAGTTTCGGAAAAACTCGCTAAAAATAAAATTATAAATAATAGTGGATAAAATGCAATTTTTATGTAAAAAAGATATTGCATTGGGGATTAATAAATGTTCTTATATTAAATATTTTGGAATTCTAAGCTAAACTATACTAAAGCAAAACTATCTTTACTTCTACCGAGGGCAAGTAATCCTGCCGAAAGCTGTTAGTTCTGGAATTATAGAGTTTTGAAGTTGTAAATTTTATACTGTTATATATCAGGTTGAGATGAATTTTGTTTTAAAATGCTTACAAATAACTTTCAAATGAAGTTATATATGACAACAAGAAACATGCTTTCACTTCAAGAATAAATGTCGATTAATTTATACTAAGCAGGAATTTAGCACGCTTTAAATATAACTTAAACTTTAATTAAGATTTGCAAAGTGCCAGCGCTTAAACTGCTTAAGGAGGCGAAAAAATTCAGCTATATGCAAAACAAAATTATTCTTCCGCCCAACTCGAAGCTATTTTATTCTTACATAACCTTCAATTTTCAATTTAAAGAGATATATACATATGTTCTATAAATCATAATCTAAAAGCCTATTTTTGCAATTAATGTAAACTGGCTTTTTTATAATTTAACTTTAAATTTATCGTGCTATTTTCCCGGTATTGATTTTATATTTCATTATATGTTCGTTTGACGGTGAGTTGTAATGTAACAATTTTTAAAAACTATATACAAGTGTTTGTCATCAATTTATCGAAATCTAAAAGATATAAGTTGCTTAAAAATTGTAGGACTTTGTGTCCTAAATAAAATTTTCGTATATACAAATTGATTCTTCTTTGATTGGCTGTTTGATTTAAGTGACTTTATTTAATTTTTTTTTTTATTTGTCTACACTTATATAAAGTAAACAAACAGCTGTGAGTATGAAAGTTATAAAAAATAAATTAGAAATTATAACAAAAAATATATAATGAATGAATATTAAAAACTTTTGTTAAGAAGTGGAATCTAATTCCAATTAAGCTTCATCCTCTTATTGTGCTTCTTGTTAATAACACCTTTTGAAGCCTCTTTATAGCATGTAATATGAAAAATTTTATATTATTGCATGATTTTGTTTATTTAGAACTTTCATACATGGGAGTTATTCATTAAAAATTTTCTTCTCACATTGCCATTAGGTGTAAAAGTTATTTTAATTCCAATCTGTAAACATAATACATGCTGGTACATAAATAAAAATTAGCCATCATTACTTGACCAACTTTTATTTATTTTATTGCCGTCAGTGGTATATATTTGCTTTTTATATAAAAAAACTATGATTTTACTGCTCGTACAAAGTATAGGAAAAGTATCTTATAAAAAGAGAATAAAAACTTTATTTGGGAGTTTTACAAAGATGCGCCCAGAGTCTGCCTAGATAGAAAAAATTTTCCTACAGTTAGATATTTTTGTTCTGACTACAATTGGTTATTATTTGTTTATTTTGAACTTATGTATTTATATTATACTGCAATTAAATATTTAAGAGGAGCAACTATTTTGCATCATTTGTAATTAGCATTTAATAATATTTTACACGTTTTCTTTGCATTAACTTCGAAATAATACCGAAGAAATTGAATGGCAATGAAGACATTCCATGCGCAGCAGTTTGTGAGCAAATAAATTTATGTTTTTTTAGTTTGATCAAATATATTTTTAGGGCAAATATTATTTTAAATGTGACCGCACATAAAACATGTTTGCCTGCATTTTATTTGACGTTATTTCATAGCTGTTCGAACAAATAAAAATAGGGAAATAAATCTGCGTAGTGTGACCACAAAACAAATTTTGTATTGTTTTGAAAAATTTTAGGGCAAACAAGAGCAAACAAATTTTAGACAAACGTATGTGACCGTACCTTTATTCTTTGTGTAAACAAAAGATCTATTACTGAGGGTTTTGTGTAGGTGTTTGTCTGTCCAAAACAAGTAAAATTGAAAGGATAATGTATATAATAATTAGAGTTTAACTGCAGATCATACAGTTTTCTTCCAGCAGTATTAATATCTTGGCAGTTCTGGTGACTGATCTGCGATTAAGTTAATGTCGTTCATAAAAGTGTTTGTGTATCGGTTGGAGTATGCAGAAATTTATTTAATGGACGGTTTTTGATACATATAACTATAGAGACATTTTCTATATTAGCGGTTGACATTTTCGAGACATGAAGATGTGGTATTGAATTTTTTAGAAACGTTTTATTAATAAAGAGACGTTAATACTAAGTGGGTATATTATGTGTTCCAAGTGATAAATGATTGAGGGACTTGTTACACCTTGTGCAATCTAGTGCATGGCATTAAGACTAAAACCATTTTTTTGTTTTTTTTGTTTATATGACATGTTTGAGCATCATCGCTAGAACCTTCATTTGTCAAATTTGTTTTTACATTTTTCTTTTGCATTTGTTGCTGCCAAATATACAAGTTTGTAGAAACTGTTTTGACGCGATTTAGTAGAAGGAAATCATCATCCCACATAAAAGGCTCTGGTTCAAATGTTCTTTTAAGAATTTCTATAGGGCGCCGATTTCTAGAGAAACGCTCGCGGGCAGCTAACATCATCACGGAAATCATCATCCCACATAAAAGGCTCTGGTACAAATGTTCTTTTAAGAATTTCCCAGGCAGCTAACATCATCACCGCGCTGATGATAGACGTTTTTTAATTTGTTTTTAATGTAATTGAAGCATTTGTATATTACTAGGCCTTAACTTGTTGTTTTGCTTAATTGACATAATGAAGAGTCATGGGGGCCACAGGCTAGACATGCTTGTTTTCCAAAAAAAAAAAAAAAATTTATTATGACCCGTGACCAAACATGGTACATTTTGAGCTCTAAGTAGGGCCCTTAATACTTCGCTTGGGGATTTTCCAATCAAGTACAATACCTTAAAAATACCGAATTTTTATGACCTCTTTCTTAGACACTTGGTTTTTATTAAACTCAAGTATGTATAATGCATCGTCAGGGTTAAATCTGATGGTTTTGATCTCACTTACTTTAAGAGGTTCTTTGTTGAATGTTTTTGAAATCTTCGTATATTGTTATACCCTTTACCACAAAAAGTGGATAAAAGCTATATCTAAGATTGTCATTCAGTTTGTAATTTCTACAACATCCATTTTTGACCCCATAAGGTATAGAAATTCTGACTTCTTTTGCATAGAGAACTCGATTGAACGATGTCCGTCTGTCTGTCCGTGTAAGTGTTGAAATCAAGTTTGCCTTGGCAATAAATATGTTAATCGAGGTGCAATAGGAAATCAGCATGATCAATCTATGTCCTTCGAGGCAGCAGGCAAAACACCACGCCTACCCCTAATTTTTCCATGTCATTTGGAATAATAAAGTAACTGCAATCAAAAAGTAAATATATGGAGCGACAGAAAATAAAAAAAAATAAAAAAATTCCAGGTGAAAAAATTGACGATCGACCATATTTTCCGAGTTACGGGGCGCTGAAATTATATAATTTTTTTAAATATCAATATGGTTAATAATTTAAACCTTTAAAAAAGATCTTTAAGAAAATACTAAAATTTTTTAAAACTGATTAACCCCGTAAGAGCCGAAGGCATTTTATGTAAAGTTGTGTATATGCAGCAACAAATTTTCTTTTACTTTTTAATTTTCTGTCACCCCAATACCCTCTTTGACCGGGTGCTTTAAGTTTATTAATTGCTTCGTTATATACTTGAAGCTGGAGCCTAATAGTTTTATAATATTAGCGACACTGTGGCAGCTGTCAATAATAATTGGAGGAATTTTTATGTCATCTTTCATTTCTTCACCATCTTCTCTACTAGATTTTTCGTCTTTCATATCGGAAAAAACCTAAAATCTCTTGTTGTTGGCCTTATAGGACCTTTTTTTAGGCCGCGATCCAACGCTTCTTTACGCTTGGTCCCGTTTTATTCAACTTTTAAGTATGAAAATTTAAGAATAGTATAAATTTACAAAAGTTTAATAACACTTATGAATGTTGTTAATATCAACAAGCGACTGAATAAAATCGTTTACATATTTTATAAATAAAGATTTTTTATTTCTAAATTCTTTCATTTTAAGTTTTGTTATTTTAATCCATTCTTTTTAATTCTTCTACATTATTAGTTTCAATGTCTACTATACATATTTACTGGAGTTATATTTTTTCTTCAAAAACTTATTGTTATTAATTACTGTCTTACTGATCGATTGATTAGTTGAGATTTGCATTGTTTATCTCACTCATAGTATCGATAGCTGGATTTAATTTTTTTGTTTTCTCATTGTTCTCTCTTACATGTTTTTCAAACTTCTAAAATTCAACAGCAAGGAGACAATTACAATTTCGCTTGTGTTGTTAGGAGCTGGGCGATTGTATACTGTTGCTTAACTTTTTTCTTTTATTTCTACATTTTATATTTTAAATGCTTTTTGAGTTCAACCTGAACCTGTTGTGTGTTGCCAAGCATAAGAACTTTAGCAAAAACAAAAGCTCTGTAACTAATGCAAATAAATGCGGTGAAAAAATTATGTTTAAAATAAATAACGAGATAATTGAAAATGTAGATCAAATAAAATATCTTGGGTAATAGATACACAGTTTAACTTTACAGAACATTTAGGTTACGTATGTAAAATATTGCAATGGTTTTTTTCGCGCTACATTTTTGAAATGACATTTACTTCAAAGACTGAAAAAATCATGTTAAGGTACATATGTAATTAAAACTGTCACAAAATTATAACGTACGGGCTATTCTTACAAAATTTTAATTATATAGATAAAAGAGTTTTTAATCAAATGTTGAAATAAAATTTAAAATTTTTTCTGTTTTAACATATAAATTCCCGGAACAGAGAAAAACTATCCCAAATTTGTTTAATTTTTTTTTACAAAAGAGGCTACCCTGCCTTTAATAATCACGGGGCTGTCAAATCCTTTTTGCAGTATGTAGCCAACAATTGGGGACTTAAAAGCCCGTTTACCTTTTTTTAATTGGTGCTTTGCACTTCAAACCGTTATAATTTTTCTTTTATTCGTATTTGCTATAGGTTGTCTTTAAAATGGTTTAAACAAATTTGCTAGTACTGAAGTAAGTTTAAATTCCATAAGCAAAAAAAGAAAATCCTTAAGAGCGGGATCTTTTACATTTTCTCAATACAGAGGCTTGTAACTTTTTAACGAAAAGCGCTATCAGAACAAAACTTAAAACTTGTTTACTCTAAATTTTATTAAGAATATAGCAAATGTCTTAAAGTAATAATCCGATAATTAGTAAGCGTACTCCGCCAAAAACACTAAGTTAAGGTCGGCCAAAATTAACCAAAAAAAAAAATTTGTAAGCCAATTTTCTCTCAAACTAAAAGAGATAAACTGCACAAAATTTTTATTGATATTTTCAAGGTCTAATCAAATAAAAAAAATCTTAACATTTGAGTTAAAAATAAACTTTTTAAGACCTTTTTAAAAAATTATGTGCCCATTGCTGCCCTACCCAGAAGCCCCCGTTTACCTTAGGAGGCCGACCGTTCGTAGATTCACTGACAAACAGCTCTGCATCGCCTCTGTAAAATTTATATTTATTTTTTTGTAAATATTGCATTAAATGTTTCGTTTGGATTGTATGAAAAGCTTATGTCAGTTTTATTTCTGTACATGAATATTTTTTAACAATTTTGTCGCTGTTCAATTCCTATTTTTGGAAGTTTTATCTGTCTATGTGTTCGCATCACGTAAAAACTACTGGATAGATTTGAACAAAATTCGTGAGGAGGTCCCTTAGAACCTTGGTTCAAATATAGAATACTTTTTTTCGTAAAAATAATTAATATCATTTATAATTAAAATCTTCTAGTGATGTCGCCAATGTAGCTGCTTTATTAAATTTTCATCAAAATATTTAATGTTTTACAGGCAAAAGCTTATTATTTAATAATAAAATGAAAAAGTTTAGCATTTGACAATATAAATAAGTTCCAAATTAATGTTTTTGATTGCAACTATAAGATTCTTCAATAATAATTATATTTAAATCAATATATATACATATACGTTATAAAAGGGCGCGGTTAAATTTACTGGTTTTTACTTTGTCTATGGCGTAAGGTAGGGTAAAATGTACTGCTATGTGACACTGAAATCTGGTTACACCGGCAAATGATTAAGTAAAATTATCTTTCATAAGTGCAAAAAGCTGCAATTTATTTCTTTCTTTTAAAACTCTGGGTATATGAGCATGGAAAGTATAACTTTATGCATGCAGAGAATATGTCAAGAAAATCAGCCCACGTGAAAAATTAATACGAAAAAACACGCTAAAATTGATTAATTTTTTCTTGCGCTTAATGTATGACAGCAGATCAAACAGCTTGAAGCATATACATACATATTTCTGCTCCTCACAAAATGTTCAGCCTACAAATCCTCTAGTGTTTCTTCGATATCAGGTTTACAATTAAATGCATACCTTTTTTATTGCCATTAGCTTCGTTTTAATAGCTTCCTTCTATAAATACCCAAATCAATTAAAAAAAATGTTGTCAGTAAAGACCCGATATTTGTACGTAGATCGGAATAGCAAAAAATTTTACTTGATTTGCTTAATTTATAAAAATTGTATTACATATTGAATATTTTGACTTTCTTCAAGTTGGACCATTATCATAATTTTTCGAAATTTTTAGAGACCAGCAACAAATATTAAAATTTTGTTATAATATTTAATTTTATGCACGTTTTAATGTTAATTCTGAATAAATATTTATACCATTAAACTGAAAAAACATTTTTTATTTTTCGACTGCCGCAAGGGTTGAACTCAGGGCAACTAGATTTGTAGTCAACGTGCTTACCACCTTGGAGCATCATACATATATAAATATAGATGATGCAATTTCCTATCAAACAATTCACAACAATACCATTCTTACGTGTAAACTATGTGGTCTTATATATGAGTGTTCAAAAATAAATCTCACTATTATAGTTTTATGTTACGAAAGATAAAAATTTGTAAGCGCCTTTAAAAAACTCCGTAAAAAATTATAATTATAGATGGAAAGAGGGTTATCTAGAGGGTAAATAATACATAAGGGAAACAAAATTATGAACTCTGTGATGTGGAAAAAGTGCTTCGACAACTGGTTTGAGCGCATGCAAAAGTGTATAAATCATGCTGGAGAATACTTTGAGAAACAATAAAACCATTTTTGATTTTCACTATTAGGCCAGAAATATATAGAGCAGCCCTCGTACAAAACTTGTAGTAATGAAAATGTACTTAATCTTGGAACATTACCTCTCCATGCTCAAATGAAATATATTTTGCATCTTGCTTATGCTATAAATACCCTAGTATTAAAAAATATCCGAATATGCCAGTTCAGGAAAAATAGAATTGAAGAGTTATAAAGCACGGATTAACCATCTACAAATCCCTCATGTTTACGGAAGTTTTAATGATGGCAGTATTGCTAGACGTTTTTTTTTTTTTGAAGATCGGAAACTACATATTTATTAAGTGGTATTGACAAGAACTAAAACATCGTTTTTCATCGTTATTAATTCTTTATGATTTTTTTTTTTTTTATTTTCATAGCAAAATAAAAATAAATCTTTATGGAATTAAACCTTAAATTTAAAATTTTTTTTTGTTATTTTCCACATTTGTCAAGCAAACCGTGAGATTTACTGCGTCAGCATAATTTAAGGCTAGAATAAAAATTCACATACCTGTTCAAGTGACCAGGTATTTGTGAAATTTAATATCACCCCTACACTGACTAATAGTGGGAAAATAATTTGCCTATTTAAATTATTAGCCAGACAGTTATGTAATACAATCTTTGTACTACACTGCCTTACAGTGGGAAAATAATTTTAAAATATTTAATGAAATACAATATTTCTTTAAGTTATGAACGTTTTTCGGCGTGTTTACAATTAAGTTTATTATTTTAATTTAGTTTATATTGCATTTTTCTTTTTTACTTTTTTGTTAATAATATTTTATTTAAATACCAAAGAATTTCTAATAAAGTTTGTCACTTGCATATTGTCAGTCGTTGTGTTTACACTCTTTTCGAAGTTACATTGTCTTGGTGTACCACCTAGACAATTTAACAAAACAATAGAGCTTAACAACATTATCCTGGTGTACCACCTGGATAATTAAAAGCAACAAATAACTTAGTGCACCTCTAAGTTATCCTTAATCTAGCAATTGAGGAAGGCAAACGAGCCTGCCCTTTACAATCGTCATAACAGCGATTACAAGTAGAAAGAAATCAATAAATAACAAGAAATTCCAGAAATATTCTAGTGAAAGCATAATGTTAATTAATAATTTGTATCCCTTGAGACCAATAACACCTACTGTCTACAAAGTGTTAGCGCATATTAAAGAAATTGTAGAAAACAACATCCTTCCTCACAGGCAGTTAACGAAAGAAGTGAAAATAGGGATATCATTGCAGGAAGTTACAGCAATAAGAGTAAAACAAATGTTAATAAAAATCACTGATCAAAGAGGTGAGTAAAATAGTATAAGCGATTATTGTAAAGTTATTATTGTGCACATCTTCTACATCTGTTTAAACTCCTCTACTACTATGTGTTTATCTTGCAGTGGTTTTCGAAATAACAGAAAGCTGTAAAAAATACCGTTAATCAATCAGAATGCCTCAGCACGTATTAACTTTTATATACCCTATTTTTAGGCATTCCTGAATATTCGAGATGTGTTGTCATTTTCATCTCAGACAAGCAGCATTGTGCATTGTTATTTGCTTCTAGAACCTTTAATTAATATTTCGAATTTATTATACATGTTGTGTATTTTTATTTAGTTTTTATACAATGCAGGTGTGTGTATGGTTGTGTATTGTGTTTCTAGTTTTTGTTTTGTAATCAAGAAGTTTTGTAGAAGCTTCTAGCTTTAAAAACAGACACAATAGGCCATTTCGTTTCACTTTCTTGGCCACAATTATTTTTACTTCTTTTTATGATTTTATTAAAGCATCTTTGTAACACTGCCGCCCACTTAAGCATTTTCGTCCCGAATGGGCTCAACATTACCTCTGCCATATTTGGCCAGCCGCTCCAGGTGAACCACTTTCATTTTAGAACTCGGATTATGATATCTCTGTATCCAGTAAACCACGTCATTCAATTTCTTGATCACCTTGTACGGTCCCTCCCAGTGGGTTTGCAGTTTAGGGGATTAAATCCTTTAAGGTTAAATAGTACAACCATTTGTCCTTCAATAAATCCATCCGTGTTTGCTGCTTGATCATATCTGGCGTTTATCTTATCGCTGGTCATTTTAATGCGGTTACGGACAAACTTCTGAAGCTCATGCAGGTCTTCTTGTGCCTGAAGAATGTGTCCATTGTCTTTATGCGCTGTTCCAGCTTTAATACCAAATTCTAAAAATGCTGGCAAGTTGAATCGTGTACAGCTCACCGGTACGCCAGTAGAAATTTGGGTATATGCTCATCCCAATCCTTTTGGTGTGTACTGACCACTTTTCCGAGATATTCCTCCAGGGTACGATTGAATCTGTGGATGCAGCGGTGTCGTTTTCGTCTTTTTGATATCATAACCGTCGCACATCTCTTTGAATATAGCCGATTCAAAATTTCGTCCCTGGTATGAGTATATTTCTAGTGGAACACCGACACACCCAATTGTTCACAAGAGCGTCTGTTTTGAATTCTTTGTTTGGGATGGCATAAACTTCGGACAATTTGCTAAAAATAATCTATTACCACTAGTACATATCGGTTTCCAGTATCACTGACAGAGAATGGATCTTTGATATCAATAGCTATCCGCTCAAAGGGAGCACCTGCGTTGTATTGTTGAAGTTTGCCACGACTTTTTCCATAGCCGCTTGCGTCCGTGTCCAATATGAATTTCTGTCCAGCTATTAGATAGGCGAGGACTGGTGTCGTACACAAAAGATTCTTGAGCTGCTGGAACGCTTCTTCCACTGCTTCACTTCAGAGGTATGGTTGCGACTTCCTAGTAAACTCATGCAAGCTAGCAGTCACCTCAAAACTAGTTTAAACTTAAGATTTGCTAGTTTTAGCTAGAACTATATTTTAATTCACACCGCCCATTGTTTTATCAATGGCTAAAATGTTTGTTTACTTTTGTTTAGTTTTGCGAAACAACTAAAAATATGCCATCACTATATGGTAAAACTGTATTATTTAAATGGACTTAAATGTGCGTTAAAAAACTGAATTTTGTACTTGTACGAAGTATAAAATTGGCTCTAATTATGTTGGAGTATTTTATTAAATAAAATTATATGTTAAAAAATAAGTTAACCCTTTGACACGGGAATTAATTTCGGCCGTTGAAAAATTCTATATATGGTTTTTATAGCTTAAATAGGCTTCAAAGAACATGTGTAAAAAATTATGGGGACAAATTTTTATTCTAAAGTGGGTTTTGAAGATGTACATTTTATTGTACAATCTGCTTCAATCTAAAAACTATTTCACGTTATTTTATTTTTGTATTGATTTTAAATTTCTGAATACACATATATACATAAATAAAATAAAAATTTAAAAATTCATCAAAAAAATACGCGAGAAAATTCAATTTTTTGTTTTTTTTATTTGAAAATAAACTTTCACATATACGGGGCTGCGTCGAAGATGACTAGACAAAATATATAAAAGTGATCTCAAGTTGTATTGAAATCTTACAGCCTCTTTAGAAATGAAAAAATAACATCACAACGAACCTGTAACTGCAAATTAATTGCATGTATGCTAAAATTACAACCAATTACGGGTTGATAAAATCGACGTACATTATAATGTACGCCACGCATCAAAGGGTTAAAATTTTGTAATGGTTTTTACGACAGAACCAAAAACTTAATTACGTAGCAATGGTTTTTAAAATAGACCCATAAACTGACCCCTTACGGGATGGTTTTGGCAGATCCATAAACTGGTTATTGTTATTACGTATTCATAGGTTTTTCAACAGACCCATAAACTGAACCCTTGTGGGATAGTTTTGACAGATCCATATACTGATAATTGTAAATTTTCGATTAAAAAGGCGATTGGCCGGATATTACCCACCGAAATATGGGGTAGAGTGAATAAAAAGGCAGTTTATACTACATAGTACCTAGTACTAGTACTAGCACTAGCTTAAACTTTTCAGTACTAGCAAGGCTGAAAAGTATAAACTATAAAAAGTGTCAATAAATCTTTGATACTACTAGGTAGCTAGTACTGAAAAGTGATAGCTTGTACTGGAAAATTAAAACATTTGAGAGTTGCCTCTGTTAAAAAAAAAAACATTTTTTCCTATAAATTCGAAGCAAAACTTGTTAGTAAAATATTTTTGTAATACTATAAGTTTGTTTTGATTATTTATTATATAAGTTATACATACGGACATTGCTAAATAGACTTCGCTATGCATAATAGTTTTTATTCATTAGCTTTATCTGAAAATTTTATTCACAACAAAACTAGTTTAAACTTAAGATTTGCAAAATTTAGCTAGAACTATATTTTTATTCACACCGCCCATGGTGTCTTTCGCCAGCAGACCACCCGGGCTAAAAAACCTTCTTCCTGTTAGCACTTGGGAGCAAACCTCAGGACAAAGAACTAAAGCCACCTGACCTTAATAATAAAATGTCGGTTCCGCGTACTGAAAACCCGGAACCTGTTCCCTCACAATTTTCGCCACGTCCCCATAATGGTTTTAATTACTTGCATTTTCCTTACTTTTGCTTTAAAAGAGTCATAAATAGATATGATCAGGATTCGACAATACGAATTGGAAATAGGAAAGTTTTATAGAAACTTCTTATTTTGTAAACAGACACATAGGCCATTTCGTTTCACTTTCTTGGTGACAATTATTATTATATTTTTTTATGTCTTAAATAAAGCATTTTCGCAACAATATTTAGCAAAAATTATTGAATCTTAAGAACTACAGATCATATTACCTGTATGCAGATTTAATTTTTTGTTTAAGAAGAATTGATGTTAATTTTAAACGGCTATGAAAAAGAGTAAAGTTGTCTGATCTGTTTTTTCTTAACATTTAAAACTAAAGCAGTTTAATAAAATATGTGCTACATGGTATAACAATTTTTAAACATGTAGACAAGTTGTTATATGTACATATAGTAAATATTTATGTGTTTATGCTGTAAGTGCCAAAATATTTTTTGTTAAATTTTATTTAAGCTATTTTGTTAATAATTGACTACTTACAATCGCAAAAGACTTGTTGAACTTGTTACAAAGTTATCAGGTAATGCCTTAAGTCGATTATTGTTTAGGCGTCTTCGTAAAGTTGTAGTATTTTGTGGAGTTATTTGACAGATTGTATATGGATTCCATTTTCGAACATGGAATATATAAAAAATAAATAAAATAAAAAATTACAAACGTAATAAAACCACTGAAAATAATAACAATAATCATAATATTAATCGTTGCAGTAAAGTAATAACAAAATTTCATATAATGCTGGTATAAATTTTATATACTACGCAAAATGGCGTGAAATATAAAAAAATAAAACAAAAAGTCTGAAACTTATAAACTATTTACCCGATCTTATTGAAACAAACTGCGATTTATAAGGGTACACCTTGTATTAGTACAAGGTAGTACCACAATGCGTCAAAGTAGGCAACCTCGAATTTAAAAAATGCTTCAAAGCTTAAAACTTTATTTTAAGTGAACCGATTTAAAATAAATGTTTATTACTACTGCATAGATACTTTATGCAAAACGTGTTTGGAATTTCCATGATATCTTTTATACTTTTAGAGAAATTCGACTTTTAAATTTAAAACACAAAATTTATACCTTGGCATTTTTGTTTTTTCATCTGTAGTTTTTTTTAAATACGAAATAAAACTATTTTAAGAACAGATTTAGATTGCTAATACTATAAGAAATAACTTGAAAGAAATTTTTTTGTTTGACTTCGTGAGGTTAATGGTAACAACTTTTAAGGTAATTGGGTTTGTTCCGCCAGTAAATATTATACTGTTGTTATATCTTTCGGTGAAAACCGTCGTCTCTGGCTGTATACTTGGTACGTTTGGCGAGCGCTTTCGATTTGATAAAATCATTTTAAAGTCATGTTTTTGTTAGTGCTGAAGAGATAGTGTTAAAAATAGATAGTGTTAGGAATAAATGGTGGTGGGTTTATGTAATTTTGTCCGTTTAAATGGTATTATACAGGTAGATTGCTTGATATCTGTAATATTTCCGTCTTTTATTATTGGTTGGGTAAGTGCGGCCATCTGTGGGTGTTTTTCGTTTGTAAGAGAGTTTTAATAATTTTAGTGGTGCAAAAATTTACAAACCTGCTCCTGCATATAACTTGGCCAAACACCTCACCACATTGTTAAAAGAGCAAATAAATTTGCAGAACATATACATGTTATGGAGTACACAAGACCTCAGCAACATAATTAAGGACATCAAAATCACTAATAATATGAGACTCGTTTCCTTCGACACAAAGGATCATACACATCAATAGCCACGCACGAAACTTTGACTATCCTACGAAACATACTTTCTAAATAATACGACAATGAATATATCAACGAAGTAATGGATATTGCAAAGACGATACTAAAACAAAACTACTTTAATAAAGTTTTTATTTGACCTTTTTAATAATTAATATATGTATTTATTTAATTTTTAAGCAACAGGTCTTTTTTATTTTTATAAATATTCTCGATATTTCGCTACTCCATTGTGTAGCATCATCAGGAAAACTATTATTTATTGAATCAACAAAAAACAACAACAAAATGTAATAAACATTTTTTCAAACTAACATATTTCAACAAACAAAATATTACTTTGTCAAATACGAGGGCTGCTCTATATATTTCTGGCCTAATAGTAAAAATGCGAATATTTATAATCAAAAATGGTTTTATTGCTTTTCGAAGTATTCTCCAGCATGATTTATACACTTTTGCATGCGCTCAAAACAGTTGTCGAAGCAATTTTTCCACTCCGATTGAGACACCTCTAAAACATGGTTTTTGAACACTTCAACAGCTTCTTATGGCGACGAAAATCGTTGACCACGCATTTTTTTCTTGATGTGCGGAAACAAGAAGCAGTCATTTGGTGCCAAGTCAGCTCTGTACGGCGGATGACCCATTAATTCGACGTTTTGGCCGGTCAAAAACGCTCTGGTTTGAGCCGATGTGTAAGAGCTCGCATTGTCATGGTGAACAATGATTCGTCTTCTCTTGTTGGTTTTTCGAATTTCTCCGATGACTTCAAGCAAACAAATTGTAGTGTACCACTCAGAAGTGACCGTCCTACGTTGCTCAAGCGGAACCGTCGCCACATGACCAGTTTTGCCGAAGAAACAGGCGACCATTTGCTTCGAAGTGCTTCTTCCACGAAAAACTTTCGTTGGATTTTGCTCGTCTTTGAAGACCCACACGGTCGATTGTTGTTTCGTTTCGGGCTCATACGAATAGATCCATGATTCGTTACTTGTGAAGATCTTATAAACGTCTTTTGAAGCACCGCAATCGTATTTTTGCAACATTTCTTTGCATTAATCGACACGAGCCTTTTTTTGAGCGACTTTCAAATTGTGCGGGATCCAACGAGAACAAACCTTTTTTACGGCCAGGTGTTCATGCAGTATCGAATGTATGCTGGTGGAAGAAATGTCCAAGGATGTCTCTATCTCTCGGTATGTCGCATGCCGATCTTGCATTATGAGTTCACGCACGGCATCAATGTTCTCTGGCACAACAGCCGTTTTTGGACGACCTTCACGGAATTCGTCTTTGAGCGAGCTTCGGCCACGATTAAATTCATTATACCAATTTTTCACAGTGCTATAGGATGGTGCTTCATCGCCGTACAAAGATTTAAGTTCATCAATGCACTCTTGTCGTGATAATCCACGTCGAAAGTTGTGAAAAATGATGGCACGAAAATGTTCACGAGTTAATTCCATTTTTTTCTATATTAATTTTTTCAAGTCACTGTAAACAACACAAATAATGATCGTACGTCAAAACGTTTTGAGTACGATTATGCTTAAAAATGACAAACTTTCCAATGGAAATGTCAGATTGCACTTGGCAGCACTCAGTGTTGCCAGGCCAGAAATATATATAGCAGCAGTAATAAATCTAGAAATATATATTTTGAAATTTTTTCTCCAAGTACCTATAAATAATAAAATCCAAAGTATATAATTTGTTTTTTTTTTTCATTTTCAGACTCTATTTTCAAAAAAAAATAAACTAAAAAAAGTAACATTTTATTAAAAAGGACATAACAAAATCTTAATTAAAAAATATTTACAAAAATTAATATAAAAAAGGAAAAAGAAACAAAAAAGTTTGGATATTAAGCACAAAAATTTTTTGTAAAAACAACAAGAGAAGAAAACATCGAGTAGAAAATTAATTTACAATTGAATAAAACACTTGTTTCGCTAACAACAAGTTTGCTTTGATGCAAAAATAGATTCCAACCTTAAATGACACTGTCAGAACATTCATGTTCGCACAAAATGACGAGTACATAAAATGAATGTTTTAAACGAGCGGTTTTTTCAACAAGTGTTTTTTGCTTTTAAACAAAAACGATTCGAGTCATAAAAAACTAAGTGCTTGTTTAAGTAGACTCGAAAATTACGCAACCGAAACCGATCTCTGATAAATATATTAAAATATATTGATAAAATATAATGATCAAATTGATACGTTTTCTACAACTAGAATAATGTCATCAGTGCATTTGCAGAACTCAAAAAAATGTTGTTTATTACGGGGTATAAAATAAATTTGCATTGCAAAAAATGTAAAGTAAAAAATTTTGAGCTGACACTTGTATTCGGCGTTACGGATCTCTAAAGGTTGTATGTATAATATGGCAATTGACCTGTTACCTTGCATCTTGTTAACAAGAATGTCACTTAGATATTTATTTACAGATTTTGTCCTAAAATTACTTTTTATCGACCTAAAATTTGTAATTAGAAGAAAAACAATTACTTATCAATAAATTCCACTATCAAAATCAAAGTGAACAAAACCATAAAAAAAATTCCACATTTCACGCAAAAGGAAAACATTCATGATAAGAGGAAGAGGTTTTCAGTGAAATGTGAAAAAATTTCATGTGGAAAGTAATTCGCGATAGGGGTAAATAACTTCTATAAACTACCTGATGAACTCGGCATGAGAAACCCAACATCCGCAATTTTCACAGAGATTTTCATGCAACATTTAGAAAAACATAAATTAACCCAGTACTACAGATCCCTGGACGAAATAATATGCATCCTATAAAGAGACAACGCCGAACAAGTTCTAAAAGACTTAAACACAATACATAACAAAATCACATACACATATAATCACACAACCATCAACAAACTATTCAGAAAATGCAACATCAAAAACAAGAAGAAGGAAGACAAAGAAACAAAACATCAACAGAAACAACCGATAAATTTAGTACCAGCGGAGTATACACACTTACCTGCAACCATACATAAATCGGACAAACTGAACGAACATTATAAACATGATTTACTCAACACATACGAGACATACAAACGGAAAATGGAAGACTCCAACTTCGCAATACTCCTTAACACACATAGATACAAACCAAGGGAAATATTTGAATGCATGACAGTATTACACCCAAGAAAAAAGGACGAAGATGAAAATCTACAAAACACAAACGTTTAACGGAGACATTATTAACGAATTCGAAACCACTAAATTATTAAAACACTCTTACAAATGAAAAACATCCACAGATGGTCACACTTACCTATCCAATAATATAAGACGGAAAAATTAAACTATTTGCCCCAATAAATGTGACAGATATCAAGTAATCTACCTGTATAACATCATTTAAACGGACAAAATTATTTAAACCCACCACCATTTATTCTAAACACTATCTATTTTTAACACTATCTCTTCAGTACTAACAACAACGTGGCTTGAAAATGATATAATCACATTAAAAGCGCTCGCCAAACATACCAAGTTTACAGCCAGAGACGACGGTTTTCTCCGACAGATATAACAATAGTAATATTTTTTTTAATTTGAAATTTCATAAAAACTTAAAAAATGCGAATTTTGGTCAAAAAGTACTTTCAGCTTTATAAGTGCAATTTTAACGTTTTTTAGTAAATTCAAATAATTTTTAACTTTTTCCTCAAGATAAAGCCTTGCGTAATCCATATAATGTCTTTTTATGGAACTCTGGTGAAGCACCCTACAGTCAGCAATGTTTGAATATTGCCAATTTTTTAACAAAAAACTAAATCTAAAAGTTTGAGAAGAATTTTTTTTATCTACACAAAAAATAATATTTAACTTTTTGTTTGCCAAAACAAAAGTAAGTAAATACTTTAGTTACGTACATATTGGTCCTTAATACGATGAAAACCTGATTTAATATCTTTCGTATGTTCGGAGGTAAAATTTTATTCGCAAAATTTTACTTTATCTTTTTTGGTTCTTAGCGGTATATTTTACACCTTTTCTTTATTTGAAAAACTACTGCAAAAAATGAAGAACAGCTAAATAGAAGAGGTAATAAATTACCTATCCACTGATATACAATTTGTAGACGTTTTCTTTAAACGCACACAATTATGGTACCTCGCGCAAAAAATCTCTTGTTTTATTGTTTTCTTCTAATAAGTGCTTTTACTTTTTATTACTTTCTTCTGTGACATCAGAGATTTTGTTTTAGGAAGTGACCTTTTTTTTCTAATGCACCAAGTAAATATTTTTTGAAAATATATGCAAATTTGACTACCTGTACTTTTAAACGCGTCAAAGCCATGTATGCTCACGTACCTATTCCTGGCAGTTACTTATTAAAGATGACTTATAAGAAAATTTTATTAAAATTTAATTTTTAATAACAATGTAATATAATTTTTTATTTATATTTTTTTTTTTTTTTTTTTGATAAACAGATCTATTGTTAAGGTATACATTATCAGCAATATTTTATTCTTGTTTTTTTATATTTATTTTCCTTAAATTTAATCTGAAGCATGAGAAGTTAATAGATTTTGAATTTCCATTGCTTCTTGGTCATCCTTCTCTACTTCCAGACTAATTTTAGGTAACCACGTCATGCGAATAGCATTTAATACTCAATCGAAAGACAAATATCAATGGTGCATTAGTTCGGAATTTTGAGCTGTTTAAGAGCAGTTGCCACAACTGATATTGCTGGACATACCTATTTGTACTTCTTCTATAAATTCTCCGGGGGGGAAGAATGTTGTTTTCAACACTTGGTAAACAGTAGTTGTTATTGACCTTCAGGGATACAATTTACTAATTAACATTAGCGTATCGCCAGCATATTTTTCTAATTTCTTGGTGTTTATTGATTTTTTTGCTGTTTATAATCGAAGTTATGACTTTAAAACGCCTTACAAGTTCTTGTCAATACCAGTTATTACAGAAGTAGTTTGTTTATTTAAAAAAAAGCGTCTAGCAGTAATGCCATCATTAGAGCTTCCGTTACCATATAGGGGTTTGTCGATGTGCAGTCCATGCTCTTTAAACTCATCTTGTTTTATCTTTTATTCCTCTAATTTCATATTTTTAAAACAGTTTTATTTTTAACAGACATATTCTGATGTCTTTCAATACTACAGTATTTATTATCACAGGCAAGGTGCAATATATTTCATAAATCTAATTCGGCCAAAAAGAGGCGATATGCTAAGATTAAGTGCATCTTTATTATTATTTAAGAGAAACGAATATCAAGTGTGTTTTAAACACATTTGTTTGTATATAATGAAATAAATGTTTTTTATCAATACAATGCATTTATTTTGATTTAATAACCATTAATTAAAGATCAATTGATGATTATGTTCAGCTCGTTTTTTAACGTCAAATTATCTTCTTCATGTTCTTCTTCAAATACTTCTTCTTCTTCCGTGATATCACCATCCTCTGTATTTATTGCAGATATTTCTTTACAAGGATCTTCGTAAGATACAAGTTTAATAACTTCAGCTTGGGCGTAAGGACGATATCAAGGGATCTTATGTATCTAATAATTTGTTAAAAACATCTATTAGGTTTTTGATATGGCTGTATCGCCGAGCATGTCATGTTTGTATAAATTATTTTGCATTCAGCAGCATCCTCTAAAAAACATCCCACAGGAAGAAATGTATTCTGTATTATTTGCTTTGAATGAATTGAAACTTTATGTACTGCAGGAGTCATTAGGAGTCATAATTAGCCAGCTGTAAGGACTTTGAGAATATTAAGCGGTATCGAAACAATACTACTGAAAACTTTCTTGTTGAAGTGGAAATTGTCGCGATAAACATGTGAGTATTTTATTTAAGGGGAAAGCTAACTCTTCGTTGACACCAATAACTTCTGACACCAATTTCTTATAATTGGAAAATGCACGACGTGAAGTATTGCCGTCATTTGTTGAACTAAAACCACTTTTGGCATAAGAACAAGAAGGCAAAACTCTGTCCAAAATTCATTTTACATTTTCCTTTTCCTATCAGAAACTTTTACCCGATCTTAATCCTTCCTTATCTGCTATTAAAATTCTAAAAATCGAATACGGTATTGAAGGGGACTTATACCATGTTTCTGGTTACTCTTTTAGCTTAGTTTTTTCGTTTTTGTAATCTATAATTAGAATATTTAAAACTTTTCCATCTATTACTGTTAAGAACAATTTAAATGTTGTACTAATTGATATCGATTCTTTAATTTGCACATTTGCCATCTTTTTAATTTCTTTATTTAAATCAAAGCTTTTCTTCAATATTACTTCAGGTGGTTCTTTTACAAATTCTAACTTAATGGCCTGCAGTTTCTTGTTGATTGGGGTGTAATATTATACCATAAGGGTTTTCTCGATGTGTCGACAAGTCACAATGGTATTACAGTGGTTGCAAAGATATTACACTCATTATTTTGAGGTTAGAGTCCCTTTTCTACCTTTTTTCAGGCTGAAATACATGCAGCATGAATAATTAAGTTTTTCAAATCGGTTTACTTTTGATCAAGTTATAAGCTTTAAAACATTTTTCAATTTTCGAGGTTCCCTACTTTGACGCGCTGTGCTACTACCCTGTACTAAAACAGGGTGTATCCAAATGCAGTATACGAAAAGCTTATGTCCTCGTCTGTATATTGCAGCTTGTTTCACAAAAATCGGGTATATAGTTTAGAAGTTTTAGACTTTTATTACATGTTCTTTTGTTTTTCAAACCGCTGTGCTGCGTCGCAGTATCATAACCCCTCGACTGTTTTTTGAGATGTCTTATATTCACACAAAAAGGAGAAAATATCGGTATGTGACATAAACTACCGATATTTTTTTTAAGTACTTTGTATAAAACGTTAATAAAACGAACAGACTTTTCGTATTAGGAAAAGCATAAATGATAAATGTGAACAGCTTAGTGATTCCTCATTTGAATTATTTTTCAATTTGATTAACATTTAATATACTTTAACCAAACTATGCTTTAAAAAAATTTTTATACTTCTTTATGAACTTTATGAAAAATATCATAAATGTTATAATTAAATGGTCATAAATTAAAAATTTTGAACTGTGCTTCAGAAAAATAACGAGCAGCAAATTAGACATTTGATGGATTTGGTGGAACTAAATTCTGATATTGGAAGAGGAAAGGGGCAATGCGGGTCGAGTCGCCACGATGTCAAGAAGACACTTCTTTAGTGCTCGTGTTTTTTGTTTTCAAGATAAATATGCGAAAGATCTGTTCGTTCGCATTTATTGTAACCATGAACTGCTTACAAATTTATTTCTGGAATACTAGAAAATACGCCAACACAAAAATTAACTCGAGTACTACCTTATAAATCCAAAAATTTAAGACCAAGATATATTATATGATATAAAAGATGCCCGTGGTAGAGTTGCAGACACGCAGGTCTCCTTAACTGAAGAATACAGAATACACTAAAATTGGGCACGAAACGGCTAAGAGAATTATTGGAGTCTCAAGGAAAAGTATCTCTGAAAACTTATCTAGAATATATCGGCCAAACTCCACAATTAGATTATTTATTTCGGCGTGTATGCAGAAAACCTTAAAAGCCTACTTACACAAATTATACTTGAAAGCCTAACCATGGAACTTTGTATTTATAGATATATATAAGATAAAATATTTATACTATTGTTTTTATAAGTAAAAATTGTATATTCGAATTTCCGATTCAATAGTTTAGTTAAAAAAATAGTTAAAGAAATTAAGACAGAGGGGGGTAAACAAAAACATACATTTTTTTTGAAAAAAAAAACATACATTACATAACGTTTACACTGCGTAGGGAGACTCATCACCTCCTATTCGCAAAAATAACCAAATAATACAACAACTACAATTCCTGAAATTAAATACCTCGGTATACATATACATAAAGAATCAAAGTTTTACAAGTAAAACATAAAGCAGTATAACTTTTTGGCAAACCCTATCCTAAGCTTAAGGTACGGTCACATATGACAAACATTTGCCTAAAATGTGTTTGCTATTGTTTGGCCTAAATTTTTTCAAAACAATACAAAATTTGTTTTGTGGTCACACTACGCACATTTATTTGCCTATTTTTATTTGTTGAAACAGCTATGAAGTAATGTCAAATAAAATACAGGCAAACATGTTTTATGTGCGGTCACATTTAAAATAATATTTGCCTTAAAAATATATTCGATCAAACCGAAAAAAAATTTATTTGCTCACAAACTGCTGCGCATGCGATGTCTTCACTGCCATTTAATTTCTTCGGCATTATTTCAAAGTTATTGCAAAGAAAACGTGTAAAATATTATTAAATGCTAATTACAAATGATGAAAAATAGTTGCTACTCTTAAATATTTAATTGCAGTACAATATACATACAGGGGTCAAAAAGAGTATTCGACATGAAATCTTATTTTTACAAATCATTTATTGTGTTACATGCGGACAAGAATTTGAAGCATTTAGCTGTAATTTTTTATTACAGTGGAGGTAATTTCTTATTAAAAGTAACAAAGATTAATAATATTTGAGAATGTGAGATAATTGTGTGTATTTTATAAAAAAAAAGACTAAAATTGCAAAGCAAAAAAAGTATTCGACATCACTCATTTTTTGTCGCCTTTGCGTTGATATGTTGACGATGCTTGTTGTTGTTATTGTTAATACCGTTAGGAGTTTAGTTCGAAGCTTTTTTCATGCATTGTTTTCATTTAGTTTCACGTGTTTACAAAAATGGGGCGCAAAAGACGAGAAACCTCTATTGAAATAAGAAATTTTATAATCCACCATTTTGAATTAGGCAAATCGGAAAATTCTATTTCTATTCAATTTCTATTATTGTTGGAAGACCACGAACTACTGTCCGTTATATAATAAAAAACATAGAGCTGCAAAAACAGTTGAAAATAAGCCCAGGTGTGGTCGTCCACGAAAACTTACAGAGGTACATGTGCGACAAATACTGCGCGAAGTCAAAAAAATCCCCTAGTCAATGCATCAACATAAGCCAAAAATATCAAGGAATACGTAGGCACTGAAGTTACTCCCTAAACAATTAGAAATGTTTTAAAAAAGCATCAATTTTATGCACGATCAGCTAGAAAAAAACCTCACATCTCAAAGAAAAATCGAATTATGCGATTAGAGTTTGCTAAAAAGTATGTAAATTAGCCAAAAGAGTATTGGATGAATGTAATTTTTGCTGACGAAAGCATATATAATCTTTTTGGATGTGATGGTAAAATGAGGGCAATATTGCAGGACGAATGGTATAAAATTGAGCCAGGATATACCATGTCAGTAGTAAAATGTATGCCCGAGCGTTTAAAATAAGTTATACGGCGCAAAGGAAGAGTAACTCGTTACTAGAATGTCAATAAGAGTTTAATTTTATAATAGTTTTTAATATGTCGAATACTTTTTTTGTTGCTGGTTTTTAGCTTAAGTTGTAAATATTATGTTTTTTTGTTTTAGTAGTTGTAAAGATCTCATTTTTTACAGAATTATATTCTTTGTTCCTTAATTAATAAAATTTTGTGTGAATTTTACCACTAAACAAAATCTAATTATTTTTATTGAAACACAACTAAAATTTTATATAGATGTCGAATACTTTTTTGACCGCTGTAAGTGCAAAACAAACAAACAATAAGCATTTGTAGTCGGAACAAAAATATACAACTGTAGAAAATTTTTTTTCAATCTAGGCACTCTGGGCGCATTTTTTTAAAAGTCTCAAATGAAGTGTTTATTCTATAATATACTTTTCCTATACCTTGTACGAGAAATTTAATCCCAGTTTTTAATATAAAAATAAAATATCCACCGCTGATAGCCATAAACTATAAAAGTTGGTCAAATAATGGTGCCTAATATTGTATTTATGCACCCGCATGTATTATTTATAGAGATTCCATTTCAATATCTATTACACATAATGGCAATGTGAAAAGAAAGTTTATAATGAATAACTCCCATGTATGAAAGTTCCAAATAAACAAAGCTAAGCAACAATATCAAATTTTTCATATTCTATGCTATAAAGAAGCTCCAAAAGGTGTTCTAAAGAAGGAGCACAATAAGAGGATGAAGCTGAATAGGAATTAGATTCCACTTCTTAACAATAAATTTTAATATTCATTCATTACATTTTTTTGATTAAAATTTCTAAAAACTTTTAATTTATTTAATATATTTTCAAAGTACAGCTGTTTATTTGTTTACTTGATATAATATGTTGAAATAAAAAGTCGCTTCAATTAAAAAGCCTATTTTACAAAGAATCAAACTACAAATATGCAAAATTTTTATTGGGATACAAAGTTCCACAATTTTTAAGAAATTTTAATGTTTCAGATTTCGGGAAATAGGGGAAAAACTCTTGTACATATAGTTTTTAAAAATTGTTACATTATAACATACCGTCAAGCGAATATACTTATATTAAAAAAATCTGTTTACATTAATTGCAAAAATAATCTTTCAGCTTAGTACTTATAGAACATATATCTTTTGATTGCAAATCGAAACAGAACAGTTTGAGTGCTTAAAATGGATATTTACTAATGACTCTTAGCTCTATTCCTACGCTTCGAGTAGGGCGGGAGAATTATTTTGGTTTTGTTCTGCACATAGCCGACTTTTTTCGTCTCTTTAAGCAGTTAAAATGCGTGGGCACTGTGTTTCTTGTTTAATATAAATTAATTGATATTGATTCTTAAAGTGAAAGCATGTTGCTTGTTGTCATATATAACTTCATTTAAAAGTTATCTATAAGCATTTTAAAACAAAATGCATCTCAACCTTATCACAGATTTATGTGCAGATATATAGCAGTATATAATTTACAACTTTAAACTTAACTTTAATTTAGCGGCAACGCAAATTTTCAAGTTATATTATTCCTTGCGACTTTACTTTCAACCAATACTTAACTAAAAATTTATAAAAGAAGATTTAATAATCCCTAATGCTACATCTTTTTTACATACAATTTAGAAACTTTGCACCATTCTGAGGCGAAAATGTCGAAATATACCAAATTATATATAAAATACTTTGATGATATATAACTCGAAAAATATGTGGCCCGACAACTTTTTTAATTTACTATTTCTTCCAAAAATTGCATTTTATTATTTTTTATCTATAATTTTATTTTTAATTGCTTACCGTATTTTGTTTTTATTTAATACACATATAAGTTTAAAATTATCAGCGAGTTTTTCCAAAACTTAATAATTTGGTTTAAATACTGGGAACATTGTTGATACAGCTGTTATTTGTCTCTGTTTGTTCTTACAAAAACCTTGTAAGAACAAATATTTACTTGCCTAAAAATTAGTCAAATATTTGCCGTCGAGTGGTCACACTATGTTCACATTGGAAGTATTTTTGTTTATTTGCCCAAAATCAGCTGTGATGTTATTTGCTTCTAATAAATATTATGTGGTCAGACTACGGCAAATAAATATTTGCCGATTTCAGTCAAATGTTTGACTAATGTGACCGTACCTTTAGCCTGTAAGCTTCTGTTGCACAACTAAATCCTCAAACCAACATGAAGTTCTGGAATTCAGTTATAGGACACTAAATCTGCTTAAAACTTAAAAAAATCGAACGCGCCAAAATAAAATTATTCGAATGATCTCTGCTGCCCCCAGATATGTAAAAAACCGGTGCAACGGTTTACATACGAGGGCTACTATTTATATTTCTGGCCTGGTAACACTGAGTGCTGCCAAGTGCAATCTGACATTTCCATTGGAAAGTTTGTCATTTTTAAGCATAATCGTACTCAAAACGTTTTGACATACGACCATTATTTGTGTTGTTTGCAGTGACTTGAAAAAATTAATATAGAAAAAAATGGAATTAACTCGTGAACATTTTCGTGCCATCATTTTTCACAACTTTCGACGTGGATTATCACGACAAGAGTGCATTGATGAACTTAAATCTTTGTATGGCGATGAAGCACCATCCTATAGCACTGTGAAAAATTGGTATAATGAATTTAATCGTGGCCAAAGCTCGCTCAAAGACGAATTCCGTAAAGGTCGTCCAAAAACGGCTATTGTGCAAGAGAACATTGATGCCGTGCGTAAACTCATAATGCAATATCGACATGCGACATACCGAGAGATAGAGACATCCTTGGACATTTCTTCCACCAGCATACATTTGATACTGCATGAACACCTGGCCGTAAAAAAGGTTTGTTCTCGTTGGATCCCGCACAATTTGAAAGTCGCTCAAAAAAATGCTCGTGTCGATTGGTGCAAATAAATGTTGCAAAAATACGATTGCGGTGCTTCAAAAGACGTTTATAAGATCGTCACAGGTGACGAATCATGGATCTATGCGTATGAGCCTGAAACGAAACAACAATCGACCGTGTGGGTCTTCAAAGACGAGCAAAATCCAACGAAAGTTGTTCGTGGAAGAAGCACTTCGAAGCAATTGGTCGCCTGTTTCTTCGGCAAAACTGGTCATGTGGCGACTGTTGCGCTTAAGCAACGTAGGACGGTCACTTCTGAGTGGTACACTACAATTTGTTTGCCTGAAGTCATCGGAGAAATTCGAAAAACCAACAAGAGAAGACGAATCATTGTTCACCATGACAATGCGAGCTCTCACACATCGGCTCAAACCAGAGCGTTTTTGACCGGCCAAAACATCGAATTAATGGGTCATCCGCCGTACAGCCCTGACTTGGCACCTAATGAATTCTTCTTGTTTCCGCACATCAAGAAATAAATGCCTGGTCAACGATTTTCGTTGCCAGAAGAAGCTGTTGAAGTGTTCAAAAACCATGTTTTAGAGGTGTCTCAATCGGAGTGGAAAAAGTGCTTCGACAACTGGTTTGAGCGCATGCAAAAGTGTGTAAATCATGCTGGAGAATACTTTGAAAAACAATAAGGCCAGAAATATATAGAGCAGCCCTCGTACAAACCGTAGTGAGATTGTTATATTCCAAATGAACTGCACCTTTTAAAAAAGGTTAAAAGGAACTATGTGCTGCTCTTTTTGGAACTGAACGTACAATGAAGGGAAAAAAGGAAATACGTAGCGAAAACGCCCCGACATACCTATGGTCGAAACACCTCAGTGAGTCGGTTTTATCATACAAGTAGCCTGTGCAACCTAACCTAACCTAGTCCCTAAGGCACGATTATTGGTGATATCAGTAGTACAATTTACTAACTTTAAACAATACGGCAATAGTTATTTTTGTCAACATTTTCTTCAGCTTAACGAATATGTAGTACAATTTACTAACTTTAAACAATACGGCAATAGTTATTTTTGTCAACATTTTCTTCAGCTTAACGAATATGGACGCAAGTTAAACGAAAAACAAAAACGAGAAGATTTATAACATATGAACTTAAGTGAGGCACAAGCATGTGTTTATTTTTTAGATGTAAATTTGCACACATGAATACGTATTTTCCAATATTCATGTATGACAATAAGAAAAGCATAATAATTTTTTTTGTTGTGGAGTTGCTAGGTGCAATTTTTTAACAAATTTATTCTTGAAATTTATTTTGAATGCGCGTATAACTAATAAGTTAAATAAGTATATTTAATTATTAAAAATGAAAACAAACTGTGTTTTTATTTTGTGTTCAAATGAATGTATATTTTCTGTGTTTATGCGTATAGGAGGGCTGCTATATATATTTGTGGCCTTGCAACACTGAGTGCTGCCAAGTGCAATCTGACATTTCCATTGGAAAGTTTGTCATTTTTAAGCATAATCGTACTCAAAACGTTTTGACGTACGACCATTATTTGTGTTGTTTACAGCGACTTGAAAAAATTAATATAGAAAAAAATGGAATTAACTCGTAAACGAAAATCATGCCATCATTTTTCACAACTTTCGACGTGGATTATCACGACAAGAGTGCATTGATGAACTTAAATCTTTGTATGGCGATGAAGCACCATCCTATAGCACTGTGAAAAATTGGTATAATGAATTTAATCGTGGCCGAAGCTCGCTCAAAGACGAATTCCGTGAAGGTCGTCCAAAAACGGCTGTTGTGCCAGAGAACATTGATGCCGTGCGTGAACTCATAATGCAAGATCGACATGCGACATACCGAGAGATAGAGACATCCTTGGACACTTCTTCCACCAGCATACATTCGATACTGCATGAACACCTGGCCGTAAAAAAGGTTTGTTCTCGTTGTGGATCCCGCACAATTTGAAAGTCGCTCAAAAAAAGGCTCGTGTCGATTGGTGCAAAGAAATGTTACAAAAATACGATTGCGGTGCTTTAAAAGACGTTTATAAGATCGTCACAGGTGACGAATCATGGATCTATGCGTATGAGCCCGAAACGAAACAACAATCGACCGTGTGGGTCTTCAAAGGCGAGCAAAATCCAACGAAAGTTGTTCGTGGAAGAAGCACTTCGAAGCAAATGGTCGCCTGTTTCTTCGGCAAAACTGGTCATGTGGCGACTGTTCCGCTTGAGCAACGTAGGAGTCACTTCTGAGTGGTATACTACAATTTGTTTGCCTGAAGTCATCGGATAAATTCGAAAAACCAACAAGAGAAGACGAATCATTATTCACCATGACAATGCGAGCTCAAACCAGACCGTTTTTGACCGGCCAAAACGTCGAATTAATGGGTCATCCGCCGTACAGCCCTAACTTGGCACCTAATGACTTCTCTTGTTTCCGCACATCAAGAAAAAAATGCGTGGTCAACGATTTTCGTCGCTAGAAGAAGCTGTTGAAGTGTTCAAAAACAATAGAGGTGTCTCAATCGCAGTGGAAAAAGTGCTTCGACAACTGGTTTGAGCGCATGCAAAAGTATATAAATCATGCTGGAGAATACTTTGAAAAACAATAAAACCATTTTTGATTATAAATATTCGCATTTTCACTATTAGGCCAGAAATATATAGAGCAGCCCTCGTATGTATGTATGAATGTACATAATAACAAGTTGTACGTCGTTTATTTGGTCGACAGATTTAACAACGCAAAAATTATAGTCGCTTTCTTAACAATGAGCAACTTGCTAGCTATATAAGCTTGTTTTAAGCAACAGCGAATATCCTTAAATGTTAGTCAATTTAACAAATCGATAATTGTTTAAAAAGAGTAGTGAATCGCATACATAATTACTCAGCGCATGTAATTTAATTTTATTTCTAGGTTTACGCAGTTTATTGTTAATGATTTTTAATAAAAGAAAGATAAAATAAGAAACAATGTTTAATCTTTTAGTAAGCATTCAAAGGTGTTTTACTAAGGGTACGGTCACATTTGACAAACATTTGCTCGAAATCGGCAAATATTTGTTTGCCGTAGTCTGACCACAAAATATTTATTAGGAGCAAATAACACCACAGCTGATTTTGGGCAAATAAAACTATTTGTCAGCTAACAAAAATGGTTCTAATGTGAACATGGTGTGACCACTCGATGGCAAATATTTTACTCATTTTTACAAAGTTTTTGTAAGAACAAACAGAGACAAATAACAGCTGTATCATCAGTGTTGCCCAGTATTTAAACTAAATTATTAAGTTTCGGAAAAACTCGCCGAATATTTTAAATCCATAATATATGTACATACATTAAATAAAAACAAAATATAAAATTACAGATTAAAGTAAATAAAATAAATTACAGATTAAAGCAAATAAAATGCAATTTTTAAAAGAAAACGGTAAAATAAAAAAGTCGTCGGGAACGCATATTTTTCTAGTGATATTATCAACGTTTTTTATATAAAAAATTGGTATTATTCAACATTTTCGCTTCAAAACGGAGCACGGTTTAAAAATTTTATGTAAAACAGTTGTTACTTTGGCGAGTATAAAATATTTTTTTATAAGTTCTTAGTTAAGTATGAATTTAAAATTAGTCGCAAAAAATTATAAACCTCGAAAAATATGTGTTGTCGCCAAGTTATTTACTCAACATTTTTTCTTGAAATAGTTTTGTTTTCATTTTGAAATTCTATGCTAAACTAGACTGAAGCAAAACTTTATTTTCGAGGGCAAGTAATCCTGCCGGAAGCTGTTAGTTCGGGAATTATGAAGGTTTAAAAGTGTATCATCAAAACTGTAAAGCATGGTGGGGGCTCAGAAATGGTTTGGGAATGCATGGCGGCATCGGGAGTTGGCAATCTTGTGTTTATCGAATCAACAATGAAAAAAGAAGACTACCTAAACATTTTAAGACACAACGTTGCCCCTAGTGTGGAGAAATTGGGATTATTAAATAAAGTTGTGAAGGAATGGTTGCTCTACCGTACCCCAAAAACCCTCGACCATCCACCACAATCCCCATACCTGAACCCAATTGAGCATCTGTGGGAACATCTTGATAAAAAAAATCAGGGAACGGAAAATTTCCTGCAAAGATGACTTAAAGGTGGCCTTGCAGGATGAATGGAATAATATTACCGACTAATTTACCCAAAAACTGGTTGACTCGATGCCTAGAAGATTAGAAGCCGTATTAAAATCAAAGGGGCGGAAAACAAAATATTAAAAAGCAAAAAGAATAAACTTCTTCGTCTTATCAACTTTCCTGTTTACTTTGATTTGACGAAAAATTAGTATATTTTTATAAGAAATGAATTATTTTATTAATGGTTAAGTTTTAGTTCTTAGTTTTAATGTAATTAATTTTACTTTATTTAACAATGAATTTGAAAATATTGTATCCTATATACACTATGTTTTTATAAATAAAATGAACATGTTTTTCAATGAGTATGAGGTGTTTACTTTCATTTGAAGCTCACAGTATATATGATCAGGTTGAAATGAATTTTGTTTGGTTATAAACAACTTTTAAATTAAGTTGTATATGATAACAAGCAGTATACTTTCGCCTTTACGATAAATTTAAATTAAACAAAAATTTAGCACGCTTTATTTATAGATTCTATTTGTGAGCTTTTAAGGCCTTCAGTTGTAAAGTAATTAAAAATCCAATTCAATTACTGTTTTCCCGACGTTTCGTCGATTTTTTGTCGACTTTATAAGGGGCGTAAAATAAAACGTTAGTGCATTTATTCAAAATAAAAATAAACACATCAAATATGAACACAAAACATCTGAACAATATCAACAGGTTTAATTTAACCAACATAAATTAAACTTTAATTAAGATTTGCAAAGTGCATTTTAACTGCTCAAAGAGACAAAAAAGTCAGTCGGCTGTATGCAGAACAAAAACAAAATTATTCCTCCGCCCCACTCAAAGCGTGGAAAAAGATCTAAGAGTCCTTAGAGATAATCCGTTTTAAGCACCTAAATTTTTCTTGCATAACTTTCGATTTGCAATTAAAATAGATACGTTCTATACGTCCTAAGCTAAAAGCTTATTTTTGCAATTAATGTAAACTGACATTTTTTTATATTTTATTATATAATCGTTTGACGGTAAGTTATAATCTAACAATTTTTAAAATCTTTATACAAGTGTTTTTTCTCTACTTTGCGAAATCTAAAACAATAAAGTATTTTAAAAATTTTACGATTTCGTGTCCCAATTAAAGTTTTGCGTATTTACAGTTTGATACTTTGTAAAGTTGGATTTTTTATTTAAGCGACTTTTTATTTAAATATATTATTTGACTACACTCATATAAAATTAACAAATAAACAGCCGTAGTTTGAAAATTATATGAAGTAAGCTAAAAATTTTTAGAAATGTTAACAAAAAAAAAATGAATGAATATTACAATTTTTTTGTTAAGGAGTGGAATTAAATTCCTATTTAGCTTCATCCATTTATTGTGCTCCATCTCGAGAACACCTTTTGGACCTTCTTTATAGCATAGAATATGAAAAATTTTGTATTGTTTATTTGGAACTTTCATACATGGGAGTTATTCATTATAAATTTTTTTCACATTGTCATTATGGATAGCAGTTATTTTAGGTCTGTTTCTTTAATTTTTGGGTAAAGTTCGTAAAAATGAGCAAAAGCATTGTTTTCTCTCATAAAAAAAATTATATAAAAGTACGGGAACACAAAATCTAAATTTTAAACACAAAATAAAAACTCAAAGTATTTTGACTGTTTTAATAAAAAAAAAAATAATTTCAATAAATCAACAAAAAGAAATAATAATTTAATTTGTATTTTGTTTGTGTTTTAGGGCTGTCGCACAAGTTTAAATAACTTACACGAAGAAAAAGTTTGGGCTGTTTCGTGCAAGAAGAAGAACTTTATTCTCTCAAAATCAAAGTAGAGTAAAGAAACAGACCTTTTAATTGTAATCTGTATACATAATACATACTTGAAAACGTGTATAATATTACCATCATTACTTGATCAACTGTTATAGTTTATGGCCATATTTTCTTTTTATTTGAAAAACTGGTATTTTACTTCTCGTACAAAGTATAGGAAAATTATATTGTAGAAAGAGAATAAAAACTGGATTTGGGACTTTTAAAAAGATGCGCCCAGATTCTGCCTACAGGGGAATAATTATCCTACATTTCGTCACCTAAAATGCAAAAGGCCGTAACTACTCAAAAATTTAAATTTGACTTTTTGATTGATTATGATGTACTTTTAACCGAAACACATCTACACAGTAAATTTTACATGTATACGTCCAAAAATAACGACTTTAATGTTGAAAAACAAAAGGCCGTAACTGCAACGTCAACAATTTCATAAACCAGAAAGCCGTAACTGCAATTTTCAAAAAAAAAAAAACCAAAACAAAGATATACAAAAGCGCTATTTACTTATCTTAACCATTTGTTTTACTTTATGCACCATTTTATTCTTGTAGTTAGGGCTTTTTGGTTTCAGAAAAATAGAGTATAAAAGGCCGTAACTAGCATTTCTTAAAAACTACTTTTTTTCCATTAATTTGTTTTTCAGAAACAAATCCGTCTTTGTTTTCTAAGCTTGAATCTAAAATGTGGATATTAAGTTTTAAGTAGTCTTTAATTTATAACGTTTATTCCTTCTCCTGTAAAAAACTAAAAAGTGTAGTTACGGCCTTTTGCATTTTATGTGACGATTTGTATATTATTGTTCCGACTATAAATGGTTATTATTTTTTTGTTTTAAACTTATGTTTATTGTACTGCAATTAAAGATTTAACAGGAGCAACCATTTTTCATCATATGTAATTAGCATTTAAAAATATTTTAAACGTTTTCTTTGCAATTACTTTGAAAAATGCCGAACAAAGAGGAAGGCAATGAAGATATCCCATGCGCAGCAGTTTCTAAGCAAAAAAAATTTATCTCTTTTTCAGTTTGATCAAATATATTTTTAAGG
Organism: Gymnosoma rotundatum; assembly: GCA_916610165.2. Lineage (NCBI taxonomy): Eukaryota > Metazoa > Arthropoda > Insecta > Diptera > Tachinidae > Gymnosoma > Gymnosoma rotundatum. The sequence goes on from OU744339.1 coordinate 50,181,697, forward strand.
TTAATATTATTTTAAGTGTGACCGCCCATAAAACATGTTAGGCTGTATTTTATTTGACATTATTTTATAGCTGTTTAAACCAAAAAAAAAAAAAAAAAAAAAAAAAAAATAGCCAAATAAGTGAGAATAGTGAGACCACAAAATAAGTAAAAAATTCAAAAGCGTCAAAATTAAATTCTACGATTAATCACTGAAGCCCCTCGTATATTAGATATTCCAACATTCGCAATGATTTAAGTACGCTTAAAAAACATCTAAAATCGCATAAACGACAGTATTTTTACGCTTTATGGATCTTAGTCCAAATTATAGAATTATAAAAACACCATTGTTTCTCTAGCACTTACTAATAACTGTTAGATGTAAAATATAAGTCCTTATTGTAAGCTGAAAAAATTACCATATTCTACTATAAAGCATTTTTCGAAACACACGTAAATAAAATTTTGCCCATCGTTTATTGTCATTTGTTAACAATTAAATTATTCATAAAATTATAGGTCATTCATATAGAAATATAAATCTATATACAGTGGTGGCCATATCATACGCAACTAAGATATGGTTTATAATAATATCCCTGGAACTTTAACCCGAATACTAAAAAAATTAAAATTGAGTTATGAAATCAAATATTATTTATTTATAAACAAAATTTAACAAAACAACTTAAACTGGATTTCATTTTTAAAATAACACATATATTTTTATCAAAAAACTTAAAATACGTTTGGCGAAAACAAATACAACTTATAATAAAAGCTAAAAAAAACTTAAAACTGAAAAGTATTAATATTTTGTCGCAAAGCCAGAATTCTGTAGCACAGCTGCCCAACGACGTGGCATAGATTATACTAAATTGTTTACAATAGATGCTGGAATTGAGTTTCACGACTCTTTAATTTTTATAAACAACTCGTTCGTATTTCGAACATTATCACGGTCTATTCTCCGATTAACAATTTCCCAAAGGTTCTCAATACAGAGAACTGCACGAGTACACCGCAACCATGAGTACACCGCATACTTACTCTATACTTTTCATACTCGAGTATTTTAAACACCGCCATTCTTGTAAAAACGAGTATCAAAAATATCGCAATCAGAATTTTAAGTATTTTTTATACTCGTACGCGAGAATTTTTTAATTCTCTTTATTTGTAAGAAACGTTGCCACATTTTTACCCTCTTAAAGTTTTTTACTGCCGTTTTATGAAATACTGCATTGTATGCAGATCTATTTATAAACATTAAAAAATAAGAAAATTTGATCAAATCTATTGCTTAAACATTATAAGCAGAAAAACATACAACAACCGTTTTCATAGGTATGAAATACAACACATATTTAATGAATAAAATGCAATAAAAACCGCTTAAAGCCACAGCTTTTGTACACTATTTAAAGCAGGTATACTTATTTTGTTGCTGTTTTTTATGTACAAATATTTTCAGTTTATGCGCCTTGTTGTCATAAACGTGCTACTAACGGTATTTAGGAAAACAAAATGATAAAATGAATCCGTGAATAAGAGGAAAATTACTTAATTTTTTTAGTTTTAACAAAACTGTATATACGCAGATGTGATATTGCATTGACTGAATGTCATTAGACCTCATAAATAATAATAAATAAAAGTTTTCAGTTTACATATTTTATTTTGTTAAATATAATTATTGCTTTTATACCTATTTATTAATTTTAAAAATCTATTTGCTTAACGAATAGAATTTTTAAATTTCTATCCTGTGTGACTTAAAAAAAACCCTAACAAAAACGTAATAAATAATAATAAACAATGAACTATTCTTGAGTTATTATTAAACTTTTGTTGTGTTTTTAATAAATGAAAATATGGCGAATTTTACGGGTTCTATTTAATTTATTTTCTGTTATATATTAAATAAACTTTCATAATTTCAAAGAAGTATGTATGTTAGCTAATTTAGACATTGGCGACTTTTGATATTGTGTTTGATTTAATAATTCTGATCTGATAACTCTGGTTTCCTCTCACTACACACGTTAAAATTTCTCTCTTGGTGTTTGTTGTGGGTATGAGTACGAATAAAGTAAAGCCAGCACCGCAAACATTTTACTTGAGTATGCTAGACACTTATACTCAAATGGAATGGGTATAGTAAATACTCGCACAAAAGAAATGCGGTGGCGATCACACCGCAACCGCATTTAAGATGAGTATACTTTAAAAACAGACACTCTTGCAGTTCTCTGTCTCAATAGGGTTTAAATCAGGTGATTGAGTTGGCCATTCCATAACAGTAACGTTTTCTTCAGCTAACCATGACTTTACCACTCTTGATGTATGCTTTGGGTCATTGTCATGTTGGAAGACACAAGCAAGTGGCATTTTCCATTCAGCATATGGAAGCATAACATTTCTTAAAATGTGTTTATACATGTGCTGATTCATTATGCCATCGATTCGGAAAAGAAGGCCACACCATTACACTGCCCCCATCATGTTTCAGTGTTTTGGTGCAGTATTGAGATTTCAGCCGCGTATTTGGTGGCCTACTTAGATAGCGCAAGCCGTCACTTCAGATTATATTTAATTTAGACTCATCGCTGAATAATACACTTTTCCATTTAGAAATTGGCCAACTTAGGTGGTCTCTAGCAAATTTTAACCGCTTCAGTTGGTTACGTTTTGAAATAAGCGGCTTTTTTACAGGACGGTGCGCCCGTTAGGAGGCATCTACCAAGCGTCTACGGACACTTCTGGCAGCTATTGGTAATTGGAGGTCTTTAACTAGTTGCGAAGATGTAAGGGGTTGTAAAGGGTTGTTTTTTTACAGTTTGAACGATCAAGTTCTCTGTACGTTGACTTGTGTGTCGTGGACGTCCTCCCAGATGGAGCATCGAAACTGTTTTTGTGGCTTTATACTTATTTACTATTCGTGATATTGAACTTTTGTGAACTTTATATTTTTCAGATATTGCTTTTTAAGATATTCCTTTGGAATAATCGTCAACAATGCGCTTTCTTAATTCCAAACCGATTTTATTCCGAACTGAATTGTGATCGTAATTAAAGTTTTTTTTTTTTGTAAAATATTTACTAAAATCACTTTTCAACACTCAAAATATCAAAACTTTTCAGAAAATGTAAAAAGACATGTAATGAAAATAACGGTATCTTCAGAGTTGCATTTGTTTTGGCCAGGCGTTTATCGATTTTATCGATAAGATTGACACCAAAAGATAAAATATGAAAATATTTATTGAAAAACTTACCATTATTGTGTCATTGAACTTTATACATGAAAAGAGTCACAAGCTGACATGTTTTAAATTAAAGTAAAAATGATTATAACATAATTGCACATAGCGAATTTCAGTTGCATGTGATATTGCCACCACTGTATATAAAAATTTCTGAAAATTTTTTTGTCAGTTATTCGTATTTTTGAGATGAAGGTCTTTACGGAAGAACATTTTGGAAAATCCCTCCGGAAAAGTCGGAAAAATCGAGTTTTTGTATGAAATTTTGCGTGAAATTATTCCTTAATGGCTTTCCAAATCTGAAAGTAGAAAGTTCTTAGTATAAATCATGGAAAATTGCGGAAAATTGGAAAAATCGAAAATTGATTTTTTGTATGACATTTTGTGCATCATATCGCTCTCTACTGATTCCATCAAATAAATCACATTGAAAATTTAAATATTTGTGTTGTATTATTACTCTAAAGTTTGTCTAAGTTAAGGAGAAAAATATAAAACTTTGTGAAGAAATTTGGAGGTTATATCTTTTCAGACTTAAAAGTTAGACAATTTTCAATATGAAATAATAATTGCTATTTTGTGTATTGTAGCCTAAAAAGCAATCTTTTTATTTTTGGTAGAAAAAAACTTTTTGAAGGAATATATAACGTATATAAGTATATATTGTTACGTTTATTTAAATTTATAAACGTGTTATTTATTATAATCTTTGTTTGCAAAATAATTACACACACAGCTTTAGTACTTTTTTCGCGATTAATAAAAAAAAATACTCGATTGCAACTTTGCACAAGATCTTAACTAGATGATGCTCACAATCAGAATGAATCAGCACGCATTGGCTTTGCTTTTATATACCCTATTTTAAGACGTTCTTAAATATTCGAGAACTTCTACCTTCATCTGCTGCGTAGTAGAACATGATGTGTTGTCATTTTCATCTTAGACACATGATGTGAGCATTGTTATTTGCTTCTAGAACCTTCAATTATTATTTCGAATTTATTATAGATGTTGTGTATTGTGTTTGTTTATTTCTCGCTTTGTGTTGGTTGTTTTTGCTTTGTAATCAAGAAGTTTTGTAGAAACTCCTAGCTTTAAAGACAAACACAATAGGCCTTTCTTGGCCTCGAATATTTTTACTTGTTTTTATGATTTTAATAAAGCATCTGTTATACAATATATAACATATATTGATATATATATATATCTTTTTTTTTTGTGTAAGCTAACTACATACATACATATGTACACGGGTAAACCAAATGTCACATTCAATTAATCATCATTGAAGAAGATGGAGGTCCTTCAATTTGACCTATTTTACATCGAAATTTTCGCCTCAGCCTATATGGTTTAAAATCCCAAAGCTGGAATTGGAAAAAGAAGACTGCTTGAAAAAGTGTTATATACTTTAAATTGTTGCTGAAAGTATTTCATGAGCCGTGGTCCATATGTCGACTTTATGGGCAAAAGAGTAAAAATTCCAATTTTTGGATTTCGGGAATTGTAGGATTTTCTTTATCGTAGTGTTTTGCAGATTTTTTGCCATTTATTTTAGTTGACCAGCTTACATGCGCAAATAAATTTATATCTATTAAATATATTTACTTTCCACAAATTGGATTTTTTTACCATAATTTTTTGAAATTTCCAGAGTTCAACAACGAATAATAAAACTTTATTATATATTTTTTTTCTAGGTGTCGAAAAATCAATTATTTTGGTTTTAGAATGCTTGTAACACGCTCATTTTAGAACATAATCATGCAGATTAACACGTTGACTGCCACGCGTGTTTACAACAAAATCCCCGTCAGGCCACCCGTGCCACTGTAAGATGCGTGCTCTGCTACCGCATGTCTGTTTACATTTCTTTCGGTACTCTTACCCCGATATCTATTACGATCCTCATTTATCACGTTATTACTCTGCACGAGCAGTTGTAATCTTTGCCGTGTACTGAGTAGTACAACTAATATCTCTGCCCAACTAATATCTCAACCGCAACTTTGCAGTGAATGCTTCAATATTTTGCACTGTAAATAATTTTGTTAATAAACGATTTTTAAAAAAAATCAACAGTATTATTATCTCCTGTCATATATTTATCTAAATATGTTCGGAAATCCTTTGGAAGTAGTCACCCGACGTGGCCTGATGAGAACTCTTGCTGTCACCCGAATACGGGTGACGTGGCCTGATGAGAACTTTTGCTGTCACCCGAATACGGGTGACACGGCAGTTAACGTGTTAAATTGTCGTTTTGCAGGTATTGGTTAGACATCTAAGACCATGTATAAATTAAAAAAAATCAGATAAAAACTGAAGAACTGCCAAGCATTAGAAAAGTTTTAAGGCGCGAGGTGGGCAACTTTGAGACCAAATAGAGTCACCCCTGGAAAGTGGGGTGACTCAGATAACTTAAGCTCAGATACACCTCTGTTATACTCTCTTAAAATTTTGGATCAATCGGCCCAGCCCCTTACAAATGGCTGAGTTTTTTCCAAAATATTTTCTTTCTGCCCCACTCCATACTGTTCACTATTGAATTGTTCTCTTCGTTTATTGCTTTTGAAAATCAGTATACTTGGTACTCATTAAAAAAAAGCATTCGACACCATTTATTTATTTGTCGAGCAGTGGAACTGTTTATTGTTATGTCGATGCAAACAACATTGCATTATTGTTATTTTTTATTGTTAAAATCACCCTCATTCTCAATATCAGTGTTGCCATTTGGTAACATTTTTCGTAACTTTTGAAGCTTCACGTAACATGTATAATTTTGTTATATTTGGTCAAATTTTCGTAACTTTTGACAACACAGGTACAAAATAAAGTAATATTACTGAAAAAGTACTTGTTTCATTATTTCAGACAAGCGCAACCCGTCTCAGTTAGCTGTTTTTCTTTCTTAACAAGGCTACAAATAATGCCACAATTCTATTTTAGAAAATAGTAAAAAATAAACAAAAATCCAACGTTTCTGTACTTGTACTCTGTTCAATTTGTGAAAAGTTACGAAATGTTTGTCACTTTCTGTTTAATAACAGCAAAATTCTAGAAACAATTTTTTTTCAATTGCTAAATAATGTGAGCTGCACTTATTCACCCCTATCACGAATATTATGAGAATAAGTTGTTTGGGAGTAAATGTGTATTTCCATACCCAACAAATTGGTATCGCGATTTTTTTTTTTTTTTGGAGTAAAAAGTCTATTGTGAATATCATGGGAGTGACAATTTCTATTTTGAATTATTTGTTTTGATTTATAAATAGTTTGCGCGCTTATAAAAGAGAAGTCTATTTTGTAAAGAAAACTGTGAATTTAAAATGAATAGTATTTATTTGCGTTTCCTGATTTTGGAAGAAGAAAATCTATCCACGGAACTATTGCAGCGGAGACATATACGGTTTTTTTGTTTTCAGTGAGTTTTTTTCTTAAGTGTCGTTTTAGGTCGATCCACACCTACATATGTATGTATGCATATAAATTTTAAGTCACTGTTATTTAACCAACTATAAACATCCGCTACATATGTATGTATGTACTCTAACCAAATGCTGCCTGCGCGGACATTGTGGACAGTTAAAAACAAGTATGTAGCAACTTACATGTGTACTTCTTGTTCCCAATAAACATTTTTGTGAATTAATTTTGTAAAATAGTTGTTGGGAGTAAATAATCGCGATTGTGAACGCAATCACAAAAAATTTCTATGGCAACATTCACGATAGCAATCATATAATTTGGGAGTTTTGTCTTGGCAACGTTCATTCGCGATAGGGGTAATTACGTGCGGATAACTAAAAATTGTGAGAAACTTTGCTTATTCGGCAACTCACTGGTGGCGCAAGTACTACGGTTTAAAAGAGAGCTTTCGTTTTGTTGCCTAGAAATATGCAATAATCAGGCATGTTCTGAATTCCACGTGAAATTTTCACTTAAAATTTTTCAAAGAATTGTTGCTATAAAATTATTTTTTACAATAACAATGCCTTGAAAAATATGAAAATGAAAATTTCGTGTGAATTTCAGAACATGCCTGAATGTCTACTGATTTTACAATTCCACAAATAGTTACATTTAATTTAAAGGAAGTGCCGGCAGAAATATATGTATTTAGTGTAGGGAATTTTTTTTAATAAGTCGGTTAAAAATCTTTCTTTAAGACAAATTTGAATCTTATTTGATTTAAAACTTCAACATAAAATGGCTAAAAATTTTATGTTAACTAATTTTATGGAATTACGAGAGCATGCACCAGATTTAATTTTATTCTTCCATTTTCCAATAGGTGTGTGGAGAGAACATTTAGTCAACTGAAAGAGTGACCATCTTACCCAGTTGAATACTGATACAATAGCTGCGAAGACCTTCAAAACTGTGAGTTGTTTACGTTCAAGAAAAACATTTTAGGATAAGAACGTAAATGAATATGTTAAATATAATTTTAATTATTAGACAAGAAGCGTTATTTATTATTTTTAATTTTAGTTTTGTTTAAAAATAAATTTGTTGCCTTGTTATATTCCGTGAAATATAATAAACTCGCAATTTATTTAAGAAAATTTCCAAAATGTAACTTTTAACAAAAAAATTTAACTTGTGTGACGTAACTGGCAACACTGGTCAATATTCGCTTTTGAAAAAGAGACAATATTGTACTCTTTTATATGTCTTACGCTCACGTTTACTATATATATATATATATATATATATATATATATATATATATATATATATATATAGAATACAGTTTAAAAATTATATAAATTTTGTATGAGTAAATACTTACAGGCGTTCTAGAGAAATTAAATCCTGCAGCGACCCTTTATCAATTGTATGTATTTTATTGTCTGTGAGTTGCCTAAAAATTAAACTTGTAATTAATTGTGAATAAATATAAATATGAAAATTATAAATGTACAATCTTTTTGACATAAACGCAATGTTCTACTTCGTTGTCCAGAGAAAAATTCTAGTTAAGTGATAATGTAAAGTTTAAAAACAATATTGAGGGTGAAAGCTTGTCTCCATGATATTACTGTGTCTAGTACATATTATTGAAAATCTAAATTTTAAATATTTTTTCTTAGTTTGGAATTCGGTGATTGGCAGCTAATTCTTAAAAATGTCAATGGATATCAATATCATATTTTCTTACAGTTTCACTTAGTTTGCACTTGAAGAATTCTAAATCATTTCTACAAATTTACAACTTTGCTTTGGTCTCTATTAAAACTTGACTCGCCTCGCCCAAATTGATATCGCATTTTGCATAACTGATGTCGTTCAATACACCGTGCATGAATTCGCAAAGCAACACGAGCTCGAAATTAAGCATTTGTTTAATACTCTCTGTTTCACTAAGCGCATCTTTATTAGGACTCTTTAGAACTATTTCTGATAATGTTTTGATAATATCAAAATAAAGAAGTTTTGTTGCAGATATCGGATTTAGTTTTTTAAAGTCGTGCTGTGTGTTTTTTTAAGACATTTCGGGTTATACAATGAGCTGTAGCCGAGATCTATAGATTTGACGCGATTTATTGACTTAAAGGACATCAATATGAGTGGTAAAATCAAATAAAATTGAACCACTATATGGACCAGTACAAAAGTTATTTTTTAGCCAAAAAAAGAACCCTTAACTCGAATTCACAATAAAACGCACATCCGTCAAATTGACAACACTACCATCATACAGAAAGAATTTAGGAGAATTTCCTAGGCATAACTTTTGAAATTCTCTCAACTGAGTTGACATCATTAAAGCGGCGTTGCAACCTGTAACATTTATTTTGAAAATGGGAGAAATTTACAAAAGTTCAGTTCGATCGATAAGGATTCGTGGCCCTGAGTTTAAGGGCCCCGGGGCACTGCCCCGCCTAGGCCCTAGGTAGTTACGCCACTAAATAAAAGTAAATATATAAATACTGGCTTCTTATTTTTAAAATAAGTTAGAAAGAGTGAACCTTTTGATACATTCATTTCCTTAAATTGGTAACTGTGTCAACTTCTGTCCCTACCTAGTTTTTTAGTAATCACATATGTCCACGATACTTTTCGCAAATTTTTTTTTATTGTAGTTTTGTTGTGTAACAACATAATCCAGTACTGATTACAATTTTGGTGGTATACTGTCTTTCCTAAAGTATTCTTGACTATACCTTTGAGATTTTTCAATTCCTTTTATTGCTTTAAATTGCTGTTTCTTTAAACTTTTATCTTCTACTTTGGAATTTCTATCAGCTAAATATTCGTTGGTTTACTCCAAAAATAAGAAACTCCTAGTTCTTTCGTAGAAATATGGAGAGAATTATTGATTTCAAATTTAATTCTTGACAATTTTGATGACCACTAAGGTTTAAGAAGTTTAGCATTGCCTTTATAACTTTGCATCCGCGTTCTTCTTGACCGTTTGCCTGAAGAGATGAAACAGCAGTTTTGATATGTTCAATATCATTTGCCCTATTCACAAGCCTCCTAGTACGTGCTAAGTGCTAACAAAATACAATGGTGCTAGCTGTGTTGTTAGTAATTTTCATGCAAACATGCGATACAACACTTAGTACTTTTTTTTTCATATGTTTTTCAAACGTTGTATTTGTTTAAATGTTTTATGTTTAAATGAATTATTATTTTTGTGTTCATGTGTGAATTATATTAAAATAAATTGAATTAAAAGATATTTTTATTAGTTTTATTTATTTAATTTATTGATTTGACTGATTTATTAGAAAGTTGTAGTTGAAAGTTGCCAATATAAAAACTGTTCTTTAAGATTTAATATTGCTCTAATGACTCGATTTCTAATATTTTGTATGGTACCGCCATCACCTATACCAAAAAGAGACCTTACGAACACAAGCACCATTTCCTGAAGATCCCAAGCAGTAAAATACAATTTTAAGTTGCAAGTCAATGCGTAGTTGGAGCCTTTCGCCAATTGTGTGAAAAACATCGTCATTTTTTATAAGGTTGAATATATAGGCAAATTCCTCTGGCCGTAGTCGTATCATATGAAGAAATCTGTTTTCATCAAAATATCTTAAAACCCGATTATGCCATAATGATGATTTTGGTAGCCCTAAATGTATAATTCTGCGACTGGAGAGCAAGTGCATTAGGTTCATCCTAAAAATGTCTTGAATTTCATCCTCACACAAAAAATTTATTAATTTACTTTTTTCTGTTTTCTCCCCCATTTGGCTTCTAAATAACAAATGATGAATAGCACTTTTCTTCTTCTTATTTACTTTTTGACGTATGAAGTACAATGTACAATGGCACACTGATACAATGGTTGTTCACAAAGAAGTAAACAAAAGGTAGTATGCAATACTACCTACACCTTAGCAGAGCTTGTGAATACGGCAATTATGTCGAATAAATTCTTTAAATTGATTTAAAGTAAAACAAGAACCTCTATCAGATATAGGATTCCTACTGGTCTACTATATTGATTAAAATACTTTAGGATTGAGCAACATACTTCTTTTGTACTTTTAGTTCTGACGGGACAAAGACGAACAATAAAATCAATATATGTTTCCATTTTGAAGACAACGATCGTAATGGTCCAAATTGATCAATATAAATGGTATCAAATGCTATGGAGTTTAGAAATGTTCAATAAATTTTGTACATACAAACGCTTTGGTGCCTCATATTCTGTATTATGCACTTTAAACATATTTAAATATACTATTTGATTTTTATTTTTGGTAACCACTAAATATATATAGATTTATCAAAACATTTGTTTATCCAGAATTTAATTTCCATGAAATGCACGAATAACATTATCTTCAGAATCACTAGGTACGTACAGGAGTACACGTTTGGAAACTCCTTTACGAAACAATAATCCAGCAGATAATTTAAAGCTATCATCACTTTCATTCTCTAACTTAGTAGCTAATATATTGACGTTTTTATATGGATTTTTATGTGTGTGAAGATAAATTTAAAAATTTTTAGCTTTGCCACAAACCTTTTAATTTAACAGAGCTCTGTTAGAAGGATAACATAGCACTGGTAAAGGAATAAAATGCGGTCTATGCATCCAAACTGTAAATTTTATGGAAACAACGAAATATGGCAGAACCAAAATGATTGGGATTTGCATGCGAGGTGTCCTTCTATAGTTCTCCATACTTAAAATATTTAAAAGCGTGAGTTGGAACGGGTTTTGGGCATTTTTAAATTTTTAAAATTTGAGTTTCTCTAAGGGATAAGTCCATCTTTATGGAAACAACAAAAGACGGCAAAATCGTAATAAAACAGAAATGTATGTGAGGTATTTTTCTTTAATTGTCCATATTCGGAATTTTTAACAGCGCGAGCTGGAACGCGTTTTGGGCATTTTTAAAATTTGGGTTTCTCTAAGGGATAAGCCTTTAATTGTCCATATTTGGAATTTCTAAATGCTCGAGTTGGAACGGGTTTTGGCCATTTCTAAACTTTTAAAATTGAGTTTCTCTAAGGGATGAGCCCATTTTTATGGAAACAACAAAAGATGACAAAATAGTAATAATACAGAAATGTGTGTGTGTGTGTGGTATTCCTCTATAATTGTGCGTACTTGGAATTTTTAACAGCGCGAGTTAGAACGGGTTTTGGGCATTTTAAAATTTTTAAAATTTGGGCTTCTCTAAGGGATGAGCCCATTTTAATGGAAACAGCAAAAAATGGCAAAATCGTAATTTCTCTTTAATTGTCCATACTTGGAATTTTTAACAGCGCGAGTTGGAACGGGTTTTGGGCATTTTTAAATTTTTAAAGTTTGAGTTTTTCTAACCTGTTCCCACTCGCGCTGTTAAAAATTCCACGTATGGACAATTAAAGAGGAATACCGCACACACATTTCTGTATTATTACGATTTTGTCATCTTTTGTTGTTTTCATAAAAATGGGCTCATCCCTTAGAGAAACTCAAATTTTAAAAATGCCCAAAACCCGTTCCAACTCGCGGTATTGAAAATTCCAAGTATGGACAATTAAAGAGGAATACCTCACACACATTTCTGTATTATTACGATTTTGCCATCTTTTGTTGTTTCCATAAAAATGGGCTCATCCCTTAGAGAAACCCAAATTTTAAAAATATAAAAATGCCCAAAACCCGTTCCAACTCGCGCTGTTAAAATTTCCAAGTATGGACAATTAAAAAGGAATACCTCACACACATTTATGTATTATTACGATTTTGCCATCTTTTGTTGTTTCCATAAAAATGGGCTCATCCCTCAGAGAAACTCAAATTTTAAAAATTTTAAAATGCCCAAAACCCGTTCCAACTCGCGCTGTTAAAAATTCCAAGTATGGACAATTAAAGAGGAATACCTCACATACATTTCTGTATTATGACGATTTTGCCATCTTTTGTTGTTTCCATAAAAATGGGCTCATCCCTTAGAGAAACCCATATTAAAAATTTAAAAATGCCCAAAACCCGTCCCAACTCGCGCTGATAAAAAATCCAAGTATGGACAATTAAAGAGGAATACCTCACACACATTTCTGTTTTATTACGATTTCGCCGTCTTTTGTTGTTTTCATAAAAATGTGCTCATCCCTTAGAGAAACTCAAATTTTAAAAATTTATAAATGCCCAAAACCCGTTCCAACTGGCGCTATTGAAAATTCCAAGTATGGACAATTAAAGAGGAATACCTCACACACATTTCTGTATTATAACGATTTTGCCATCTTTTGTTGTTTTCATAAAAATGTGCTCATCTCTTAGAGAAACCCAAATTTTTAAAATTTAAAAATGCCCAAAACCCGTCCCAAATCGCGCTGTTAAAAATTCCAAGTATGCACAATTAAAGAGGAATACCTCACATACATTTCTGTATTATGACGATTTTGCCATCTTTTGTTGTTTCCATAAAAATGGGCTCATCCCTTAGAGAAACCCATATTAAAAATTTAAAAATGCCCAAAACCCGTCCCAACTCGCGCTGTTAAAAATTCCAAGTATGGACAATTAAAGAGGAATACCTCACACACATTTCTGTTTTATTACGATTTTGCCGTCTTTTGTTGTTTTCATAAAAATGTGCTCATCCCTTAGAGAAACTCAAATTTTAAAAATTTATAAATGCCCAAAACCCGTTCCAACTGGCGCTATTGAAAATTCCAAGTATGGACAATTAAAGAGGAATACCTCACACACATTTCTGTATTATGACGATTTTGCCATCTTTTGTTGTTTTCATAAAAATGTGCTCATCTCTTAGAGAAACCCAAATTTTTAAAATTTAAAAATGCCCAAAACCCGTCCCAACTCGCGCTGTTGAAAATTCCAAGTATGCACAATTAAAGAGGAATACCTCACACACATTTCTGTATTATTACGATTTTGCCATCTTTTGTTGTTTCCATAAAAATGGGCTCATCCCTTAGAGAAACCCAAATTTTTAAAATTTTAAAATGCCCAAAACCCGTCGCAACTCGCGCTGTTGAAAATTACAAGTATGGACAATTAAAGAGGAATACCTCACACACATTTCTGTTTTATTACGATTTTGTCGTCTTTTGTTGTTTCCATAAAGATGGGCTTATCCCTTAGAGAAACTCAAATTTTAAAAATTTAAAAATGCCCAAAACCCGTTCCAACTCACGCTTTTAAATATTTTAAGTATGGAGAACTATAGAAGGACACCTCGCAAGAAAACCCCAATCATTTTGGTTCTGCCATATTTCGTTGTTTCCATAAAATTTACAGTTTGGATGCATAGACCGCATTTTATTCCTTTAACAGGGCTATGTTATCTTTCTAACAGAGCTATGTTAAATTAAAAGGTTTGTGGCAAAGCTAAAACTCTTCACACACATCTATAGCGACACCCTTTAATTTCCCAATTCAAATTTTATACTTGCTCTTGTAGAAGACTTAGCCGTCAGGTTGTTTGTAAATTTCAACTGTCCGTCTATAATGGTTCAACGGTTTGGCCATAAACATCAAATTACATCAACTGTTGTAACACCCTTTAATTTATAATATAAAATATTTATACTTCTTACTATACTAAGCAAATTAGTGGACATTCTGTCTAATTTTGGAGTGATTGTATATAACGGTTAAAAAAATGCGGCTATATAGGTCAAATAACATTAATTATGGGAACACCTTTTTTATTTTCTTATTTAAAGTTTTAAACTGGAAATACAGATTCTTTGTAAATTTCAAGCGTCTGTGTACAACTGTTTAAAAATATGGCCATAGACATCAAACTAAATGAACTCTTGGGAAACCCTCTAATTTATAATTTTGAATATTAATACTTGTTACTGTAACGGTCGTAGCAGTCGACATTCTGTCCAATATAGGTCAATTTACATCAATTATAGGAACACCCTTTAATTTATAAATTGAAATTATAAACTTTTTATATAGTGGATATAGCAATGCAAGTCCCTTGTATGTTTCAGCTGTCTGTCTATAACGGTTCAAAAGTTTGGCCACAAACAAACAAAGTGGGACACACTTTAATTTATAATTTTTAATGTTTATACTTTTTATTTGAACGTTCATAGTTATCGACATTCTGTCCAATTTTCAAGCGTTTATCTATAACGGTTTAAAGGATTTATTTTTGTATTACTTTTTGTAATTATGAGCTATAGTAATACGCAGTTATTTTAAATTTTAAAAGAGTGCCAGAGGTAAGATAATTTGTTGGAATATAGGATTATTATTCAAAATTGTGTCATTGATATCAATGATAGAAGATTAAATACATATTCCATATAAGAACTTCTACATAACCTGTCAGGATAAGGAAATTGTAGAGCACCTTCTCTGTATGGCCTTCTCTATTAAGAGAGAACCTTTTCGGACTGTGACTCTACTGGAATTAAAAGGGTTTCAGGGTGGTTTGGCACTTAACTTAGTGTGTATTTGTAGGAACCCTCTCTTATATATACCCATCTCAGGCAACACAAAGAGGCAATTAGGACTCAAGCAAACCGATTTCATACATACGAATCATGAGACCTGTAAAAGCTAACTTAACCTAAGTTGTCTTATTAATAAATATCGAAGATTGCACATTCACGAAAGCACAAAATACGCTATTTTAAAAAATGAATAGCGTTAGCTTTTATATTTTTAGATTGGATTGTACATGTTATAAACTGGTTTACAATACTTACAAAACTCTTAGTTTAGTCAACCTTTGAAAGTCAGACTCAAAAATCACAGTTATATTATTTCCTTGTAGATCTCTGTAAAGAAAAATATATGTAGTTGGTAATTTTTTCTTATAATCAGAAGCATCTGAGAAATAAGCAAAAATTAAATAAACAAGTTTTTTTTTAAATATTATTGCTAATTTAGACACATTAAATTTTTTAATGTTTCTATTCACATAAAGCACAGATATTGAGAACGCAAAGTATCCCGGACGTATATTTTACGGAACCACGGACCGGGGAGGGCATAATCGTCCTTTGGAACACCCAATGTATCCTGAAGAGTCCTAAGGACTTATTGAGAGCCCAATAGACCGCGGTGGGCCTAATCGATCTTGAAGCGGTGACTTGGTGTAGATTTTTATTAATAGAATTAAGAAAAAATTGCCTATATGAACATTTTTTAAATGCCTCAAAATGGGTCGAAATTGAATAGTTGCGGCTGTTAAAGCTACTCCCAAAACCTAAATAGTTTAGTTTTATGGTCTAGTATATCTACATTTTTAATTAAATTTTTTTAATTATCAGCTACGTCTTTAACTTTTCGCCATTTTATTTCAAATTTTACATCAAGTTGGCAAAGGCGTTGTATCCCTACTTCAAAGTAAATCAACTTTTTTATATCTCCCATTTGTGTCCATACCAATTAATATGTCATCATTTGTATGCATTTGTTATATAGGAATTTTAATCAGGCATGTTTTCAATTCCACACGAAATTTTCACTTTATATTTTTCAAAGCATTGTTTTTGTAAAAAAAAAGTTAAACTTCAGTTTTTAGTTATTTTCTTAAATCAAAAAATTTTACTTTTTACATTTATTTTTTTTTTTCAACAAAAAATCTAGGAGCTGATCAAAGATGGGTCCAACTTAAAATATAATTTTTTTTACTATAGTATTAAAAAAATTAAAAACAAGTTTTAAAATTAAAGTTGTTTCTAAGAGAAACCGTCTTTAGTGTTTGACTATGATTATGGGCCATTGTTTATATTTTTTATTGTTTGGTAATTAGCAACACGAAAAAACATGCTTTATAATAAACAAAATACAATTTGTTCAATTTAAAGAAATGTCACAGTCGGACGACTTATATAAACTATTTTGCTAACTTTTACAATATGAATTAAAGATTTTTAATCGTTTTAAGTTTCATGCACATATTAAAAAAAAAATAGGTAATGAAAATAAATACTTACAATCTTTCAACATCGGCTGATATTTTACGCGGCACCTGCGTAAGACCCCGATGCGAACACTCGACGGTCAATCCATTGCACGAACACACCCGGGGACAACGGGATTCACTAATGCCGCCTAAACTACCGCCTGGTATATGTATTCCCACTAAAGCTCCTCCAAAAGGTTCTGCTGATGTCATTGATTGAATGCATGATAGCCCTCCAAAGAAACATAATGTTCGAATAAATAACCATTCTGCATTCCACCTTGGAAGATCACTTCGTGTTCTACCTTTGCACCGTAATGAGGTTGGATGTGGCATTGTTAATCATTAAACACTTAATTGTGCTAATCGTATATCAATCAACATTTGTTAATTTTTTGTCTGAGTTTGATGTATTTCGAAATTGTCATGGTTTTAACTTAACAAACCACCGATAAAAAACTTCAATTTTTGTTAATTGAATTTGAATACATATTTTCAACAATTAATGAAACCTATTTTTGTTACACTAGATAATTCATACATTAGCGCCGGTATCAATTTGAGGGTATAGACAAACAAGCATAAACAAAATTGATTATTGCAGGTAGAATTAACTTTTATTTAACAAAATTGGTAATGTTTATTAACATCACAACCGATGGAAGTACACACATAATGTACACTGATTTAAAATATCAACCAAGTGATACGAAGTCTTTTTATGTACTCTCCTTACAGTTTTTTCTTAAGAAAGTTGAAGAAGAAGTGTGAGATTAAGATTGAGAGTAAAAGTAATCGAGAAAGTTCAAAAAGAAGTGATAGAGAGAGATGAGTATAAGAGAAGAAAATAAAAGCCACTACGCTGTAAATAGAAGATTACGAAGATTTATTGGGTGTGTGTGTGTGTCTAGTGTGTATAAATATTATTCGGAGTGTTTCGTAATTATTATTTGTATAGTTTTTAAATGCCCTTAGGTACGCATCCATTGAACATCTGAAATAAGCAGAGAATATTAATTTAGTAAGAGCAATTTAGTAGAGCATACAAGTAATAAAGGTACTATATATATTTACTATACACAATATATTGCATTAAAAATATGCAATATCTATAAGCATACAAAAATATATTAACCCAAAAGTCGTGTATCCAAAGAATAAAATTGTATGTACTTATATGGATAGCTCGAATTATTTAGAAAAGGTACAGAAAACAATAGCTATAAAAGTACATATGTTAAATATTTTAATTTAATAATATTTATATTTACTTCCTGCCTTTATATTTTAAATTGAAAATTCTTTTGGCTATTTAATGAAGAACAAAAACTCAACTTTTTTTTTGTGAGCCTGGTTCTATGTTCGGATTCGTGACCAACATTAATTTTTTCATATAAAAAATTTACAATGAAAATTTTTTATTTTTTTACGGCAAAGTGAAAGTGAAGACAAGACTACTAAATCTGGCTGAGCCGAATCTTATATACCCTTCACTAAAGGAATTGTGTTAAATTATTTTAAAATATTGTTTTTTAGAAACATATCTTTGATATAATGAAGATATTTTGGTACTTAGGTTATGTTATTGCCTCTTTGATCCCCGTTCACTAGAAGCCGCCTGCTTCCCGTACCTCTTGTTATGGTTTCTTACACATATTAAAAGCACCAAACACAAAACAAGCTGAGCAAAGCGAACACATGACTTGCCACCCAAATGTCCCCTTAAGCCTCTTTTTTATTTATTTATTTATTTAGTAGTATTTGTAACACTTTTACAAAAACATTACATTATATTCCTACATACTTGAACTCAGCTTATTACTATTTCTTACAAAATTTACAATATTTCTTCTTGCCTGTAGCCAGCGTTGCCAAAACGGCGGTTTTCCCGCTAGAACTGGTGATTTTTTGGCAATAAAAGCGGGAAGTTAGAAAAAAACCGCTAAGTGTTTTTTTAGCTGGGAAAATTTTAGTTGGCGGGTTTTTAGCGTTTAGTATTTGTAACCTTTTATATAAATATATAGATTTTCCATCTCTGCCTTGTTTTTTTAACTGTTCAAACAATCCAAAGATAAATAACAAAATATATTTTAATTGGGCCAATAAAAACTTTTTCTAACTAATGGAAACTGCCATTTTAGATTACCAAAAACTCGGGACATTTTAGAAAAAACTGATAAATTATCAGTAAATAACCCATTTATAATAAAAAAAGAGGATGTCTGTCAATATTTGGAACAACTTGGTTATAGCCCGGAAATAATCAAAACAATTTTAAGTTTGGCTGGAAATCAAATTTTCAAAGAGCTGGCTGAGTTTGCCTTGCGATTATTATGCATGCCGTTGTCTAATGCAGAAGTGCAACGAGTTTTAGTCAACTTAATATCGCTAAATCAAAGCTCAGAATTCGATTGCAAAACAATATGGTTAATGCTATTTTAACTGTTAAGTATGTCAGTTCCTAAATTTTTTATTTGCCTCTTTATAACTACTTTTTTGCTTTAGATATGGTCTCGGTCAGTTCCGAAAAAATTTCTATACTTAATCGGAACCTCTAATATTTATTCCAGTTCTCAAAAGGCAACTAACCTTATTTACCCTTTACCATGTAAATTTAGCTTAGTGAAGTAACTCCAATAAAAAAAAAAAAACAAATATTGGCGTGACAGAATTAAAAAATAAAAAAAATGGTACTGCATATATATTATTCTACATAAAGATGCCATTGGCTCTTACTAGGCTAAAGATCTCTTCAAAAGCTTTAAAATTATACCCATATTGATATTTTAAAAAATTTGAAAATTTAAGAGCCCCTTAACTCGGAAAATATGGGTGAGCGCCAATTTTTTTCAGGTAATGATTCTTTCTTACTTTTTAATTCTCTACCACCCCATATATTTATTTTTTTGATTGGAGTTACTTTATTGTTCCAAATGAAATGAAAAAATTAGAGGTAGGCGTGGTGTTTTGCCTGCTGCCCCGAAGGATATGGACCGCTCATGCTGATTTCCAATAGCACCTCTTTCGACACTATATCTGATCGATTGAGGTATTAATTTTTTTTTTTTTGTGAAACCAAGTTTGGCTCGGGAAGGGTATAAAAATAAATTGTTCAAGACATTTTTTAGCGGTTTATGTCAGCGTTTTTTTTTCGACTAGTTAGCGGTTTCTAGCGTTTTTTAAAGTAGGATCAAGCGCGAAATGGTTCGACACTGCCTGTAGCATTAATATTATTTTCAGTCCTTAAATAGCTTGGCATATAATTATATAAATTCAGCCCCTTTTAAAACAATGATTTTAGCATTGCATAAGTGAAGTCTCTCTCATTCTCTGCAGTGCGAAATTCAAGGCAATCCACAATCTATATGGCTGTGTTTCTTCAACACATTTGATTTTATTATTTATTTATATTTTAGTAGTATGTAACCTACTTTATTTATTATCGAATAAAAAAAAATAAACATATATCTAAAACATTTTTTTATATTTACTTTTTTAATTTAATTTCTTCTAACAAATTTTAGAGAATTTGTTTTAAATATTTTAATATTCCATTGATTTTTAATGTAATCAGGTACATATTATATAGTTTTAGTTCTTTGAAGTGACCGTTACATACCTGCTGTTATAACACTTGCTAGACTTAAATCTTCCATATTTTAGATTCTCCGACATAATTAGGTTGTTCAATTAGGTAGCCTTTCTAATTTTCACTTTTTAAACAAAGTTAATGGTATTTGCTGAATATTAAGCCACTGCAGAGTGTCAAGCATTATTTGTATATGTGTGTATCGATTACATTTCAGTATAGAACGCATGGATTTATTTTGTAGTTTTTGTAGCCTATCTTTTTGAGTATCTGTACAGCATGAGTATAAGATTGTTGACCCAAGTTCGAAGTGTGATTTTATCATTAAATTGTATATGAAATGACCGTTATAATGTTCTTAAAACATTGAACACATTTTTTATTTAAAATTATTTAATTTTTCTTATTTTTAATTTCCATAAGAAGTGTATTATACAGGCTAGACCCTTATAAGAAAGAGACTTCTGCATTGCACTTGTTGACATCCTAGCTAATCTAAAATCTTGAGCATTTCTTAGCTGATATTGTTGCGCTTATCCCACCAAATTCAGTTGATCACATAGGTATTATGGTGCGTTTCCTAATTTCATTTTGCTTATGAATTCAAAAGTGTTTAGTTGTATTCTTTGTTGAATATTGAGCCATTTTAAACAATTATAATAATAATTTAATAATAAAAATTTAGTATAAACTGAATTGATGCGTTTTTAAAGTCTTTCTATTTTTATTTTTGTACAACAAGTATATAAAATTGTTGACCCGTAAATGAGGCTTGATATTTACATTGTTGTAGCGGTAGTTATCGATATTTTATTTTTTATCCGTTTACAACAGCCAATTTTTTTCGAACTTTTAGAATTTATTTCAATTAAAGCTTTAAACACATTCAAGACAGCAGCTACCGACTGCAAAAAATCAAAAATATAACACATGTGTTTATATGAGAATGATTATTTTGACGGCAGCAAGGCGGCAGGTTTTTGTCTAGGCCGAATTTGCCGCTGCTAGCAACATTTGTCGTCTTATACGCAGCTACATAATTATTTAGAAGGCACCAGCTACATAATAAAAATATGATTTTATTGTACATATTTCAGTGATGTCACTTTAGCGTATTTTAAAGAAGCAGCTCTAATATATAACAAAAAATATTTTAACTATTACGTAAGAGGCTATTAGAAGAGTAAAATAATACTTTTAAAGGTCACTTAGATTTTTCGTTTGGTTTCAAGTATTTCTCAGACACAACAATAAGTACAGTAGTGTATGTCAGTATAAATAACACGTAGTTGCTTGTCCACTAAAATAATAAATACTAAAAACAACAAAATATTGAAAGCTTTGCAGTTCTATTATATATATTAAAATCAATCGTGTTAAATATTTACAGATGTCGCAACAAGAAACTTTTTACTTATAACAACAATTGAAATTATTATTTTTGATAGTAGTAGCAGTAAATTTTGTTATAAAAATATTATAATTGTAAAATTGAAAGTATTCTAAATACTACAAAATTAAACTACTCTCAGTAAAAATATATGGATTAATCCATAATCGAGCAATAAAGGAGTAATGACTTGTTCATCCATTTGGAGTATTAAGCGAGGCATAAACAAAAAAACAAAAAATAGTT
Source organism: Gymnosoma rotundatum (assembly GCA_916610165.2). NCBI lineage: Eukaryota > Metazoa > Arthropoda > Insecta > Diptera > Tachinidae > Gymnosoma > Gymnosoma rotundatum. Next base: position 50,203,547 of record OU744339.1, read on the forward strand.
TCGATAGCTCGCTTATTACTCCAAATGGATGAACAAGTCATTACTCCTTTATTGCTCGATTATGGATTAATCCATATATTTTTACTGAGAGTGGTTTAATTTTGTAGTATTTAGAATACTTTCAATTTTACAATTATAATATTTTTATAACAAAATTTTTCGTTTTTTTTCTTTTTTAATTTACAATATTTCGTTTAATAAAATATATAGTTTTTCTTTTAAATTCGTTAATATTTCTTGCATTTTTAGTATCATCTGGAAGCATGTTGTGGTTATGTAACCCTTTATGGAATAGTGACCTCTGCATTGATGTTGTTGTTATTCTTGGTAGTCTGAAGTTGCTATCATTTCTCAAGTGGTATGGATGTATTTCTCCTACATATCTTAGTTGTTCATTTAGGTATTGGGGTGCATTTTCAATTTTCATTTTCTGTATAAAAACTAGCGTGTTCATTTCTAATCTTTGTTTTACATTGAGCCATTTAAGTATATTAAGCATTCCTTCTATCTGTGTATATATATATATTACTTTTTAATATTGAACGCATTCCTTTATTCTGTAGTTTTTGGATTCTTTCAATTTGTGATTCTGTGCAGCAAGTATATAAAACTGTTGAGCCAAATTCAAAATGTGGTTTTATCAATGTGTTGTAAATATTAATTGCAGTGATTATAGACACTTTATTACGTATCCGTTTAAAAAAACCAATTTTTTAGTCAATTTTTTTTGCAAATATACTCTATATGTTTACTAAACTTTAATTTGTTATCAATTATTAATCCAAAGTATTATATTTGCCTAAATTTTTCAATTATCTGATTGTTTATCTTAAAAACTGTATCATTGTCCATATTCATTTGCATAAGCTTTATTTTATCTTCATTTAATTTTAATTTATTCATTTTCAACCATTCATTACATTATCCATATCATGTATCATATTGTCATAACATTGCTGATCTGTATCTCCTTTTGTAAATATTAGTGTATCATCAGCATATAATATTATTTCACTTTTTTGAAGCATTTTTGGCATATAGTTTATATATATAATAAATAGCAATGCTCCTAGTATTGATCCTTGAGGTACACCATATTCGTTATTTGCAAGTCCCGATCTTACGTTATTCACTTTCACCATTTGTTTTCTACCCGTTAAGTATGATTTAAACCACATTAGTTCATTTTCCCATATTCCGTAATTATAAAGTTTTTGTAATAAAATGTCACAATCAATTGTGTCGAAAGCGCTTTTGAAGTCCAAGAAAATAACCATAATCCTCCTGCTCCGTTTCACATATTTCCTTTTATTAATAAAATAATTTAACGTTGTTTCACATGAAAAGTTTTTTCTAAATCCAGATTGGTATTTTGAAAATATATTGTTTTTCTCAAAATATTCTTCAAGTTGCTGTTGTACTACTTTTTCAATAATTTTTTCACAAGTCTTTAAAGTATTTATTGGCCTTAATTCTTCACATTTTTTTGGTTTGCTGATTTTTTTTACTGGTGTTATTAATGATATTTTCCAGCTTTTCGGGAATTCTCCTTCTCCTTAGTTTGTAATTATCCCAGGCTTTACTTGTGTTCACCGTTTTTGCAATATAGTATTTTATATTCTTATACTTTTTAAGTTGTTTCAGATCCCTATTGAACCATTTTTTGTGCTATTTTGTTCCTTTATAGTTTTTTTAATGTAAATTTTTTTATTGTATTTTCAATGCAATTTTCGATATTATAAGTTATATTATTAACGCTGTTATTTTCGGAATGATTTATATTATTTCTTGTTTCCCTATTAAACATATTTTTTTATATTTAAATACTTCCATTACTTTCTTTGTTGATTGGTTACAGTTTTTATTTTTTATTAATATATCTATTGCTTCATGATCCATGTGTGTGAAGTTAAATTTTAAAATTTATAACCCTAGCCACATTCTGTTACGATAACAGAGCTATGTTAATCACTTAACATAACCAATGTTAATACAAAAAATCTAATAGGTATAAAAGTTTCCGGACGATTTTTAAATAAAATAAAAGTGGATATAAAAAAAAATTATTGGAGAACACTTCTAGTAGTGTCTTTATTGAACCCCAATAGTCAAATATATTAACATTTTGTTTTTTAAGAAATTATAGAGGTTTTTCCAAAAACACCACTTTTGAAATTTGAAAAAGGACTTTGGTCCTTTTCTCGAAAATGAAAGAGAGTGGGCGAACAAAATTTATTGGAGAACACTTCTAGTAGTGTCTTTATTAAACTCCAATAGTCAAATATATTAACATTTTGTTTTTTAAGAAATTATAGAGGTTTTTCCAAAAACACCACTTTTGAAATTTGAAAAAGGACTTTGGTCCTTTTCTCGAAAATGAAAGAGAGTGGGCGAACAAAATTTATTGGAGAACACTTCTAGTAGTGTCTTTATTAAACCCCAATAGTCAAATATACTAACATTTTGTTTTTTAAGAAATTATAGAGGTTTTTCTAAAAACACCACTTTTGAAATTTGAAAAAGGACTTTGGTCCTTTTCTCGAAAATGAAAGAGAGTGGGCGAAAAAAATTTATTGGGGAACACTTCTAGTAGTGTCTTTATTAAACCCCAATAGTCAAATATATTAACATTTGGTTTTTTAAGAAATTATAGAGGTTTTTCCAAAAACACCACTTTTGAAATTTGAAAAAGGACTTTGGTCCTTTTCTCGAAAACGAAAGAGAGTGGGCGAAAAAAATTTATTGGAGAACACTTCTAGTAGTGTCTTTATTAAACCCCAATAGTCAAATATATTAACATTTTGTTTTTTAAGAAATTATAGAGGTTTTTCCAAAAACACCACTTTTGAAATTTGAAAAAGGACTTTGGTCCTTTTCTCGAAAATGAAAGAGAGTGGGCGAAAAAAATTTATTGGAGATCACTTCTAGTAGTGTCTTTATTAAACCCCAATAGTCAAATATATTAACATTTTGTTTTTTAAGAAATTATAGAGGTTTTTCCAAAAACACCACTTTTGAAATTTGAAAAAGGACTTTGGTCCTTTTCTCGAAAATGAAAGAGAGTGGGCGAAAAAAATTTATAGGAGAACACTTCTAGTAGTGTCTTTATTAAACCCCAATAGTCAAATATATTAAAATTTTGTTTTTTAAGAAATTATAGAGGTTTTTCCAAAAACACCACTTTTGAAATTTGAAAAAGGACTTTGGTCCTTTTCTCGAAAACGAAAGAGAGTGGGCGAACAAAATTTATTGGAGAACACTTCTAGTAGTGTCTTTATTAAACCCCAATAGTCAAATATATTAACATTTTGTTTTTTAAGAAATTATAGAGGTTTTTCCAAAAACACCACTTTTGAAATTTGAAAAAGGACTTTGGTCCTTTTCTCGAAAATGAAAGAGAGTGGGCGAAAAAAATTTATAGGAGAACACTTCTAGTAGTGTCTTTATTAAACCCCAATAGTCAAATATATTAAAATTTTGTTTTTTAAGAAATTATAGAGGTTTTTCCAAAAACACCACTTTTGAAATTTGAAAAAGGACTTTGGTCCTTTTCTCGAAAACGAAAGAGAGTGGGCGAACAAAATTTATTGGAGAACACTTCTAGTAGTGTCTTTATTAAACTCCAATAGTCAAATATATTAACATTTTGTTTTTTAAGAAATTATAGAGGTTTTTCCAAAAACACCACTTTTGAAATTTGAAAAAGGACTTTGGTCCTTTTCTCGAAAATGAAAGAGAGTGGGCGAAAAAAATTTATAGGAGAACACTTCTAGTAGTGTCTTTATTAAACCCCAATAGTCAAATATATTAAAATTTTGTTTTTTAAGAAATTATAGAGGTTTTTCTAAAAACACCACTTTTAAAATTTGAAAAAGGACTTTGGTCCTTTTCTCGAAAACGAAAGAGAGTGGGCGAAAAAAATTTATTGGAGAACACTTCTAGTAGTGTCTTTATTAAACCCCAATAGTCAAATATATTAACATTTTGTTTTTTAAGAAATTATAGAGGTTTTTCCAAAAACACCACTTTTGAAATTTGAAAAAGGACTTTGGTCCTTTTCTCGAAAACGAAAGAGAGTGGGCGAACAAAATTTATTGGAGAACACTTCTAGTAGTGTCTTTATTAAACCCCAATAGTCAAATATATTAACATTTTGTTTTTTAAGAAATTATAGAGGTTTTTCCAAAAACACCACTTTTGAAATTTGAAAAAGGACTTTGGTCCTTTTCTCGAAAACGAAAGAGAGTGGGCGAAAAAAATTTATTGGAGAACACTTCTAGTAGTGTCTTTATTAAACCCCAATAGTCAAATATATTAACATTTTGTTTTTTAAGAAATTATAGAGGTTTTTCCAAAAACACCACTTTTGAAATTTGAAAAAGGACTTTGGTCCTTTTCTCGAAAACGAAAGAGAGTGGGCGAACAAAATTTATTGGAGAACACTTCTAGTAGTGTCTTTATTAAACTCCAATAGTCAAATATATTAACATTTTGTTTTTTAAGAAATTATAGAGGTTTTTCTAAAAACACCACTTTTAAAATTTGAAAAAGGACTTTGGTCCTTTTCTCGAAAACGAAAGAGAGTGGGCGAACAAAATTTATAGGAGAACACTTCTAGTAGTGTCTTTATTAAACCCCAATAGTCAAATATATTAAAAGTTTGTTTTTTAAGAAATTATAGAGGTTTTTCTAAAAACACCACTTTTAAAATTTGAAAAAGGACTTTGGTCCTTTTCTCGAAAACGAAAGAGAGTGGGCGAAAAAAATTTATTGGAGAACACTTCTAGTAGTGTCTTTATTAAACCCCAATAGTCAAATATATTAACATTTTGTTTTTTAAGAAATTATAGAGGTTTTTCCAAAAACACCACTTTTGAAATTTGAAAAAGGACTTTGGTCCTTTTCTCGAAAATGAAAGAGAGTGGGCAAAAAAAATTTATTGGAGAACACTTCTAGTAGTGTCTTTATTAAACCCCAATAGTCAAATATATTAACATTTTGTTTTTTAAGAAATTATAGAGGTTTTTCCAAAAACACCACTTTTGAAATTTGAAAAAGGACTTTGGTCCTTTTCTCGAAAATGAAAGAGAGTGGGCGAAAAAAATTTATTGGAGAACACTTCTAGTAGTGTCTTTATTAAACTCCAATAGTCAAATATATTAACTTTTTGAAATTTGAGCTTTTGAAATTTGAAAAATAAAACAAAATAAAATAAACAATCGTTATGCGTATTTTTATTGAAATTAAATATCAAATACATACTTTCATGTGAAATACTGTTTCATATATTTAGGAACTTTTTTTAGTAAATTTAAAATTGTAATCAGAAACGTTTTTCACTACAATGTCGAAGTAGGAGCAGTGTTTAAATGATATCAATATTGACTATTGTCAAATTTAAATAGATAACACTGAAAATTAAAATTTTCAAAATCCTTTAAGTACCAATAAGAATTTCTGAAACTTGCACCTGCAAGAATTTATTAGCAAATTAAGAGTCCTAAAACATTAAAAAAAAACTTAAAATTAGGCAAGGAAGTACATTTGATTTCTTTTCTTAAAACATATTTGAATAACAACAGCGTAATATTAAATATAATAAAATAAAACGGTAACTGAATAGATTTTTTAAGATTTGTTCATTAAACTATTAAACTTTTTAAGGCACGTTATATTAGTTTTAAGAGTGGTATATTTTCTATTGCATAAATAAATTGATAAAAAGAACAGTTTATTTAAAAAATATCTACTTTAAAGTGGCATTTTTATCACAAAATTCTGGTGAAATATGTACGTTTTAACATTAGGCACTATAAGAATATATTTAGTTTTCGAGTAAGTAATAAGATTTGCTAGCTGGGGTTTGAGTTAAATTTAGATATCAGACATCAAGTTTTATTCCTATCTCGTTTAAATTTAATAAGTTATTAAAATTTTCGAATGCATATCCATTAACGAAAGGGTTAAGGTTTATTTTTTATGCATAGATCTTTTTAAGGTTTTGCTATTATAATTTTATTTTTCATAAAAACACTTATATTTTTCCAGTTGTAATTCCATTTCATTACCATTATAAAAACAATTATAATTAAAATAAAATTATTAGCATGATATCGTAGTTATTTTTTTCCTATTTCATTATTTTAACTAATGCCAATGCAATTTTAATGGTAATAAAAATTTATTTTTATTTTTGCTAAAAATGTTTACTTCATTTTAAAATTTTAAAAATAATTTGGATTCAAAAGGTATTTTAAAGCCAACTTAATATAAAAATATTTTTTAATTGATTTTAAATTATCAGGCTTTTCGCCTCTCTAAATATAGAAACATGCATACATATATTTATTTAGTTATTGTATCCTTATTACTGTTGTAATTGTTGGTAAAAGTTGTTAAAAAACATAATAGTAATTTTAATATAATTATACGCATTAGATTCATAAATTTTTGTTAAAGAATTCAGTTTTGTATATTCAACTTCAATAAAACAATTAAAGATATTGATCATGTTTAGAAACAATAATTTTATTTTTTAATTTTAATAAACCAAAATGTGCGTATGAATGGATATTAATTCGCAGCACACAATAAGTACTTATAGTACAACCATCAATATCTGTTTATACCCGTTTGTGCAAAACATAGGAGAACAGATATGTTACTCTCATTCTCTCTTTACTCATTCGTATCCATCCAAAGAGAAAAAGTAACAATATCAACTTATATCAGAAACACAAATGTACTTATCTATATGCACCCATAAGAGTAGACACACAAAAACTGATATAAACAGATATATCTGTGCACGTCTTTAGTTTGTAACACTTGCTGGTGGCGATGTTTCTCTGCTCTCATAGTTATCTAATGATGTTAATTGTAAATATGTTGAATTATTTTTGCTAAGCAAATTGTGAAGGACACAACATGTTTTTGTGACTAACTCAACATTTTCAACGGACAAATTCATCCTTTCCTGGAATATGCGGAATCTATTAGATAGAATTCCAAACGCATGTTCAACGACATGCCTGGCACGAGAAAGGCGAATATTGAAAATTTGTTGTTCTTTAATTTTTGTTTTGTATGAGTAAGGGTGTGAAGATAGCTCCGTCAGTTAGCTTCGTTTTAGACAACCCTGTTATTGTTTACATACATCTCACTCAGAAAATGTTAAGTTAACAGAGTTGAATTATGTTAACATTTGCGTTTGAAAAATAAAAATATTAATAAAAAAGAATATAAATGCATATAAAATTAAGTTTATATATTAATAACAAAATATGCAAAGTCAAAATATAAGGATTTTTAAAAAGAGGTCGAAAAATTTATTTTCTTTTTTTTATACAGGTATTTATCAAATGCCCAAAAATAGGTCAAAATTGAAAAGGTGCGGCTTAGCGGACTACTGGGGGAGAAAGCCTCGACATTATAGATTTCAGAACTGTAAAGGTTATATTCAGAATTTGTATAGGTTTTTAGTAATAAAATTAAGAAAAATGTGAAATTACGCATTACCCCATATGGAAATTTTTTAAATGCCCAAAAATGGGTCAAATTTAAAAGGGAGAAAACCTCGATATTATAGATTTCGGAACTTTAAAGGTTATATTCAGAATTTGTATAGGTTTTTAGTAATGACATAAAGAAAAATGTGAAATTATGCATTACCCCATATGAAATTTTTTAAATGCCCAAAAATGGGTCAAAATTGAAAAGGTGCGGCTTAGCGGACTACTGGGGGAGAAAGCCTCGACATTATAAATTTCAGAACTGTAAAGGTTATGTTAAGAATTTGTATAGGTTTTTAGTATTAAAATTAAGAAAAATGTGAAATTACGCATTACCCCATATGGAAATTTTTCAAATGCCCAAAAATGTGTAAAAATTGAAAAGGTGTGGCTTAACGGACTACTGTGGGTGAAAGCCTTGACATTATAGATTTCAGAACTGTAAAGGTTATATTCAGAATTTGTATAGGTTTTTAGTAATAGAATTAAGAAAAATGTGAAATTACGCATTTCCCTATATGGACATTTTTTAAATGCCAAAAAATCGGTAAAAATTGAAAATGTGCGGCATTTTTTTTTGTATTTGATGATACAATTAGTATTTTGAATACTTTAATTAAAAATAACAATTGCGATACATTATATTATATATTATCAAAATTAATAATGCTCTTCATAAATATTACACTATATTTCTTGAATATGTTTATATTGTTTTCATTTTTTAATGTGCCTGGGAGTTTGTTGTTTGTTGTCCTTTGTAGAATAATGATCTCTGCATACTAGTTGTTATCACTAGGCTTATACGGAAATCATCAGCATTTCTCAATACATATGGTTGCATATCACCTACATAGTTTGTTTGATTACATAAATATTCCGGTGCATCCTCTTTTTGCAATTTTTTATGAATACTAAAGTATTTAGTTGAAGTCTCTGTTTAATATTAAGCCATCTGAGCGCATCAAGCATTAAATTAATTGGCGTGTATCTATTGAATCTCAAAATTCCTCTCATCGCTTTGTTTTGGAGTTTTTGTAACCTTTCCAGTTGTTCATTAACGCAGCATGTGTATATTACAGTAGACCCATACTCGAAATGTGGTTTAATTATAGTGTTATACACGTTTATTGCCGTTGTCGTTGATATCTTACTTCTTATTCTTTTGAAGAAACCAATTTTTTTACCAATCTTTTTGCAAGTATAGTCTATGTGTTGTTTAAAGTTTAAATTTTTATCGATAATAAACCCTAGGTATTTTATATATATACTTTTTCTATATTTTCATTATTTATTTTAAAAAGTTCATTGCTTGTCATATTTATTTTCATTATTTTTGTTTTCTTTTCGTTTAATTTTAATTTATTCATCTTCAACCATTTATTTATTTTATTTATATCATGTCTCAAATTTTCAAAACATTGGTTTCCCATATCAGCCTCCGTGAATATTAATGTGTCATCAGCATATAATAATATTTCATATTTTTCTAGTACATTGGGCATATCGTTAATGTATATAATAAATAGAAGCGCTCCCAAAATAGATCCTTGTGGTACTCCGAAATCGTTAATTATTGGTGGTGAAGTGACGCCATTTACTTTAGTTACTTGTATCCTGTTTTCTAAATATGATTCAAACCATTTTAATTCATTTCTTTTATTTCATACTTGTTAAGCTTGTAAATCATCGATTTCCTGTCAATTGTTTCAAATGCCCTCTTAAAGTCTAAAAAAATTGCAAATTTTTTGTTATTTTTTTCTCTATTTTTCCATCTGTTTATTACGTAGTTTACAGCGGTCTCACAAGAGTATTTTTTTCTAAACCGCGACTGGTATTTCGTAATTATAGCATTCTATTCTACATATTTATACAATTGTTCCTTCACTACTTTTTCTAGAATTTTTTCACAAAATTTTAACGTGTTAATTAGTCTATACTCTTCACATTTGTTCGTTTTTGGTACTTTTGCTACCGGTACTACCATCGTTTCCTTCCAATTCTCTGGGAAAATCCCCAGCTCAAGAGACTTGTTTACTATATTTAAAATTGTTCTGCCCGTTGTATGCCAATTATCAATAATAAGTTTGTTGGAGATTTTATTGTAATCCGGCTTATTTTTTAACTTTATTACTATTTTCTTTAGTTCTATTATGTTTATTGGATGGAATTTAAATTGGTTATTTATCACAGGTATTACATTGTTATATTGCACATTATCTATTGATTCTCTTATATCTCTTATACTATCTATAAAGTATTTATTAAAATGACAAGCTATTTCTTTATTATTATTTATTTTTTCTTGGTTAAATATCACAGAATTTATCACATCTTTTCTATTCTTAAGTACTAGGTCCTTTAGGTTTCTCCACATTTGTTTTTGATCTACTGTATTTGTTATTTGATTATTTATGTATCTTTTTTTTTCGTTTTCAATTTTCACCTTATATGCATTTCTTATTTGCGTATAATTAAACCACGATTCATATGTTTGTTCTATTTTAGCTATATGGTATATCTTTCTGTTTTGGGTGCCAGCTCACTTGAGCATACCCGGAAACATGGTCGTGGACGAACTTGCCAGACTTAGATCCCGGTTGGAAGACCGAGAAATAGATCCACTGGTGGGAGTCCCATTAAGCTGCCCATGCTAGGAGACTGAATCTTCCTCATCATGACTACTGTAGGAGTTGTCAAGATGAGGAAGAGGAGGAAACGGTGGAGCATCTGCTCTGCCACTGCCCGTCCCTTTCTGGGAATAGGGCGGCTATTCTTGGCAGCCCGAGACTGCATGGTCTTGCAGACTTATCTGCCTGCGATGTTGTTAGGATAAACTTGTTTATCCGGTCCTCGGGGTGGTTTGGATGTGGATCTTTGATGGTGCCGTAGGGACCTCAATCTTATCCCCACACATCCTGTTTCCAGGCAACACAATGGGACCTTTGGGACCCAAGTGAGTCGGTCTCTCTTTTGTGCCGATGGCCTGTGCAACCTAACCTAACCTATAATCTGTTTTTATAAATAGTGCAAATTAAAACTGAATTCTTAATTTTATTTTAATAACTTTCTAATATATTCCATCCATCCAGTAAGCTTTTTTAGTTTGTCAACAATTTTCAATGATCGAAGTGTTTTCAAAAACATCTAAATGGATTGCAGATCCCTGATTTATAAGCTGTAAAATATGGTATTTCCCATACATCTTAGAAATCCCTTCCAGAAACGGTATTTATTTTCCTCAATCTTCCAATTTTGTTAGGTATAGATACCTTTACCGTGGTGACATTGTGTTAGAGAAATTAGCTTAGGTGATTTATGAGTGATATATGGGCGTTGTGATTGTAGGTGATTTCTTGTGTTCTCGTCTTGACGGCTGCTAGGTATGTAATACCGACATAATCATTCACCCACTCATTTTGAAAGTGATTACACATACTACCTTTTAATAGGGTCACAACTTATATGTATACTAGCGGACCCGGCGAACTTCGCCTCGCCCCAATTTTAAGCCTTCAGGCATTTAAATTGTCAATGTGATTTATTTGATGGAATCAGTAGAGAGCGATTTGATGCACAAAATTTCATACATAGAGTATATTGCAAATTATAACAGATTGTTTTATTATTACCAAGTTACGTAAGAATCATTTCTATTTCCTGATGTAAGAATTGTTTAAGGTTCAGTTTAAAAGTTGAAATTCTTGTTTTTTATATCATGTGGAAGGCTATTGTATTCATGACAGCCAGCATATTCCACACGTTGTTTCGTAGTTTCTAACCGACATCTTGTTATTGTTAGATTAGTATTATTCCGAGTGCTATAGTAGTTCTGATTTGTTGTAAATTCTATGGAGTGATACCCAATGTTCCGCACAGCCTTATACATATATAACAGAAGTTGCATTTTATATAATCCAAAATTAGGTAAAATTATCCTTGTAATATCACGGTATAGGGATATAGACGAGTGCATCCTGGGAGTGTTGTAAACAAGTTTTAGAGCTTTATTTTGCAATCGTTGAAGAGCTTTTAAATCTGTTGTTTTTCTGAAAGCATATATCATCGGCGAATAATTCAAATGACTTTGAATTAGAGCATTATATATAGAAGGAGCTTTGTTCGTACATCAAATATGTTCTTAAATTTGTAAAGTATGCCCATGCCTGGAGCTATTTTATTTTTTAATGGTTGTATGTGTTTGTTTCATTGTAAATTACTCTGAAAAAGCATTCCCAGATAAGTAACAAGATTGCTTTCCCTAACTTCTGGATCACCAACAGAGATATTAAAGGCTGAGTCATTCCTGGAAGAATACGGTCGATATCTTATTAATTTTGTTTTGTCTTTATTTATTAATTCAGGCGTATTCTAGTAAGACTTCGGCATCTTTTTCCATTAAAGATTTTAATATTACCTCGTGATTATAAGTCTACCATGAAGTTTGAGATTTGATACATCGTTTAAAAATATAGTAAACATTAGAGGACCCAAAACACTTCCCTGTAACCTGTTTTGCAGATAACTCTGAACAAGTCTTATGGCACTTTCCTGTAGCCCATAATACGGAAGTTTTTGAAGCAATATGTTATGGTCAACAAGGTCAAATGCTTTTGAGAAGTCATAAAAAACAGCACCCACACCACTATATCCTTTATCTAGACTATCACATATATAATTGACAACATTTATAACAGCTTACAGGTACTTGTACAATATTATTATGCTCTAGAAATTGTGAATGCTGTTTATGCATTACTTTCTCAAAATTTTTTTCAAATATTGGAAGGAGTGCTATAGGTCTAAACATGTTCACTGTAAACGCCTTGTTGTCTTTTGGTATTGGGGTTAATTTTGCAATTTTCAAAATGGCGGGATATTCAGAGTCATGTATGATTTTATTAAAGATATCTACTAATTTTGAAATTATTAAGTCTTTGCATCTTATAATTACTTTACTCGATATACCATCATGACCTGGGCTTTTTCTTATGTGGAGATTTGAGATAATTTCTTGAAGCTCATCTTCATTTGTAACATTGAAGGAAAACTGATAACTGCAATAATTTAGTGTATTTAAGCTATTACAACAATCACTATCAAATTTAGTTATCGTTTCATTCAAAATTCGTGGAAATTCCAGAAAATATTTATTTAACATATCACATTTTCTAATGTTATCAACTACTAAATCGCCATTCTCATCTTTTAGTTGTAGCTTGCCTTTAGTATTTCTACCTAAGTTTTCATTTATAAATTCCCAGCTTTTTTTTTTTTTTGCTGCAGGTTTTCCATATTTGTTTGATAATATCGGTTCATAGAAATTTTACTCATATATTTTCTGATTTGGAAAGCCATTAAAGAATAATTTCACGCAAAATTTAATTTAAAAAAAAATCGATTTTCGATTTTTCAAATTTTCCGACTTTTCCGGAGGTATTTTCCAAAATTTTCTTTCCGGCCTAGCAGAAACCGGCCTAGCCGTTCTCATTTTATGAATTACTATACATTTTTTACACCATTTTTATATATATATATATAATATATATATAGAAGATAGATAGATACTAAACGTGAGCGTAAGCCATATAAAAGGGTACAATATTTTCTCTCTTTCAAAAGCGAATATTGACTGTAGCTGTAAGAGAAATTTAGTGCAAAGAAAACATAGAGGAAAAAAAACAAGCACACACAAGTTTGTTGTGCAATAGTTGAAAAGACGAGTACAACGAAATGTTATACAAAACTCGGTGTAACAAGTGTCAATTGCGTTGGCATTTATTAAATTTGATTTTTTAAAACCCAATTTTTTTAAACCAAAAAAATGAGGGTTGTTTTAAAGGTAAATAATCTAGTTTACGGGCACCGCTCCAAAATCAAAAAAAAGTTGCCTATAGGGTGCAAAATGCAATTTTAAGCAAAAAATATAAAGTGAAAAATTTGGCGGCAACCCTTAGTTTCGGAGTTACGGTCCTCCAAAGTTTTTATATATAATAGGCATTTATCGAGTAGTTGATGGCGGAACGGGACAGTATGAGTATCATTGTAAAGGGAATATAAGAGGCTATTTATTGAAGCAGGAAAAAATTTAAAAAATAAATAAATAAATTAAATTATTCGGAAACCTTTAGAAAGCGAAGCCGCTATTGGTTATACCATAGAGGAGAAAATCCTTTCGTCCGGCCGAAGGCCGGCTTCTCAAGAAACTTTTAGAAAGCGAAGCCGCTGTTGGTTACACCATAGAGGAGGAAATCCTGTCGTCCGGCCGAAGGCCGGCTACGCAAGAAACCTTTAGAAAGCGAAGCCGCCGTTGGTTATACCATAGAGGAGAAAATCCTGTCGTCCGGTCGAAGGCCGGCTACGCAAGAAACCTTTAGAAAGCGAAGCCGCTGTTGGTTATACCATAGAGGGAAAAATCCTGTCGTTCGGCCGAAGGCCGGCTACGCAAGAAACCTTTAGAAAGCGAAGCCGCTGTTGGTTATACCATAGAGGAGAAAATCCTGTCGTCCGGCCGAAGGCCGGCTACGCAGGAAACCTTTAGAAAGCGAAGCCGATGTTGGTTATATCATAGGGGAGAAAATACTTTCGTTTTTGAGTAAAGTTATGTTTATATGGAAAAAAAAAGTTTTGTTGGAGCCTTACCTGATTTTTTTTATTTTATTTTTAGTTTTTTTCTATTTAATTGAATAGGCCCTTAAATTCCCTTTCCAATAATACCCATATTGTCCCATTCTATAATCGAATACTCGATATATGCCTTATTAGATACAACTACTTCGGAGGTCCGTAACTCCGAAACTATGGGTTGTCGCCAATTTTTTCACTTCATATTTTTTGCTTAAAATTGCATTTTGCACCCCGTAGGCAACTTTTATTATTTTGGTGCGGTGCCCGTAAACTAGATTTGTTCCCTTATACATAAGTTAACACAGTAACATAGTCCCTCACATAATGTTTCATTAAACTTTGTTTACAATTTAAAAGCATAATAATTTACCTTACCCTGGAGTTAATGTCGACGACGTTGATGGCGTCAAACGTCAAAAAAAAAGTTAAATTGTATGAGAGCAGTTAATCTCAACGCGTTGCAACACCGTAAAAGTTCAATCTGTTTCAACTTTTTCGGCGTTGAAACGCCGTCAACGATCGACATTAACTCCAGGGTTAGGTTTCCCACTGTATTTATTTTTTCGATATGACATGGATAATATTGCTATGTGTTTGCTAAAAAAAAACCGAAGAAATCTAATTTACGGACGCAGCTTAAAAATGAAAAAAAAAAGTTGTCTACGGGATGTAAAATGGTATTTTAAGTAAAAAATATCAAGTGAAAAATTTGGAGCTGATTCGGAATTACGGAACTCCAAAGTTTGTATGTATAGTAAGGTATAGGTATATCGAGTATTTAATGGCGGAACGAGGCAATATGGGTATAATTAGAAAGCTAATTTTAATACCTATTTGAATAAAAAGAAAAATAAAAAACAAAATCAGTCAACAACCAAAAAAGCTTGTTTTTCATATAAACATAACTTAATCAAATAAATTAAGTTTAGCCGCAATACAACACAAGAAATTTTAAGAAAAAAAAAAATAATTAAATGAAAGTTTTCCGGGGACGGGTACAAATATTTTCTCTCTATAGTATAACAAAAACCGGCTTCGATTACTAAAGATTTCCTGCATAGCCCGCTTTGGCAGGGCGAAAGAATTTTCTCCTCTGTTGTATGACCATCACAGGCTTCGCTTACTACAGATTTTCTGCATAACCTGCCTTTTTTGGATAGCCGGCCTTCGACTGGGCGCAAAGATTTTCTCCTCTGTGGTATAACAAACACCGACTTCACTTACTATAGATTGTCTGAGTACCGCAATAACTTTTTATCTATGGTATGACTAACACCGGCTTCGCTTACTAAAGATTTTCTGCTAAATCTCTTTTCGTATAGGCACCATTGCCGCTAAACTTAATTTTTTGTACTTACCTGAAGTTTTATAGTTTTTAAATTCTTTTCTTTTTCAGTTAAATAGACATTGAAATTACCTTTCCAATGATAACCCTATTGTATCATTCCGCCGTAAAATACTCGATATGTGCCAAATTATACATCAAACTTTCGAGGTCCATAACTTCGAAAATAAGCGGCAGCCCCAAATTTTTTTACTTTACATTTTTTGCTTAAAAATACATTATACACCCCATTTTTGAGCTGCGTTTGCAAACTAGATTTTAGCCAAAAAAAAAAAACATTCCATAAATTTACAATTCAACTTGCGCTATATGTAAGGGAGGAAATTTATCGCATGCTATATTTGGTTTAACTTTTAACTGGACGTTTTTATCTTTATACACACATACATACATATTTACATGACATTAAAATTTCGTTATTTTAATGACTTACTGCAATTGATGAAGGAAAATATCTAACAGTTAATCCAAAGGCTGAATTGTAACTAATGTAAATACATTTAAATATTAAACAGATAGAGTTACAATAGCAATTTGTTCATACTTCATTAAATAAAAATTCCATACATCCAAAATTTCGATTTATTTTTCATCTTCAGTCTCTTCTTTGTCTTCTGTAGTAAATATTATGATGGGTGTGTAAAATTCGATTCTTTTTGTGGGTATTGTTTTATACATTACTTTTACAGTGGCATTCTTATACTTCTGATATTATTACACCAAAACAACAATTCTTTTTTTAAATTTTATACAGGCAGATAACTTTTATATGCACTAATACATATGTAAAAACTTTTATAGCTTTGCATTTAACAAATGTTAAAGGTATACACAACACTTGATGTTTGGAATTCCAAATAATTTGAGATATTTCTTAGTAATTATGTGTTAATATTCAATCCGAAAAATATATGTTTACACACAACACTATTAAACCGTATTTTTTTTATAAATTAGGAATTTCTAAATATTGTTTAAAATTCAATTTTCTTTAGAAAAAATTTCAGGTTTCTGTAGTTAAGAAAAATGTATACAGGCTTCTTAACAGCACGTACTACATATGAACTCAGAGAATAAACTAATGCAATTTAAAGTTTCAGTCAGGCATGGAAATCCTAATTTATATAATGGTACTTTTGTCCACGAAAATGTACTTAAACAAATAACTTTATTGATTTACTTAACAAGACATATCAATTATACAAGGCGAATTAACAACAGGTGACTTTAACAGCAAAGAAGTCAAAAGTTATAATCAAAATATATAATCTGGGTATTAACTGGATTAATTCCGCCAGTATATATTAAACTGTTGTTATAAACTTCGGTAAAAACCGTCGTCACTGGCTGTGTACTTCGTACGTTCGGCGAGCGCTTTAGATGTGATAACATCATTTTCAAGCCACGTGTTTATTAAAATTATAACAACATATATAATCTCCTTTGCTTTTGACAGTCGAAAACTATTTCCACAAGAAAATGTTTATATTTGTATTGCAGTGTTGTATGCATTTCATATTTTCATACAACAACAGCAGGCAGTTTTGTTTCTGTAAAATCAATAATAACTCTTACCACCTGTTTACATTAGACAATGCTGTCATGACAATAAAACGATACGCATTAGTTGTCAAAAATGCTGACAATTGCTGGTCTCGATGGCGAATTTATCACTTTTGCCGTAAACGCTAAATGTCAAACTCCATACATAAAAAAAGTGTATATATTTTTTTATATGGTGTTTGACATTTCACGTTTGCGGCGAAAATTATAATTTCGCCATTGCGGCCACCTAGTATATTTTCACCATGAACGTAAAGTACGAAAGCTGGGTATCATTTGCTGATTCTTCTTGTTTTGTTTTCGCTCTTGCTGAGATTTAAAGATGCGTATTCTCTCTAACAATGTACTTATCAAGGCGAATCAATTACCAGATGGCAGCGTAGGCGAATTTATTAATTTTTGCCGTGAACACTACTGTAACACTCCATATATAAAAAATAGTACACAGATTTATATATATATCTAGCAGCAAAAAATAATAAATTCTCTAACGCTGCCACTTGGTAATTGATTCGCCTTGGTACTTATTGTGTTAACCTCATCCCTCGTTACTTTATTTTCAGTTGAATACGTTAACGTATGACGAATTCTATGTTCCCGGCCTACACACTTCTTATTTTAACTATCGTACTTTTTCTGCTTTCAAACAGCACTCGCTCGATAAATGATTGTGCCATGCTTAAAAAATTCAATTAATACTTCAGGTTGACTATATGCGAAAGAAAAACCCAATATTTTTTTATTATTATTTTTAACTAGCAGTGATTACAACTTCAAATTTAGAAAAATGTGTTTTAAAATATTTATTCAGGAATTCTGTAGGCAGTAAAATTTTATCTATATTTTCTCTACGAAATGACTTATTTAAAAAAAAGGATTCTATATTGGAATCAACGTTCTAAGCGACCTCCTCACAAAATTTTGTATAAGTCCACACGATAGTTTTTACGTGATGCGAAAACAGACAGACAAACAAAAATTTCCAAAAAATGTGTTTTGTAATCTTTATCGATTACTATCTACACCAACATCAAAATTTTTAGAAAATATTCCATGTACAGAAGTGATCCGGTTACAGTTATATAATATGTATAGATAAATAAATTTAAATAAATATTATAAATATAAGTACAGAAATCTTGCGACTAAAATTCAAATGTAGTAAATTAAATTTATATTAATTCTAAAACATATTTCTATTCAAAAAAATTTAAATAATATTGTTTTAAGGCCAGGATTCACTATCATACTCAGTCGTACAATCTGTCAAATGTGCGCTAAAAATGTATGATAGTGTGGATTAAAATAGTATATGTGACAGACTTTTTGACAGATCTACAGCCTTATTCTGTAAGTCGCTAAAGCTAAAAATCTATAAAATCCATTAAGCGATTTTTAATTTTTTAATTTGGCGATGTCTAAAAATCCAATTCGCCGTAATTTTAGCCTTTATTGTAATCGCTAAAATTTTCTAATCTTGTACTCTATTTCAAATAATGGATTTTAATAAGGGATTTTAAATAAAAATTCAAATAAGGGATTTAAATAAAAAATAAATAAAATTTTTAGCAACGAATATTTTTGAGTGCTAAAATTTGGGTAAAATATATACATTTTTTTTGTGTATTTTATGTTAATTTTACTAATTTTAGCAATGAAAGAGCAGGAATATATACTAATTCACCTTATTTGCCAATTTATGTGATATTTTGAAAAGATTTAAATGCTTTTACTTTTAAAAATATCGTGTTAATTATTCCGAACAAATTATTTAAATCACCGATTTTGATTATTGAAGGTGAAAGCACGTCTCGATGTCCATTTTGCTACCACTTACTTAGCTCTTTAGGAAACTTCTCACAAACATTTTAAATAAACTAAAAATTGTTGTCCAAACAATAAAGTTAAGACAAAAATCAAAGTTTAAGAAAAAACAACACTAATCAACACTGATTTTATTTTTCTTCATCTACTGCATAAGGCTGACTTTTTTTCGGCTCTCTATACAGTTAAAAGATAAAACTGAAACAACAAATAAAATATCACAAAACACCACCATAATTTGTTTATGTTTCTACACGGGCACTTGCAAATTAATAATTAAAATTAAATAATGGTAATTTTAAATTAAAATGTTTGTGAGAGGTTTCCTGAAGAGCTAAATAAACGGTAGCGAAGTGGCCATCGAGACGTGCTTTCACCTTAAATAATCAAAATCGGTAATTTTAATAATTTGTTCAGGATAATTAGCACAACATTTTCAAAGGTAATAACTTTAATTTAAAATACCCGTAATTTATTTTAAATGCTTTTTATTTTTAATTTAAATCTATTTATTCTTCAAAGGCTGTTGTTGACGGTTATTTTGTGCTAACTTTTTACACAAAATATTAGTAGTGTTGAAACTTGAAAATATGTTTCCATCATTGCGGCGGTTGATAATTCCACGGCTAAGTACAACATTTAATTTGCACATTTTTTTATTTAAACACATACGTTATAAGTGTGTATATTCGGAGGATTTAAAAATTTTCCTATAAAATTGTTTATTTTTTATTCGACCTTATAAGTTGAAAATAAATAAATATAAAAAGAGATTTATTTAAAATTAAAGTTTTGTGACTTTGAGCACAAATAAAAGATTAAATATTTTCCATAAAATTTAAAATAATTTTTATATATACATTATATACATACATTGAAAACTCTTTGTAGGTAAACGCTAATCATTGTAAGGAAAGCGAATCATAAAGCAAGGTAACACTAATACGAAGCTACCTCAATATATTTGTATAATTACCAAGGCGAATTAATAACATATTGAGTTGAGTGAAAGTTCAAAATTTCTTTTTTTTAATACTTGGTTCAAGAAAATATGGTCAACGAAAAAATATATATTTAAAATAAGAATCAATATATGTAGGATTTAACCACAATTGGTACCATCCAGGAACAACTCTTACTTTTCGAGATATAAACCCATATGTAGTATGAGTGAAAGTTAAAAATTTCCCTTTTTTTAATACCTGGTTAAGGAAAATATGCTCAACGAATAACACATATATATTAAATTAGAGGCAATATATGTGGCTTTTCATCCACAATTGGTCCCATCCAGGATTAACTCCTACTTTTCGAGATATAAACCAATATTGAGTTGAATGAAAGTTGAAAAATTTATTTTTGAACACTTGGTTCAAGAAAATATACTCAACGAATAACACATACATATATTCCAAATTAGAGTCAAAATATGTAGTTTTTAACCACAACTGGTCTTATCCAGGAAAAACTCTTAGTTTTCGAGATATAAGCCCATATGTAGTATGAGTAAAAGTTAAAAATTTAATTTTTTTTTAATACCTGGTTAAGGAAAATATGCTCAACGAATTACACGTATATACTAAATTAGAGGCAATATATGTGGCTTTCATCCACAATTGGTCCCATCCAGGAACAACTCTTAGTTTTCGAGATGTAAGCCAATATTGAGTTGAGTGAAAGTTGAAAATTTATTTTTTTTAATACTTGGTTCAAGAAAATATGCTCAACGAATAACACATATATACCAAATTAGAGGCAATATATATGGCTTTCATCCACAATTGGTCCCATCCAGGAACAACTCTTAGTTTTCAAGAGTACGAGTGAAAGTTGAAAATTTCTTGTTTTAATACTTGGTTAAAGAAAATATGCTCAATGAATAACACATATATACCGAATTAGAGGCAATATATGTGGCTTTCATCCACAATTGGTCCCATCTAGGAACAACTATTAGTTTTCGAGATATAAGCCCATATGTAGTATGAGGGGTAACCCAAATAGAATTTGTAACGTATTTTTAGTTTTTTTACAAAAGGTTTTTTTTGGTGATAAAATATCGATTTTTATTTAATTTATTACTTTAACTTTTGAATAATTTATTCAATTTTTTTAATTGTATAAAACTTTTCATTTCCGGTTTGTTAAGTTAGTTTGTTAACTTAAAAATCCTCTCCCATGAAAAATAAACAAAGAAGAGCTAATATTCATTGTTGAGTATGTACTTATGTAGATGTTGCCATATAATTTATAAAATCTAAGTACATTTTATTGAATTTAAACTTGGTAGCACTCAATTTTATGTAAAGCACTCATTTTTTTATACGTGTGAGCGACAAAGGAAGCCATTTTTAAGTTTCCTCTCTTTGATTTGAGTGGAACAAGTATAAATTAAAGACGTGCACAGATATATCAGTTTTTGTGTGCCTACTCTTATGAGTGCGTATAGATGAGTACTCTTGCATTTCTGATATAAGTTGATATTGTTACTATTTCTCATTGGATGGATGCGAATGAGTAAAGAGAGAATGAGAGTAACATCTGTTCTCCTATGTTTTGCACAAATGGATATAAACAGATATTGATGGTTGTACCAAAGACAATAAATTTATAAAGATGTTGCAGTTTGAACCTTTAAAAAATCAAAAATTATGAGCAGTTTCATGGTAGCGGGGGTAAGAGATAAGAGGGAAGAAATTTCTGTGAGCGCAACCAAAACTCAAGAGAGCACAATATTAGTTTTGTAAAAAAGACAGATTCATACACACATGCGTTTAAAAATGTGTGTGGTTGTTCATAAGAAATGTTTTGTTAAAGGAAAGTATTGAGAGACAAAAACACACATTTAACATATAGAAACTTACATACATAATTTAATATCTAAATATAAAGAAGAATGTGCTTCATAAAATTTTATTTCTGAATTCTATTTTTCCTATTTATTTAAAAGTTGTTTGTAAAATAAGCTTAAAAACGAAACTATATGACTGCTCTTGTTATTGTAGGGTAAATATATATTTTTATTTGTGTATTTTTAAAAATATGCATAATCGCATAGAACTAATCATACCCTAATTACGTAGTAATTTTTTTTAGCATTTATTCTTGTGGATACTTAATATGTTTTTTAAGAAATTTCAAACAATGGTAATAAAATAAGGCACTTATTTATGTATATTTATAGTCTTTGGTTGTACCATAAGTACTTATTGTATGCTGCGAATCAATATCCATTCGTACGTACATATGTATTAGTTTATTAAAATTACAAAAAAAAAAAAATGATTGTTTCTAAACATGATCAATATTTTGAATTGTTTGGTTATGTTTGATTGAAGTTTAATAAATAGAACTGAATTCTTTTACAAAAATTTATGAATCTTATGCGTATGCATAAAATAATTAAAATTATTATTACGTTTTTTAATAACTCTTACTTAAATAAATATATGTAGGCATGTTTCTATATTAAGAGAGAAGAAAATAATAATAATTTAAAATGAAATAAAAAATATTTTTATGTAAAGTTTGTTTTAAAATAACTTTTGAAACTAAATTATTTTTAATAAATACGGCCGGAATAATAAAAATTCATTTTAAAAATGAAGTATGAATATTTAAATATTTTTAGCAAAAATAAAAATAAATTTTTCATTACCATTAAAATTTCATTGGCATTAGTTGAAATAATGAAAAAGAAAAAAAATATCTACGATATTATGCTAATAATTTTATTATAATTGTGTTAAAACGTAAATATTTCAATAGATTTTTGTGATAAAAATGCCACCTTAAAATATTGTTTTAATATGCTTTATGGCGTTTACTTAAAGCAACAAGAAAAGGAGGAACTTTAGATGATGGTAATGCTTTAAATCCATTTAACTAATTATTAATCAAACTTTTTCATCAAAAAACATTACCGCTAGTGAAATAAGTAATAGTGCTAATAAAATCATGAGCATTTATTACTATTTAATGCTAATGAAATTGTCAACAAGTTAGTCCATCTAATCTAATCTAATCTAAATAATTGTTAAGCTGACTGTCATTTTTTCTATAAAACTTTTTAATAATTTTTAAATTTCGAATAAATATTATTCTCTATTTATTTAAGCTGTAAGACTTTTCTTTAATGCAGAAAAGAGGTTTTTTAATACATGTTAAAAATTTTAGAAATCTTGAGTGCACCAATAACATAAATCTGAAAGTCCATACAACGCGTTCTATGCGTACACGCTTTTTACGCTTTTCATGCTTTTTATGCTTTCTACACTTCTTACGCGTCAAGTTACATGCAACGCTTTTTATGCGCCAACTTTTTGTTTTGATCAGCTGTAGTGTAAATATTTTTATCTAATGAAATCATTTTTGGAAAAATGGAAAGGTAATGTTTAAAGAACTTATGGCATATATTAAGTTTATGCACATAATATTTTGTATAACAAGGACCTATGAAAATCTTCAGAAGAAAAGGGAACGGTTTTTGCATTTGTATTAAAAACTTTTTAAAGTGAATATATGTATTAGGGATGAAACTTAGTACATAAAAGTAATCGATAGCAAAAACATTAGTTTTGTTGATGAAAGATATGTTGTAAATTATTAATATTAACCCATTTTTTCTGAATTTATTGTTAAACTTTACTAAAAAAGAGTTTTTTTTAATTAAAAAGGCGTTTTAAAACAAAAAAAACAGAAAAAATTAATCATTAACACAACAATATTTATCGATACCATTGATAATAAAATATAATTTACCATCCTTAGATATCAAAAACAGCTGATATTTTTTCATGACGCTTCAGAAGCGTAGAAAAGTAGAAAGTAAACAAACTTCTTGCGTTCTACGCGTTCATGCTTTCTACGCTTTGTGCTGTGTAACTTGTCACATATATTTACATTAATTCTACTTTTTTGACGGACGCGTATAAAGCGTGTACGCATAGAACGCGTGGTATGGACTTTCAGCTTAAATAATAAATTATAACGCGTCTACTGATAATATCCCTTTAGGTGCATAGAAAATAAAAATTGCGTTGTTTAATATGTACATATATAACAGGGACAATATCATTAATGGGTGTATTTCTAGAAGTGTAAATGTTTTCTAATTTTATGTACATATGCATGTATAGATGTATGTAATAAACCTTTTTTTATTTATTAATTTTAACTTTTTATTTGAAAATCGTATATGTAACTATTAGTTTTTATCAAAAAGGAATTATTTTTTAATATAATATATAATAAAATGCCTTAATTAAATTAATTCTATCCTCATTACTCAACGTGCGACTAGACAACGATTTATTAACGTTTCAATTGTTTTTATAAAATAAAAATATCATTAATATTGCATAGTCTACCTTTAAAATCATAAAATTAGATTTTAACTGAAGCTGAACAATAATAATTACAATTCGGGTTATTACGTACGAAGTTAAAATACTGCTTATTAGTTCTCGCCTCTATCATAAGCAGCACAGAATTATCAAAAATATCTGTTTCATAAACAGATATATCCAAATACTTATGGTACAACAGGTATTTGAGAGTAACAAACTGATAATTTTCTCACTCTATGCAAAACCATAAACAACTGTATGTGTTTATATCCATAGTGTGAGTACGCACAAGCGAAAGCATACCATATCATACCATGGTATATGTATACAACTTTACATAAAAATGTATACAACTTTACATAAAAAATGTGTTAAGCATTTTAAAAAAATATTAGTATTTCCTTAAAGATCTCTTTAAAAGCTTTAAAATGAGACCCTTATTGATATTTCAAAAAATTGGAAAACTTTAGAGCCCCGTAATTCGGGAAATATAAGCGAGCGAAATTTTTTTTCACTCGATGTTTTTTCTTTATCTTTAATTTACTAACGCCCCGTATATTTATTTTTTTGGTTGGAGTTAGTTTTTTGTTATATATATTCTGACTTCTAATGCGTAACGAAGTCGATTAAGCGAAGTCTGTCTGTCCGTCCGTGTTATTGTTGAAATTAAGTTTCCTGAGGAAAACTTGATTTCACAAAAAACGAAAAATAAATATATCAATCTATGAGATATAGTGTCGGAAGAGGTGTTTTTTGAAATCAGCATGCTGCTGCTGAAAATAGTCGACTGAATTCTGATAATTCCAGTACTGTGTGTGCTAGTTAAACTGTTTTTAGTTGGCATGAAATAAAAAACTGAATTCAGACATTTATTTTCATCATGTGACTGAAAAAAATGAACTGTTTAGTTATACGTATCTGCTATTAGCAGTTTTTCGAAACCGTGCTCAATTACCAAAAATACATATTCAAAAGATACGTGAGATTAACTTCCACACAACAATATGTTCTTTTAAATACAATTAAATAACGTTGTTATTATAAAAAGTCTATTTTTTTTTAAGACAATACAAAAATCTAAAATAACAAAAATGAAAACACATCTTTTCCTTTCTCGTAAATATAAGTACGTGTTCTTCTTGTCTAAGGTAAAAATACGAAAATAACTAATAACTTATGTATTTCCGTTATGTAGCAGTTTTTTCTCATCGTATGTCAACGTTAATTTTAGCTGTAAACCATTTGCATAACAATATAAGAATAATAATAATAAAATAAAAACACGTACTTAAATTAATTTTATTTAGTTCGTGTTCGCAAGAGGTTTCAGAGGATTTAGATTATATATATATATATATATATATATATATATATAAGTGTGTGTGTACATATTTGAATTTTCATTAAATTGATTTTTTCCTTTTTTGTCTCTGTGGTTTTAACTTTTACAAGATCTAAAAGAACAATTGACAAATTTAAAAAAAATATAGGAATGATTTTATTATTTAAAAGATCAATTCTCCTTTTAAAGCATTAATACAGTGATTATGGAACCTTGTCACTACACGTCACACAGGGAAATTTTTTTACAAAAAGTGGAAAAGTATATGTACAGTAGCTCCAAGCGAAACTCGTACACTTTAGACTAATTTTTAAACTATCTTTTAACATTAAGTAAGAAGCTCTTCACAAATAAAACTGTATTTATTTTATTAGTTCATTTTATAACAAATTTAACAAAACATAAAAACTTTAAATTATATTTCAATTAAACAATTTTTTAATAAAAACATAAAATAATAGTAATTTCTGTGACAAAGCCAAACCCGTACACCATACTTTTATTAAGTATTATTTTGTTGGTTTTAAATATTAATATTTGGTGTACATGCCTTTATTTTTTATCACCATTTTTAATCTTTTTGGCATACTCCGCACAAAGTTTTCGCAAAAGCTTGGTTCAATTTTGCCCCATTCGTCCTGAAGAGCTCTTTTCAAACCATCCTTAGAACTTATGTATGACTACGAATTTTACGATCGAGATAGCTCCACAAATTTTCGACCGGGTTTGTGTCTGGACTCTGGGCTAGTGTATCCATAACATGTGGACAATTATAAAGTAGCCATGATCGCACATTGTAAGCCTTATGCTTAGGGTCGTTGTCTTAGTAAAAATAAAAGTTTTCACCAAGACAAAGTTTCTGCTTACAAACTGGCAAACTTTCTTTTAAAATGTTCAGATACATATGCTGATCTATGATACCATCGATGAAGTGTAAAACACCGGGCCCAGATGCAGAAAATAATCCCCAAACTATTAATGACCCACCACCGTGCTTAACTGTTGGTTTCATGTTTTTGGCAAGCAACTCCTCATTGGATTTTCTCCATACATAAGGTCTTTCATCTGAACCAAACAAGTTGAATTTACTTTCATCTGTGAATAATACTTGCTTCCAAAATGAAAAATCCTTTGTTTCATGTTCCTTGGCGAATCGTAACCTTCTCTTTGATTTCTCTTATTAATCAGAGGTTTAACTCTTGTCCTTCTACTATTGAAATTAGCCCTTTTTAATATATTTCTTATGGTCTGTGGGCAACATTTTTTTCCTAAGTCATTCTCAACAACTTCTACGATTTTCAGAGCACTTAAAAATGGGTTCTTTTTTATTTCACGTAAAATATATTGCTCGTCTCCAGCAGAGAAAATTTTGTTATTTGCACTTTTCTTCATGTTCGCAATCCTCTCTTTCATTTTACACCTTTTTATAATATACTGCACTGTTGATAGGCTTCTATCAACTATCTCAGATATTTATCACAGCGATTTATTATTATTATGATGTTGAATTATTAATTTTCTAACTTCGACAGAAGTTTGTCCTCTCTGTCTACCCATTTTGTTCTCTTTTGTAACTCTTTCAAACAAAAACTCAAATAAATGACAATAAAAAAGGTAATAATGGGAAAAGTCCCTAATTTTTTTAATTATTTTTACGAAATATCCCGAAGTTAGATGCAAATTAAAAGAATGTTGCCAAATTAAATAAGACTGTACGAGTTTGGCTTTGGCGTCGAAAGTTGGCACTTTTTAAACTATTTATCTGTATTTTAATAAATAAATTTATATTCAAAATTTCGTTTCTGATATTTAATTAAGTACATAGTTTTGTACTAAAATTAAGTAAATTTATTTTATTAGTCTATTTAGTTTTAGACATATAACATAAAGAAATTTGTTTTCATAGGTGTACGAGTTTCGCTTGGAGCTACTGTATATAAGTTTGTCATTCCATAAAGTATATATATTCTGTGTGTCTCTCCGTGTTAGTGTAGAAATTAAGTTTGCCGATATTACAAAAAACAAAAATAAACATGTCAATCGATCAGATATAGTGTCGAAAGGGGTGATATTGGAAATCAGCATGATCGGTTCATGTCCTTCGATGCAGCAGGCAAGCCGCCACGTCTACCTCAAATTTGTTTATGTCATTTGGAACATTAATGTAACTACAATCAAAAAAGTAAATATATACTGCGATAGAGAATTAAAAAATAAGAAAATATTATTAAGTGAAAAAATTGGAGCTCACCCATATTTTCCGAGTAACGGGGCTCTGAAATTTTCAAATTTTCTAAAATATCAATATTGGTATCATCTTAAAGCTTTTGAAAATATCTTTAAGGAAATAGTATTTATTTTAGAATCCATTAAAAATTGACGAAGTGTGATCGCTTCTAAATACTTACGAACAACATTTTTTTACACGACCGACAAAAATACTCGTTTTTTTACACTTCTCTTAAAAAAGTTTCTCAGAGTTTGTTTTCGTCTCCTACGTGCATTAATGTAATATCTGCGATTTCAGCTTTCACAACAAAAGACTATTCTGTGAAGTTTCTAAAAGAAAACCCGCTTATTAACAACGACGATGATATTTCCAACGAAAGGCTAATAGAAATATTTTTAATGCACTTTAAAAAAGCAAAAACAAGTTTGACAAATTAAGAGTCTTGAGTATGATGCTTAATATGTCATATAATTCAACTGGTACTTCATATATTCATGTTATACACTAGAATTTTTAAGGCAAAAAGTCACTGCCTTTTTAAAAGTTTCTTGTATTTAATTAAGTAGTTTGTATTTGTTTTCGTACTTTTTAGTAAATTCTCGTATTGTCACATAACATATTTTAAGTTAGACACCAGCATAATGTAATGCTGCATTTCGTCTAACCAAATTAATATTGATTTAAATAATCCTCGTATTCTTATTTACAATTTTGGTTTGTTAAATAGGTGATGTTTACAATTACACAGCTAAGGAAATCTTTCTAGTTTTCTTTGGAAAACATCCGCGTACATTTGTAAAATAATTTTTCTTTCTAAAAAAAGATTTTTAGAAGTTAAAAAAATGGACTTAAGGCAAAACCAATTTTAATTCATTTATAATATCCACAGTTTAAATCCTTATTCAATAAAAAATTAAAATATAAAAACGCATGGTACAGCGCATATACATTTATGCTTAAGTCATAACAATCAATTAGACACTGAAACAGCATCTATAATGTTGTGAGAATAATTAAAATAGCATTCTTAGTTAACCGAAGATTGATAAAAAGCAAAAACAAATATACGAAAATGAAAAAATGAAGAAATACTTTGGTTTGTGTGTGGATTTGAATACTCCTCGTTATACTCGGTGCTCATCGTATTAAAAAAGTAAGGTGTGTTTAGAAGACGTGTACAAGTCATATGAAATGTTAAAATTGCCATCCATATGTAATTTCGTCTGTACGTCGGAATCAGTGTTTAACATACGGTTTATAATTTTCATGTGCAAAGTTGCATATGTTGCGTACATATGACCTAACCTCTTGTTGTTGAAGAGAAAACTTATACGTTTAACACAGTAATGTCAACTATTTATTTTTTTTTTAGCAATAACTATTTAAAAAGAACAACGACAAGCACCATACTGCATTTTTAAACCCTTTACCACAAAAAGTAGAAAAAGGGTATATCTACGTTTGTCGTTCCGTGTGTAATTCTACAATTTACATTTCCGACCCCATAAAGTATATCGCTGGTCTCATGAAGCAAGGCCCTAACTCGATATTTTACGAAATTGAAATTTTTCGTGATTCCAATACATTTCACACAGATACACCTTGCAATAGTATCAAAAATAAAGGTTTTCTAAGCATTATCATTTTTAATATTACATTGTGATAAATACAGGTTCTATTATGTTTTTACCTTCTCCTGTAAAGTTACTTATATACGAGTTAGGGCCTTTCTACATGAGACCAGCGATATATATTCTGACTTCTTATGCATAGCGAAGTCGATTAAGCATTGTCCGTCTGTCCGTCCGTGTTCACAAAAAAAAATTAGTATGTCAATCGAAAAGATGCAGTGTCGAAAGAGGTGCCATTGGAAACCAGCATGATCGGTCCATGTCCTTCGAGGCAGCAGGCTAAACACCACGCCTACCTCTAATATTTTCATGTCATTTGGAGCAATAAAGTAACTCTAATCAAAAAATAAGTATATGTTGCTATAGAAGATTCAAAACTACAGGTGAAAAAATTGGCGCTAACCCATATTTTCCGAGTTACAAGGCTCTGAAATTTTAAAATTTTTTGAAATATTGTTGCGACTAACCCCCGTAGATTATATTTTTTAGTTAAAGTAAAATAGGCTTTACGTAATTTGCTAACAGCATTAGTGCTGATGAGTTCAAATTCAAATTAAATTTATTGAGCCTTTTTTTTTCATTTCTTTATATGTACAAACTATAATTTTACATTTTTAGGAGAAAAACTTAAGACTAAAAAGTAATATCTTAATTAACAGAAATGGAAAAAGCACCAAGCTTTCCGGAAAATAGTTAAATAAAAATTGAATGAAAAGATGTGTTAAAAAGTTAATTCGCTTTTGCTCCCGAAGCTTTCATAACGAAGGTAGTATTATAGATAACTTCAAAATATTCCTAAAACTAACTTAAAACTAAACTTAATAACTAGTTAGAACAAAGGAAGAAAAAAAAATAAATAAAATAAACGAAAAACAAAAAAATCAAAATTGACAAAATATACTGTCAACCCCTA
Organism: Gymnosoma rotundatum; assembly: GCA_916610165.2. Lineage (NCBI taxonomy): Eukaryota > Metazoa > Arthropoda > Insecta > Diptera > Tachinidae > Gymnosoma > Gymnosoma rotundatum. Next base: position 50,233,881 of record OU744339.1, read on the forward strand.
TGAGTCCCAGGAGAAGTCCTATCATAAAATTCACACCGAATTGATTCATTTATATTAAAAGAAGGAGGAAGCTCATTTATGTAACCTAAATGTGATAAATAATTAACATTAGACCAATTGGATTGGGTGCTGTATATTCTTTTTATGCAAATATTATCATGGTACAAGACTCTAAGCGCAAATCGTTTTAACAAATCACAAACATATAAACCGATGGGAACAACTTTTGACTTTGAATAAACAAATACATTAGAGTACCTTTTATTTGGCGAAATGTAGTATTTCCCGATACAACATCTTAAAACCTTCCTTTCAAAAATCTCAAATTCTTTAATTGCAGTAGCAGAAATATTAAACCAAATTGGAAAGGCATATAATAATACAGGTCTGATACTTGTTTTATATAGAAGAAGTTTGGTTTTTATAGGCAAATTTTTATTTTTAAACATTTTGGAAAAAATTCCCATTCATTTGCAGGCTTTTCCAAGAGAAATACGAGCATGTTTATTAAATTTCAGAAGATTACTAAAATTTATGCCAGAATATTTTATTTTATCCCTTATTAGAATTTCTACATCTCCAAGATAAAGACGAAGTAATTTGCTCTCCGGGACTACGAAACTTCTGCATTTACCAGAAGCATTACGAATGCAAATTGCTTCACTTTTTGGTATATTTATTTTAATTCCCCAGTCATCGTAAAAGGCTTTGACAATTTGTAAATGAGCTGAAACTTTTTGAAGGGCTCTATTGGGAGATTCATCGTGTGCATATAATAAAGAATCATCGGCATATAATATACCAGTAGACTCCCTAAAAACGTGGGGAAAGTCAAACAATAAGATGTTAAAAAGATGTGTGTTATTAGATAATTTATTATTAAATAAAACTTGAAATGATCTGTTAGCAAAAACACTTTTAAACAATTTGATAATAGGGGTGCTAAAACCAATTTGAATCATTTTATAAAGAATTCCGTTGTGGTATGAATGATCAAACGCTTTTTCAATATCCAAGGAAATGGCAACAGTACAGTGACATTTACGAAGATTTTCAACCAAATCGTTTTGAAATTTTAATAAGGCATCTAAGGTAGAATGACCTTGTTTGAATCCAAATTGCAAATCAGAAATATAACTGGAATTAATATATAAATCCATTTTCTCTCGGATTATAATTTCAAAAAGTTTTCCTAAGTTCGAAAGTAAAGAAATCGGACGAAGATTACTCAGTTCACTATCAGCACTTTTCTTGCGGATAGGAACAGTTTTTGAGGTTTTCCAAACACCAGGAAAATAGGAATTATTCAAGCAATTATTAAATATAACAGTTAGGAATTGTATGGCTTTTAATGGAATTTTTTTTTTTAATATATAATTCGAAATATTGTCCAACCCACTTGGGCCACCTGATCTAAGTTAACAAAATTATTACAATTGTGATTGTTTAAAGATGAAAAATGACTGACTAAATTGATATTCTGGGCAGTTAGAAATTATGCTTTGAATTCTGTCATCAATAAAGGAAACATCACGATTTAAAGTTTTTTCGCTATAAATATTAGAAAAATAAATCTCTAGTCTCTGTAGTTTTTGAAAATCATCTCCTAGTACAATTCCATTTTCAGAAACTTCTTGGATAGTTGCGTTTTTCTTGAAACCTATTAAATTATAAATTTTCTTATGGGCGGTTAGACCAGGTTTAATATTCATTATTTTATTTTCAAATAATTTTGATTGTTCCAATTTAACCTGTCTTTTTATTATAATATTTAGTAAACTAATTTGCTTCGATAAAAGTAAATAATCAGATCCGTTTCGACTCAAAGTACGATGAAATATTTTCTTAAGAATTCTTTGCCAAGTATATTTAACTTTAAATAAAAACTTAATTCTGTCTGAAATTAAAAACTTTCGGTTACCAACATTAATTTTTTTGGAATGTACATTTGAATTTTCATTGATAATAGAAGAAAAAATTTTAATGTGTTCATCTATTTCCAAATTGGTCAGATCCCTATTACAGTCTGGAAAATTTAAAACAATATCACGCCGGACGTCATGACGAAAATTCTCCCAATTTGTGTTTTTAAAAGAAGTAAACAAAGAAGGAGGGTTTAGGATTATTTCGAAATCTGAAAGCTTTAAATGTAGTTTAACTGGAAAGTGATCAGAAAATGTTGGAAGAGTTGAAAGTTCAAAATTAGGGATAATTTGATTTACACAATTGGGACCTACAAGAAAATGATCAAGAAAAGAAGATAAACTTGGATAAGTCGGCGAAAGGTTGGTTAAGTGAATAAAATTCATTGAGTTTTGTTGTAAGAAATTAAAAAATATGTTGCTATTAGCATTAGTCATTCTGTCTCCCCATGAAAAGTGACGAGAATTAAAATCACCACCTATAAAAAAGGTATCAAATTCTTGTGAGCAATTAGCTAAACAATTTAAACCAATATTTAGCTGTGAGGAATTAAAGTTACATGGGATATAAATCGATCCAAGCAATATTTTTTTAATAACATGACCAACTTTTACTTCAATAGAAATAAAAATATGCGGAAAACCTAAATCGAGCGCAACCATTTCAAACTTAAAAGATCTTTTTAGAGCTATAGCCACACCTTGTGAGCTTTTGTCTCTTACAAATGAATAGTCATTCAAAATTACCTTATGTCTTCCGCTAAGATGGGTTTCCTGAACAAAAGCTATGTCTATATCATTTCTTTTTAAGGTATTTAAAAGATCTATTCTTCGACTTACCTGTACGAGGGATCGAACATTAAAAGTCAGTAATGTAAATGCATTATGGAACATAGGAAATTTTAACCTCATCCAACAACGTCATACATTGCTTTTTGGCATCCTCTTTGGACATAGACCTATATTCACTAATAAATTTTTTAATTTTGTTTTCCAGTGTGTTTCAGGATGGCAAATGATTTGGGCAATTTTAAGAAATTCTTCTATTAACGGCGAATTTGCTTTCTTTTTATTTACTATAGCTTGAGAGTTCTCTTTAAAAAAAACTAGCATACGATCTATTTGAATGAACTAAGTTTGAATGTTCAACAACTTTTAAAACATTAGAAGTAGCTCTTTGCTTTTTTTCTTTGACTTTTTCCCTGAATTTTTCCTTCATTTCCAAATAATTTTTGTAAGCCACGCAACCTCTGAAGTTCGAAGGGTGACCATGTTGCTTAGAATTTACACAAAAAGGAAAGTTTTCTTTACCTGGCATAAATTGGCATTCATCTGGAGCATGACTTAACTCACACTTGACACACGCGTATGGTCTGTTACAATTCCGCGATGTATGCCCCCAATGTTGGCAACGCCAGCATTGAATTTCTCTGGACTTTACTTTTGGAAACTCCCAAGTAATCTTTTGATTTAAAATGTATTTAATACTCGTTAATTCTGAAGCCGATTTACCTGCAAATAATGTCACTAAGAACAAGCCTGTATCGGGACAATTCCTTTTTGAGAATGTTGTGGAAAATTTCAAAACATTTTCTACCGTACCGGGAACTATTAAATTTAGCTCGTTTTTAATTAAATTAAAATCCGTCTTATAATATACTCCACTCAAAACCAAGCTGATGCTTAAAACGCATCCTTCGGTGTATATGATTATGAATTAATTTTTTATCTTTTAATAACTGCATCAATTCAGCATGAACGGCTACATCTTTAACAAAGAGTTTGCTTTTATGTTTATTTACAATTTTATAGTCAATATTTTTCGAATTGAGCTGTTCAACTAAGTTTTTAATTTTGACATTAAATAAGAAAATTGGTGGACAGAAGGGTTTCTCTTTTCGAGGATTTTGTTTCTCCGTAAAATGCTTATTGCTATTAGTATTGCTTTGATCTTTTTCAAAATCTAATTCACCTAATATCAAGTACCTATTGTGTGAATCTTGGGTAAAAGTATTTTTTTGGATTTTTCTCTACTAAATGCTTTGTTAAATCTACAGTTTCTTAAATCTACCTTAGCTTCCTTTCTTTTGCGCTTACAGACTTGCATAAATTCACCTTCATCCGATGAAATGGACAGCATTGTGTCTTCATAATCCATTGGTTTGTTCATATCCAAATTTTGTTTAGGATCAGCAGAAGTTTGAGCGCTGATGAAAATATGGTTGTTGGGAATTTGAACGTTTTTAATTATTTTAACATCAGTATTTAGGGATTGATTTATTTCATCCGGCATTAAAAGCAAGGATTTTTTAATTGATGCACAATGTGTTTGAATTGATTCCTTAGATAAAAGCTTATCAGGAGGTAAGCTTTCACGCGGATGCGTAAATTCTGCAATAGGTGGTATGGAATCCATATAGGATATAGAATTAATTAGATTTTAAGTTTTTTTTTTTTAAATTCAAAAATTCAATTATTTTTTTTTTAATTTCTATTTTTTATAGCTTTCACCGTGGCTACTCAAGTCGAAAAAAAACCTTTTTTTTTTCTAGTGCTGATGAGTTAAGAAATTGTCACATTTGAGTCAGCATAATTGCTGTTGGTCAAACTAAATAGTTTATTGACTTAGGGCCAATTTTTGACTTCATATTTAAATTTTATTTATATTTAAGTTCTGTTTAAGTACAAAATTCAGTTTTTCAATGCACACTTAACCTTTAACTACTGAGGTGAAATATTTTGACGTAGCTACTGAGGTCGTCGTAAATTTTACCCCATTTTTTTTTATCAAAAATTTTACCAGATAACTTTTATTTTCTAATTTTCTTTTTTCAAAAGAATAAATTAACATATAATCAATTAAATAAAATCATAAAATCAAAAAAATTAAACTTTGGAAATAACAAAACAAGAACTTTATTTCATAGTCACTGATCTCAAAGTTAAAAACAATGGGTAATGAGGGTAAAATTTACCACACCTCAGTAGTTAAAGGTTAAATGAAACTTAAATGACCAATCTTCCGCATTTAAAGTCCATTTATATAATACAGTTTTACCATATGGTTATGACATTTTTTGTTGTTGTTTCGCAAAACTAAATAAAAGTAAACAAACATTTTAGCCATAGATAGAATAATATTTTATGTTTTCCACACATTTCTTAATTAAAAATTAAAATTAATAAATAAAATAAGTTTAGGTGGTGAATACATGAGTATCGTTGACCTTTTTTAATATATTTAAAATATTTTTCACAAAATTTGCAATTCATTATGTTTGTTAGCAGCTGTTTTTCATAAACAATGGAGATTTATGTTGATATTTCGTAATGCTGCCATATTTTTATCATAGTTAAATAAGAACGATCATTAACGACTGAAAAACTGAAACTGTATTTAAATACTACTTAAATTTAAATGCAAATTAACTAAATGCGTATTAAATACGCATTAGTCAAAAACTAGCCATTAATAATGTCGACTACATTAAGTCAGCATTTTATTTATAATCAATACAGTATTGGGCAAAACCTAAGAAACGTTGTCCAATATTAGCTTCTGAGTCAAATTATGTTTAAACGAACATATTTCAATTCAATGTTTTAATGCAGTTTTATTAGTTTCTGTGTCATACAATATTACAAAAAAAAAAATTGTAATTATCTCTCACCTAACGGTTCTTTTAGTACAACAACAAAAATTACTCAAAAATTCATTGGGCAAAACCTAAGAAACTTTTTGCTTTTGTACAATAAGTTTGTTTTTTTTTTTTAGATAACGGTAACTTCTTATTTTTTTCGATGATTTCTTATGAAAAAGTGATCTAGTATGCATTTAAAAGCGTGTAACGAATAAATTTCGCATTTAAAATTAAAATAAAATGCAACGTAAAAAATATTGTGAAGCATTTAAATTGAATGCTATAAAGCATTATAATGCAGGCAAGTCACAGGCTGAAATTGCAAATTTGTTAAAAGTAAGCAAATCAATGGTTTCCAAATGGATAAACCTTTATAAAGATAAAGGAACTGTACTCAATATTAATCCTGGAGGAAGACCTCGTAAAACATCAGTTCGTGATGATAGAAATATCAAGAAAATAATAAAAAAAAACCCCTTCATCTCGTCAAAAAAAATTGTGTCGGAATTAGGCTTAAGTGTTGATGCCAGCACAGTCCGCAGACGGGCGAGAGAGGCTGGATTGAAAAGTTATAAAGCTTCCAAAAAACCTCTTCTTACAAAACGTCACGCAAAAAAACGGTAAGTATTTTTAAGCTTACAAGTCAACCATTAATGCCTGATTTTTTAGGCTCGAATTTGCAAAAAAATATCTTGATTGGCCAGTTAAAAAGTGGAAAAGTGTGCTCTTTAGCGACGAAAGCAAATTTAATTTGTTCAACTCGGATGGCATATTCGTATGAGACGCAGTACTGTAGTGCGATTCGCTATGCTTTTTAAACCACAATTGTTTCGTTTAAAAATGTTAACCACAAAATTAACCATTTTGCTATTCACTAACACTTTAAACGATATCTACTGGTGTTTACAGCAAGCTGCTTCAGTCAGCTGTTATTTTTAGCAAAACAAATTGTGGTTTATTAACAGCAGTATTTTTTGTGTGGTTTAATCCGTTTAAAAAAGTGTTTGTTTACCGTGTTCCTAATAATCGTTGAATAACATTGCTTTGGAGTATTTAGTGTACGATTTATTTATTTTATTAAATAAAACCCTTTTTAATGATTTTGTAAAATAAAACGACTTTATTAATTTATTTTTTTATTATTGAAAAAAATTAAATAAAAAGATAAACCATTCAATGAAATTAAATAATAATAATATTACTAAAAATAATAAGATACAAAGCAAAAAAATTTATTAGACGAATAATTAAAATAAAAACAGCAATTAAAATTAAAAAAAACAAAACACAAAAGCCAAAAATTAAAAATACATACATATATGTATACATATTTATGAAAACTATATAAAATTTATTAATAACAAGGTTTTTATTTTGTTTTTTTTTTGTATTCTTCTTTGTTATTTTCTCCTATTTTGACATTTCGCTCAGAGAGAGAGAGAGAGAAATATAAAACTGTTTACCATGGTTATAAATAAGTTAGTGAATCACATAGTGGTTAGTGCAAACAATAAAATGTGTGGTTAAAGTTAACCACCTTTTAAAGTGTTAAAAGTTAGTGAATCGCACTACTGGTGAAAGGCTTAAACCCCGATATTGTAAAAAAACTGTCAAGCATGGGGGTGGCAATGTGATGGTGTGGACGTGTTTTTCAGGTCATGGTCTAGGGCCGTTCCACAGAATTTCTACCAAAATGGACAGATTTGTGTATAGGGACATTTTAGAAAATAAGATGTTGCCATATGCCGAGTGGAATATGCCACTTCGATGGGTGTTTCAACATGATAACGATCCGAAATACTCATCGAAGTTGGTAAAGGACTGGATACAATCGAAAGGGATTCAATTGCTTGATTGGCCGGCCCAATCGCCCGATTTGAACCCAATCGAAAATTTATTTTCCATATTGAAGAGGAATGTTGGATCGAAACGATTCTCCAACAGAGACGATTTATTTTCTTGTCTGGAAGATGAATGGATACGCATAGATCCAAAAATAATTGATAATTTAATCAAATCTATGCCGCGTCGGTGCGCCGCAGTAATAAAAAATAAGGGTTATTATACAAAATATTAAAAGTTTCTTAGGTTTTGCCCAATGAATTTTTGAGAATTTTTTTGTTGTTGTACTAAAAGAACCGTTAGGTGAGAGATAATTACAAAATTTTTTTTTGTAATATTGTATGACACAGAAACTAATAAAACTGCATTAAAACATTGAATTGAAATATGTTCGTTTAAACATAATTTGACTAATTTTTAAACACTTTCCGAAAGTGGAAACGAAAAGTTAAGGAAACGACTGAATATAGAAACGAAGTTCTGAAGGTCTAAATCAGCCGGATTCCGGTACGTCTTTAGTATCTTTGTCAAAATATAAGGTGGTGGAGTTACGAGTTATTTCCGTAGGATTCGATCACATAAAAGAATTATTGAAAATATAAATCGGGATACGAATCTAGCTCAGGCGTGGAGACTCACTGTTTTACGAGAGTCAAAATAGTGTCATTTCCCTCCCTCTAACCCGTCTAAACACCATCCGTAGCAGAAAAATGGTAAGTATCAATAACTTTTTTAATGAACAATACGCAGAAAACGACAGACGAACTAAAAGACAAAGTAAGGGAGTATAATTATAATGTTGGCAGTTTGCAAGCTCATGCCTGGACAGAACTGCATAAACTAAATTCGAACAAGGAATTTATTGAAAACCATAGGAAGACAGTTAAAAATAACAAACTAACAAAATTAGAGGAGGTGCAATACGTCTTAGATATAGTTAATGAAATTAATGGCAATAAATCGGAAGAAGAAAAGAATCGAATAAAGGATTTAAAAGAGACCAAAAGAGTTTCGGAGGAGTATAATAAGAAGTAAGGGGCGCAAAACGAGTTTACGAATGAGTTAGAGAATCAAGAAAAAGAGAACCAGGAGCTTCGGTTACAGTTGTGCCAGAAAGGGCTGAGCGAGAAGGATATAGCAAAAACAGTCAAGTTACAAAAGTTAAATACAATAAAAGACCAGAAAACCCAGAGATTATCTGTCGGCTTGTCGAACGCAACGAGAGAGCTGGGTTTTGCATATAGATCAAGATCTCACCACATCGGAACGCAGAAAAGGGAAAATTTTAAGCACAGAAAAGCCTATAGTTGTTGAGCATACGCAGCAGGAAGAGCCAGAAGGAGACAAAGCGGTTAAAGTTTTGGACAAACTTAGGAGCGTATTGTCAACCGCAATTTCATAGTACCCCCCAAGAACGGAAACAAAGCTAGTTAAAAATATAGTCCCTACACTTTTTTTCACTGGATATAGGTTAGCAGAACGAGAGCTGATTACTGACAAGAACAGAGCAATCATTCCATATGTCATAGAGTGTCGTAAGTTACGTTTGATGGGATCTGCTTACGTTCAGATATCACTCCAGTCTTTTGGTACAGTGGTCGTCCTATGTAACGCAATAAAGAAGCTGTATCTAAAGACAAAAACTTTAGACCAAATAAGGGAACTTATTATATCATGCAGGCAGGGGGTCAAAGAATCCGTAAGAAGATTTGGTAGCCGTATAGAAGAGTTACTTAATAAAGCAAGAGGCATTATAATGAATGAATGGAACGATGTAGACAGCAGGCAAATCATACTAAAAGGACACTGGCGGTGAAAAGTTTTATTAAAGATCTGAAGGATCAGGCATTAAGGACAAGGTTTGTAGGCGATGAAAACCAGTATTTGCAGGTATTAGTGCAAATAGTGAAAGATGCTGTATAGTTTTGCGTAAAGATGCTGAATAGTATTGCGTAAAATGTGGTATGTATATATAGGTATCATTTTAAAGCTTTTGAATAGATCCTTATGGAAATAATAAAATTGTTTAAAACTGTTTAACTCATTATGATCCGATAGCATTTTTATATTAAATAATATATATAATATATACATATACATAATATAATATATACATATACATAATATAATATATACTTATATATATTTATATATATATATATATATATATATATATATATATATACTGATTCTGCTTATATATAATTCACAATAAATTGACATTAGCCTTCATTAATACCAACTTTTCAAAAGAAAAGTCTGACAATGAATTTCCTCTTGGGCTATTGTTGATGCCTGCAAATGAGAATAGTCGTGTGAAATACAATTTAAACCTTACTCTTAATTGATGTACTAATTGCAGTGCTATTGCGCTAATATTTCCCAAAACCTCGGGTTTTCTGGATAATTTTAGCAGCTTGTTGCTCAAAGAAAGTAACGCAGGAATAATACAATCATACTTCACTTTGGCTTCACCTTGGAACAGGGTACACCGTATGCAATTTTATGCAATATTTAAAAACTGTGATAAATAAATATTTTTTTTACAAAAATAGTTATAAATAGTTGATCTAATCAAATCTAATCAATTATTTTTTGGATTAGTTTTGATTAGAAATGCTTATCGTCACTAATTGTGATTAGATTTTTGATTATTTCTAATCTAATCAATTAGTAATCGTCTAAAATGACTAACTAATCATAATTAATCAATTTTTCAGCACAATTAAAATTTCTAATCCAATTGCAAATCATTAGGATTTCTAATCATTATTCCCAAGCTATGTTTCAAACTAAGTAGGTATTAATGCCTGAAGTGCTACTTTTCTTTAACATAAAAAAAAATTAATTGAAACTTAATATTGTTTTATTTGTTTTTCACTATGAACTATATCGCGCTGCTTAAGAGGCGTCAATATAGATATTCCTGACACACTAAAAAAACCAGATAAATAATATTTTTTTTTTCTATTTTTGTTAATGTGGGTGTTTGGGTAAAATTTCTCTGGTTTTCTACTTAAATGTGTGTAGGAAATTTTTATTTGTTGATTTCTCTTCATGCTGTATTTCTGCTTTGTGTTGATCAACAACATTTTTTCTGTGTTTATTTTTGTAAGCTATATGTATTTTTAACCGACTTCAAAAAAAGAAGGAGGTTATACAATTCGGGGAATGTTGCTTTTTTTGTGCCTCCAGAACTCAGTCATTTCTGATCCGATTTTGAATCTTCATAATCTTAAAAACTAAAGGGTGTCCCCATACAACATACATATTTTTTACCTATATTATGAACTGTAAAGGGCGATTCTGTAAAATTTAAAATGACTGCGTATTACTATGGCTCTCAAAAACAAAAAGATTATACAAAAATAAATCTAAAAATTAAAGGGTGCCCCCATAATTGATGTAAATTTACTTATATGGGCCTATCTTTTGAATCGTTATAGACAAACGCTTGCAAATTGGACAGAATGTCGATTGCTATGGCCGTTATAGTAAGGAGTATTAATATTACAAATTATAAATTAAAGGGTGCGCCAATAGTTCATTTACTTTGATGTATATTTCCATACTTTTTAACAGTAATAGACAGACGCTTGGAATTTACAACGAACCTGTATTGGTAAGTTCGCTATAACAAGTATAAAATATGGATTTAGAAGTAAAGGGTGTTCCAATAGTTGATGTAATTTCAAGCGTGTGCTCGTACTTTTGAACCGTTATAGACAGAACGCTGAAACTTAAAAGGGACCTGTCTTTCTAAGTCCGCTATATTAACGAGTTTATAATTTGAATTTAGAAATTAAAGGGTGTCCCATAATTACTGTAGATTTACTTATATAAGCCTATCTTTTGAACCGTTATAGACAAGTGCTTGTAAATTTGACGCAATGTTGATTGCTATGGCCGTTATAGTAACAGCTGATAATATTTAAAATTAAAAATTAAAGGGTGCACCAATATTTCATTTAATTTTGTATATGGCCATACTTTTAAACAGTTGTAAACAGACGATTGAAATTTACAAAGAACCTGTATTACTAACTCCTCTATAACAACAAGTATAAAATTTGGAAATAAACGGGTGTCCCAATAGTTGATATAATATGGCGTATGTGGCCGGACTTTTGAATCATTATAGACAGAGAGTTGAAATTTACAAGGGACATGTTTTGCTAAGCCCGCTATAACAAGAAGCTTATAATTTAAACTTGGAAAGTAAAGGGTGTTCCCAAAATTAATGTAATTTGTTCTTTATGGCCGTATTTTTTTGAACCGTTGTATACAAACACCTTAATTTTAGACAGAATGTCCACTATTTTATTTGGATTGATAAGAAGTATAAAAATGTTATATTATAAATTAAGTTGTTGATATAATCTGATGTATATGGGCAAACTGTTGAACCGTTACAGACAGATGGTTAAAATTCACACAGAACCTGATTGCTAAATCTACTACAACAGCAAGTATATAATTTGAAAATTAAAGAGTGATGTATATTGCCAAACTATTGAACAGTTGAAAAAGTATAAAGTTTGCAGATATAAGTGTGTCCCAATAGTTAATGTAACCTAATTTATGTGGCCATACACTTGAGCTGTTATAGGCAGGCAGATGAAATCTGTTTTGAAGTCGGTTTTTTTCGCAAGAATTATGTGTGTTCTATATGTAAGTAATATATTGTTTATTTTAATTTGTGTTATTTTATTAAATACAGTGAGGGCTAATTTAAATATGATTACACGAATTAATTTAATTACTATATCGCACTTGATCAACAAGAGGGTATTAACTCAAAATTTTCAGTAGAGTCAAAAAACTGTTTGTGACCACATTTTAACAGAATTTAAAAATTCAAATATACCATAGGAAGCAAATTCCATTTAAAAATATATTTACATCGTTTTTCCTATAAATCTGTGCAAGTATTGCGAAAAAAAATCACTTTTTTGAGTTATTACCATTTTTCTGAAAATTTTCGATCATAAATGAAACAAATTTTATCAACAAGAAAGTATCAACTCAAAATAAAACCTTTTTTAGGAAAATTTTCGAATCAGTTCCATGTTAACTTTTGTATTAATTCGAAATAATACCTTTTTGTTGAAATAAAGGTATCACATTATCATGAATATGGTCTCAAAAGTGGTTTTCGAGATGAAAGAGTAAACGGAATACGTTGAAATTTTTACAGTAGATAGATATTGATGTTGTTAGCTGATTTCTTGAAAAGAGTGATATTTCAAAAATTTTGAGTTAATACCCTATTGTTGATCAAGTGCGATATGTAGGTCTTAAATTAATTGTATTTAAAAAAGTCTTAATTTTTTATTTTCCAAATAACGTTTATCAAAAAATTTAAAATTGAAATTATTGAAAATTTTGTGTTTCTTTTTTTATTATCCGAGTCTATGGAAAAAAATCCTTACAGACTGATATACATACATATGGTTTTTTACAATTTAAAACATTAAATTACATTACCAAAAATTATATTTAAATTAAGCATTTAAACACACAATAGTGATTGGTATCGATAACTATTGACAGTAATTTGGTATTATGAAAGGCGACATTAAGACGCCGTTGACTTAAAGCTTTGATTTAGTCAACGCCATTTTTATGATTGACATGAAAAAAATTTGTTTTAGTTGTCGTTATAATAAAATAAAAAAATATGAAAATAACAAACAGGAAACAATTTGAGTTATTAATTGTTGAACTAGAAAAAAAACCAGTGCTAGCAAAAGGATTTCATACAGGAACAGCACCAAGTAATTTTAAGGAGGATTGGGAAATAATAACTTCCAAATTAAATTCCATAGGACCCCCACTCAGAGAAAGCGAAGGCTGGCAAAAGGTAAGTAACAAATATTTTGGATTCATCGCTTCTTAAATTAAATATCTGTATTTAAAGGTATGGAGGGATTTTAAATGTAAAGTAAAAAAAAAGTAAGTCCACAACAAGAGTGAAGTGAACGCAACTGGCGGTGGGTCTTATAAGCAATTGGCACTTTCAAAATTAGAAAAGGCTGCTGCTAATTTTATGCAATTTCAAAAACATTTAAACCCTGAAGGAGTTGCACAGGGTGTCTAGGCTTCGCCTAACGTAATTCTTCAAGAAATTGCGTTAAATTTGGAAGGTGAAGCTTTGGGGGATGATGAAAACTTGCAGCCAACTTCTTCAAACGTTATTCACGCAAAAGAACGACCAGTTTCTAGTGCAAGAAAGAGAAAAGAACCCTGCAAGACTTTCAAAAAAGAAGAGTTTTTTGAAAATTACCATCAAATGCAAAAAGAATCATTTACTGAAATGTGTAAGGGCGTTAAAGAAATAAAAGTCGCTTTGAAGGAATCAAGTCGGTACCTGCGAAAACTGTGGGAGGTTGAAAAGAAAAAAATTAAAATGATGGAACGGCGCCAACAAAGAGAAGAACAACTTTTAGAAGCAGAAATGGAATTAAAAATTATTAAAATAGAAATAAAGAAAAAGGAGTTGGAAGTCTTACAGAACAAATCAGAAGTTTTACAAAATTAGTCATTAAATAAAAAAAATAAAACTAATTCCCAGAAAGTACTTCAACTGCAGTCGAATCTTTGCTAAATGCTAAACTCTTTGAAATAGCAAATTAAAATATATACACCTTCGTACCTTTATTTATGAAAAAAAAAATTTGTTGTGTTTTAATTTTAGTTAGTATTTCAATTTAAAAAACAAGTGTTTTAAATAAAATTTAATTTATGTTAGTTATAATCAGCTTTTTATTCGCTCTCTTATCTCAGTAGCTTCGTTATTTGATAAATTTTCTGGATTATTTTCTGGCAAATTAAAAATATCTGAATTTTGCCTCATAGTTTTCCTTTGAAGCTTAAGGTTTTCTTTATTTTCTTCATCGCTGGAAGAATCACTTGAATCCATCATAAACAACATATTTTCACGAAAGTTTCAAGTCAAAAAAATTAATTTAATAAATCAAAATACTTCGTATATTAGACATGTTTTTGTTTACATAAGAGATGTGGTTATTAGTATCGATAATCAGTCGTCTCAACGCAACTCATTTACATAATACCAAGTTAGTGTCGATGTTGACTGAATGTGAAAGCGACTCAAAAGCGACAACGAGACTACTGTTGCCACTTGTAATAAGGGTGATTATTATATTGCGTTTAATAATATTTACGTTTAAAGAAAAATAAACTAACCTATAAAGATTGTTAAAATTGTAGCAAATCGAACAAATTGAATGTGAATTGGTTTACAATTTCTGGTTGGACGTACAGGAATGTTGAAGTATAAGTTTCCCATAAGAAAGTCTGAACAAACCTCTCCAGTAATCAAATTAAATAAAAACGTAACATTAAGCATAGTCCCTCGGCTCTGTAGAGACGGTAGCCCAATTTCAGCAAGTCTAGTTTCATATGAAGATAAATTGGAAAAATTATTTCGGCACACATTACGTAAGCAAAATAACATAAATTGTTTTTGAACAGACTCAATTTTATTACTATTCACGATATACTGTGGGACCCATATTCTAAAATTGGCCTTACTAAAAATGTATAAAGCTGCTTGGTGATGTGAATATCAGTGAATTCCTTGGCCCATCGTTTGATGAAAGCAAGCACCCCACGGGATTTATTTAATATCATAGCAATATGTTGATTAAATTTTAATTTAGAATCTAATAAAATACCCAAATCTAGGATCGGATCAACAATTTCCAACTGATAATCCTCAAAAAAGAACGGATTGTATGTATCAATTCTATTTGCGCTTGTTAAAATTTAACTCCATTAAGTTAATCGTGCACCAAACAAAAAAGCTGTCTAGGTCCTGTTGAAGAGAATTTTGGTTGTCAAAGTTGTTGTAATTATGAAAAATTTTTACATCATCAGCGTATATTAGAACATTTGTAAATTTGATAGCAGTAGGTAAATCATTGATGAAAAGCGTAAATAAAATTGGACCAAGATGACTGCCTTGAGGAACACGCGATTTCACAATAATATATATATATTGAAGTTCTAAAGCACACCCGTTGGTATCTGCCAATTAGATATAAGCTTATCAAGTTCAAACAGTTTTGGTGAAATCCGATAAATGAATTTTTTTTTATAATAAAACATAGTTAACT
The DNA here is from genome assembly GCA_916610165.2 of Gymnosoma rotundatum. Classification (NCBI taxonomy): domain Eukaryota; kingdom Metazoa; phylum Arthropoda; class Insecta; order Diptera; family Tachinidae; genus Gymnosoma; species Gymnosoma rotundatum. The sequence goes on from OU744339.1 coordinate 50,249,427, forward strand.
TTTCGAACGCTTTACTAAAATCATTGTAAATGACATCTATGTGTTGACCAATAGTGAATCCTCGAATAACTTCGCTTGAAAGTTGTAGCAGATTTGTTGTTGTTGAGCATCCTTTACGAAAGACATGTTGACAAGGAGTCGTTAGTGTTGAGACTTGATGACAGAAGGCATGGGTAAGAGATTTTTCGAATAGCTTGGGAATCGCACTTTGAGTAGAAATACAACCTTACGGTTGCGGCGACAGATTCCGCATGTCAGAGAAAAAACAAATAAAATGAATTGCGGCGACGGATGCGAATTTTATTGTCATTTTTATTATTTGTTCACTAATTTTTTTATTCTTTTTTATTGAAATATATTTAAAAAAATTTTTTTAAATGTAAATAAGCAAAAAATTGAAAAGTTTCAAAATTATTGTTGATTGTTGTTATAATTTTCGGTAATAACCGTCGTCACTGGCTGTGTACTTTGGATGTTCGGCGAGCGCTTTCGATGTGATAACATCATTTTCAAGCCGCGTTTTTGTTTAAACTGAAGAGATAGTGTAAAAAAAAAAGAATAAAAGGTGGTGGGTTTAGGTAATTTTTGTCCGTTTAAATAGTATTATGCAGGTAGATTGCCTGATATCTGTCTTGTTTATTGGGGTAAATAGTTAATATTTGGGTCTTTTATTATTGGATAGGTAAGTGTGACCGTCTGTGGGTGTTTTTCGTTTGTAAGAGTGTTTTAGTAATTTTAGTGGTGTAAAAATCGTGTCAGAGGTTGTGTTTACCTGTTCGTTAATAATGTCTCTGTTAAACGTTCGTGTTTTGTAAATTTCCATGTTTTCAAGAATGTCTAGTCTTCGTCCTTTTTTACTTGGGTGTAATACTGTCATACATTCATCTATTTCCTTTGGTTCGTGTCCATGTGTGTTAAGGTGTTTTGCGAAATTGGAGTCTTCCCTTTTCCTTTTGTATGATCGTATGTGTTCTGTAAACCTTGTTTTTAATGTTCGTCCAGTTTGTCCGATGTATGTATGGTTGCAAGTACAAGTAAGTCTGTATACTCCGCTGGTGCTAAATTTATCCGTTGTTTCTATTGATGTCTTAAGATTGTTACGTAGAGTGTTGCTTGTTTTTAATGTTGTGTGTAAACCTTCTTTTCGGAAAAGGTTGGTTAATCTATATATTTCTGGTCCTGTGTAAGTAAAGATGTGTCGTCGTGTTGTGTCGATTGTTTCCTTGTCTTCTTTCTTCTTGTTTTTGTTGTTGTATTGTCTGAGTAGTTTGTCGATGGTTGTGTGGTTGTATCCGTTATTTTTAGCTATAGTGTAAATTGTATCGAGTTCTTTGTTGTATTTATCTGGAGCGAGTGGGACTATTTTAAGTCTGTGAATCATGTGTCTAAACGCTGCGAGTTTATGTTGAGTTGGATGGTTTGAGGAGCTGTGGATAGTTGTGTCTGTCATGGTTGGTTTTCTATAAATGTCAAAGTTTAATGTATCAATTCCTCGTATTATTGATATGTCAAGATAATGTAAAGTTCTGTTTTGCTCTTTTTCCATTGTGTATGTGATTTTATTGTGTATTATGTTTAAGTCTATAAGAATTTGTTCGGCGTTGTCTCTTTCTAGGATGCATATAATGTCATCTACGTATCTGTAGTAATGGGTTATTTTATGTTTTTCCATCAGTTTTTTGATGTGTAGTTGTTCTAAGTGTTGCATGAAAATCTCTGTGAAGATTGCGGATGTTGGGTTTCCCATGCCGAGTCCATCAGGTAGTTTATAGAAGTTATTGTTGAATCTAAAGTAGTTTTGTTTTAATATCGTCTTTGCAATATCCATTATTTCGTTGATATATTGATTGTCGTATATGTTGGAAAGTATGTTACGTAGGATAGTCAAAGTTTCGTGTGTGGGTATTGATGTATATAGATCCTTTATGTCGAAGGAAACGAGTCTCGTATTATCAGTGATTTTGATGTCCTTAATTTTGTTTATGAGGTCTTGTGTATTTCGTAACATGTATGTGTTCTGCAAATTTATTTTCTCTTTTAAGAATGTGGCAAGGTGTTTGGCCAAGTTATATGTAGGCGCAGGTTTGTAATTTACTACAGGTCTGATTGGAATATTTTCTTTATTAATTTTGGGTTGTGCTCTGAGTGTAGGGGGTCCTGGGTTCATGTTCATGAATATGTATAACTTTCCGTCAGTGAACGTTTTGCAGCGTTTTAGTAGGCTTCGTATTTCCTTTTGGAATGAATCGGTTGGGTCATTCTTGAATTTTGTGCATTTTACTTGCTGAATGAATTGTTGTGTTTTCTCTATATAGTCTTTCTTGTGCATTATTACAGTTGTGTTCCCCTTGTCTGCTTTAGTAAGTAATAGATTATTATTCCGAAGTTTTGTTTTTATCTGTCTAGTAGTTTTTTGTTCGTCGGGATTAGTTTTAGATGAAGTGTGTTCTCTTATTGTTTTTTCAAGTACATCGGCTATCTTGTGTCTCATGTGTTCTTGTCGGTCAGTACAAACGTACGAACTCAGAATTTTACCCACGAGTGAAAAACCTGACAAACATAGAATTCAGCGACAATGAAACAAAACTAATAGAGAAGGGACTAAAACATAATCTACCTTTTGACAAAATAGAAAAAACAATTGAAACCCAAATCATAGACGCCGAAGCTACTATTACACACTTACCAACTGACCGACAAGAACACATGAGACACAAGATAGCCGATGTACTTGAAAAAACAATAAGAGAACACACTTCATCTAAAACTAATCCCGACGAACAAAAAACTACTAGACAGATAAAAACAAAACTTCGGAATAATAATCTATTACTTACTAAAGCAGACAAGGGGAACACAACTGTAATAATGCACAAGAAAGACTATATAGAGAAAACACAACAATTCATTCAGCAAGTAAAATGCACAAAATTCAAGAATGACCCAACCGATTCATTCCAAAAGGAAATACGAAGCCTACTAAAACGCTGCAAAACGTTCACTGACGGAAAGTTATACATATTCATGAACATGAACCCAGGACCCCCTACACTCAGAGCACAACCCAAAATTCATAAGGAAAATATTCCAATCAGACCTGTAGTAAATTACAAACCTGCGCCTACATATAACTTGGCCAAACACCTTGCCACATTCTTAAAAGAGAAAATAAATTTGCAGAACACATACATGTTACGAAATACACAAGACCTCATAAACAAAATTAAGGACATCAAAATCACTGATAATACGAGACTCGTTTCCTTCGACATAAAGGATCTATATACATCAATACCCACACACGAAACTTTGACTATCCTACGTAACATACTTTCCAACATATACGACAATCAATATATCAACGAAATAATGGATATTGCAAAGACGATATTAAAACAAAACTACTTTAGATTCAACAATAACTTCTATAAACTACCTGATGGACTCGGCATGGGAAACCCAACATCCGCAATCTTCACAGAGATTTTCATGCAACACTTAGAACAACTACACATCAAAAAACTGATGGAAAAACATAAAATAACCCATTACTACAGATACGTAGATGACATTATATGCATCCTAGAAAGAGACAACGCCGAACAAATTCTTATAGACTTAAACATAATACACAATAAAATCACATACACAATGGAAAAAGAGCAAAACAGAACTTTACATTATCTTGACATATCAATAATACGAGGAATTGATACATTAAACTTTGACATTTATAGAAAACCAACCATGACAGACACAACTATCCACAGCTCCTCAAACCATCCAACTCAACATAAACTCGCAGCGTTTAGACACATGATTCACAGACTTAAAATAGTCCCACTCGCTCCAGATAAATACAACAAAGAACTCGATACAATTTACACTATAGCTAAAAATAACGGATACAACCACACAACCATCGACAAACTACTCAGACAATACAACAACAAAAACAAGAAGAAAGAAGACAAGGAAACAATCGACACAACACGACGACACATCTTTACTTACACAGGACCAGAAATATATAGATTAACAAACCTTTTCCGAAAAGAAGGTTTACACACAACATTAAAAACAAGCAACACTCTACGTAACAATCTTAAGACATCAATAGAAACAACGGATAAATTTAGCACCAGCGGAGTATACAGACTTACTTGTACTTGCAACCATACATACATCGGACAAACTGGACGAACATTAAAAACAAGGTTTACAGAACACATACGATCATACAAAAGGAAAAGGGAAGACTCCAATTTCGCAAAACACCTTAACACACATGGACACGAACCAAAGGAAATAGATGAATGTATGACAGTATTACATCCAAGTAAAAAAGGACGAAGACTAGACATTCTTGAAAACATGGAAATTTACAAAACACGAACGTTTAACAGAGACATTATTAACGAACAGGTAAACACAACCTCTGACACGATTTTTACACCACTAAAATTACTAAAACACTCTTACAAACGAAAAACACCCACAGACGGTCACACTTACCTATCCAATAATAAAAGACCCAAATATTAACTATTTACCCCAATAAACAAGACAGATATCAAGCAATCTACCTGCATAATACTATTTAAACGGACAAAAATTACCTAAACCCACCACCTTTTATTCTTTTTTTACACTATCTCTTCAGTTTAAACAAAAACGCGGCTTGAAAATGATGTTATCACATCGAAAGCGCTCGCCGAACATCCAAAGTACACAGCCAGTGACGACGGTTATTACCGAAAATTATAACAACAGTTTATTATAACTGGCGGAATCAACCCAATTAATTTAATTATTGTTGATTTTCAATGCCTTTTTACATTTTCTTTCTCTTCTTTTTTCTTAGTCATTCACAAAAAATATTAACAAATAGTATTTTTTGTTAGAAAAACAATAAAACTGTGGCAACATACAGAAACAGAAAAAATTAAAATTTTGAGAGCTTGAGAGAAAACGCACTCAAATTAAAATAGATTCTAATTTCATGCGGATTCGTTGAACGTTTTTTATTGTCAAAACTCCATATAAAAAAACAACCGCATCCGCAACCGTGAGGTTGTATTTCTACTCTTAATTTTACAACTCCTCTGTAGTTCAAAATGCTTGACTTATTTCCTGATTTAAATAACGGGGCAATGTTTAAATTGCAGGATTAAAGGCCGGGGCACATAGAATCCGTCATACGTTAAACTTCAACTTATTCAACTGACAACTCAGTTAAAATACATGTTTTCTTATGAGTGTTGTCACAATCAGTACCTCTCCGTCAACTCAAAGTATGAAAGTTGAGCAACTTTTAACTTTTGACGTATATTGAATACTTTGACAGCTATTAATTGCTTCTTCTTCTTCTTTGTTGTCTTGCTGTGCTCTTTACTCTCTCTTTGCAAATATTTTTTTTCCACATACATTAAAAGCAGTATTGCCGTTTGGTTACAATTTTAACATTTTTGTAACTTTTGAAAATTTATTTATTTATTTAATGTAAAATTTTGTTATGTTAGGTCAAATTTTCGTAACTTTTGATACAAATACGAAATAAAGTAATATCACTAAAAGATTACGAGATTTTTGTATCAAATAATGAAATTTGATATAAAAATCTCACTTAACATATCTACCTTTCTTAACATATCAATTCGGTTTAAATTACAGTTTACCTGCAAATGCAATCAAAATTCCATATAAAAAATTATTAAATTATTAAAATTTGAAATAAACAAAAAATAACATTGCTTCTTCTGTTAGTGAGAAATCACGAAATGTTTCTTGTTTCAAATTTAGAAACAACAATTTTTTCCCAACTGGGAAATAACATGAGCTGCATTTGGTGCGTTCTGTTCAAACTTGCGATAATTGGTAGCAACTTCAATTATTTCGCTTGAAAAATTTGACAATCGTAGAAACATCTCGATTTAGAAAAAATTGTCCTTTAATTTCCTTCAGGAAGTACCGAATTATATTACAGAAAAATTGTTAGTAATTTTGTGTTGAAGTTTTAAGCAAATAAGTCTCAAATTTATTTTTAATAACGGCATTTTTAACATAATTAGTGTAGTAAATTTCATGGAAGCTCAATCTTTTAAAGAAAAATGTACTTTAAATAATTTTATTTAACGGTGAGAGTATGCACTTTTCCATACCGAAGTATTAGTATGGGGTCCTAATTTAAATCCTCATGAGTAGCATCGGTATGAAATTTTATTTTATACGTTATTCTTTTTTATTTTCGTTTTGTTTTTGTTTAGTAAATTAATTTGGTCTTGTTGTTTTCCTTGACATATGGAATAAAACTTTTTACTATATTTTATACCAAGGCGCATTAATTTACAGGTGGTCTTAATAGCCCAGCTAATTTTGGTTTATGTTTGACGTTTTAAAAATTTCAAAATAATTTAGAAATTAAAAAATTTTATAAAACTTAATTTCAAAACCAATATGCATGTACCAACTAGTACAACTTTATTTAATGTATCGAATGATCATAAAAGGATAAATTAAGTTCGGCTTCCTTCTGTTCAGCCAGCTACTTTTGACATCAACATGGTGGTTTGCAACAACAAAATTACATTAGGATTTTGTCTTTGTAAACGTGCGGCCACCTAATATTTAATTCGCTTTGATTTTATTCAAATTACATTAAATTACTATTTTTTTAAGGAAAATTTCAAAATGTAACTTTAATTGAAAAAATTTATCTTTTTTCCTGTCTTTCCCTGGCAACACTAATGAAAAGATTAACAGCTGATTTAAAATCCGTCAGCAAAGTACTCATTGTGCCAACCTCATCCGTCGTTACTTTGACTTCAGGCGAATATGTCAAAGTACAACGTATGACGGATTCTATGTGCCCCGGCCTTAACTTAATTTTCTTTTTAATTAATTTTTTATGTTTAGTGTTTTTGTTTCCGTTTATTTGTTTCTTTTGTTTGATTGTTTGAAGAACAGAAATTAAGGGTGGGTTTTCTGTAATTTTTAATTTTAAAGCACTTGTATACTTGTTGGTTTTTTTACACAAAATTATTTTCTGTTTCTTGTTTAGCACTGTTTTTTAACTTGTGCTGCACTGTAAGCAGTATATTTTTATACCCTTCACCACAAAAAATGAAAAAAATTATGCCGGGAAAAACTTGATTTCACAAAAAAAAAAAAATGTCAATCGATCAGATATAGTGTCGAAAGCGGTGCTATTGTAAATCGGCATGATCGGTCCATGTCCTTCGAGCCAGTAGGCAAAACACAACAATAAAGTAATTCCAATCAAAAACATTAATATATGGGGCGATAAAGAATTAAAAAATTAGAAAAACACATTATGTGAAAAAATTGGCGCTCGCCAATATTTTTGACACACCCCTGAGTACGGCCACATTTATTGGCAATATATGGTATTATTCAGAGACGACGTTTCCCAAAATGGAATGACAGGAAGAGGGCACAATATGCAGTCAGTTTTAGTATAGTTCAAGATATGACAAATTGAGGATGTGTGTAAAAAGGCAAATTATTTTATTTAATGGCCTATTAGATTTTGTAAAATGTTTGTGGTAATTGGTTTTTTTGGCAAATTATTGGAGCCTATATAATCTGAAAGAAAAGAGAAGAAATAAATATTAATAGTAATTTATATTAAATATGGAACGATACTTTTTTGTTTTTACTCATCTTTAATTAAATCTGAAAAGAAAAAGATTATTAAAATCTGTAGAGCAATACAGATGTGCGTCTGCGGAGTAGATAAAATGAATATCTGTCATTGGCACATGTACAGGTTTGTAGAGATATTTTTTATTTTGGTGTTGGAAAGTGGCATACAAAAACCAATAGTAGTAGAGTTGTATTTCATTCAGTATAACAGATAGCAAGTTCACTGTTATAAAATTAATAAAAAAAAGGAGACCTACTAAAATGTTGATTTTCTGATACTGTCTGAGGAGATTGTGTGCAATTGGTAGGGAAAATAGGGTCAAAAAGCAAAAAGAAGTTAAGGAAGGATAAGGGTTAGATGGACAAATAGAGATAGTTCGTTTGATAATAGTAGCTGGCAAAATATTTATTTGTATAAAGAACGTTTTTTGTACAAAATGATAAAGAAATGAATTTGGTGGAGATACATCTACTAGGTTAGGTTTTTTGTTGTCTTTTACCATAAAATATGGATAACTTGGCGCTAGTTTTTTTTTTTTTTTGAAATTGAACAAATTGTCAGAGAGGCGGGAATTTTTTTGTGGTAATAGTTTTTATTTACAAATGGTAGAGAGGCGGTAAAATTGGTATGAAATGGAAAGTTAAAACCAAGTTTATTTTTTTTGTTGACATAGATAGGGAAATACTGGAAGGTCAGTTGAGATTGGCTGAGGTATTTAAGGAACCAAAATAGAGTAGTGAAGGTCATTGGTGAAGTGGTGACAAGATATAAAAGTTAAGTTTAAGAGAAAAAGTGAAGTGCGAATATTAATTAAACTCTGCGATTTGGGGCATAAAAGCATTCCTTATTTCCGTGGTAGTTTTTGTGAAGACAAAAAAATAACGTAAATCATTAAAGAAAAAGTGTAAGAAAATTCAAATTTTACAACATATTTTCTTAACAGCTGGCTATTTTTCAACAAGGAAGAACGAGTCTCAAGGTTAGCAAGAAAGCCCAAAACAATCCTTGGAAGACCGTGTCAGGAAATAGCCAGGTAAAATTTTATGTGTATTGTGAAGATCCAACGAAGAGGAAAATTTTCGAAATACTTACTTGGTATATGAAAGAGCCTAAAGAAAGAAAGAAAAACACCCAAAAACAGGAATAAGTTTAGAGTTTGGTATCAGCATTTATTTAAAAAAATTTATTATTTTAAAACAGATTTTGTGATCAAATCAGAAAAAATCCACTTCAAGTTAAACCTAAAAGAAAAAGAAAAGAGAAGAATTGTGTTCAAAGAAATCTGTTGAAAAATTGTTAATTTAAATAAAATAAAAAAAAGTTATTTTAAATTAGTTGTGAAAAATTTTGTAAGTCTTATGTGAGTGTAGTTGTGAATGTTTGAAGTATCTTAAATTAAAAAAATTAGATAAGAGAGAAATAATAATAAAAAAAAAGATAAGCTTGTATACATATAGGTGTATTACATCTCCCAAAAAAAAGCAGTTAAAAATAAGAAACAGGTTTTATTTAGTGCTCAAGTTAGTGAACGCGGTAGTGAATAGCTAAGAAAGCAACGCTTGTTAAGTCCAGGTGATTATACCTCTTTAAGGAGCTCCTTCAAGTAGGAATAAAGAGAAAATTGGTACGTCGTAGGCATCTTGAAGTGAGGGAAAATAAATTAAGTTGAGCTCTAGAAAAAAAACTGATTGAATAAGTAGGAAAGACGTATGTGTATGTGTATAAATTAAATATAAAAGAAAAGAAAATAAGAAAAACCCATTTTGAAAGAACAGTGTAAAATGTAAGAAATTTTCATAATTAAATTATATGTTCTAAGCTATTATTTTATTAGTATTTTATTTTTTTATTATTACCATTGTTTTTATTTTTTTTATTATTATTTTCATTTACATGTTGTAGTTTTTTTTTAAGTTTTTTATATATTTATAAATAATGAATTTGTATGTTTGAAACTGGAATATATTTAAAATGATGGCTTAATTTCAAGAAGGTAACGGCAATGATGAAGTGGTAAGTGGTGAGGGTGGTCCGGCGGGTACTGGGTCGTGGAATAAAAATGATGAGGAAGTTTTCGACGACAAGGTTGGGTGGGCAATTAGATGGCTGAGATCTGTCTTCCAGTTTTGTCTGTGGTGTGTTGTTTTATAAAGTTCCGTTTCTGATATTTTTTTGTGATATTTTGATGTTTTCATATTTTTTTTTGTGTTACCTTTTCTTACTTGGCGAAAGGGTTGAGAACCTCCTGAGGATAAAAAGAGCTGGTCGTAAGAAACGTCAAGTCATGCAAACCGTAACATAAATGGCGCCCAAACTAAAAAGAGACCCCTTAAGATACCCCGCGAAAAATCACAAAGTTTCTTAAGGAGTGTAGAAACACACATGTGTAACAACGAGACATGTAACAATTGTCCAATAATACAATAAAATAGAACTAATAAAAAATTCGTGAAACCTTATCCATTGATCTGTGGCCTCTAATTGTTGATGATAATAAAAACGTATAGAGTAGCATAGAAAAATAGAAAAGTATACACTGTTTTCCAAAAAGAATATATGCGAAGTGGATTTACAGTAACTTGACATAACAAAATGATGTTCTAAATGTATTGTATCCATTTTCTTTTTGTTTAATGTAGATTAGAATCTCGAGTAAATTAAAACGTAACGGTGAGTGTTATAATAACAAATAGCCACTTTCTACAATATTGTACATCATTCTTTGTCATTCTGTAAATGACAAAGAATGATGTACGCTAAAGCACCGGCGTGAAACAATAGTTTGTGTAAATTGATTTAAACCACAGTACAAAACAAAATTTTTAAGTACCGCAACGACTATCATGTCCGTTCATCATTGCCAAACCTATGATAAAATATAGTGAACTTTATAGGAAAAAATTAAAAATAAAAATAATATTGAACATATTGGAGTGTTAATATTTTTGTGCATGTTTTTTTTTTATTAACATTTAATCAACTTTTTGGTATACCTAATATTACACTTCATTACTATTACTGTTTTTATTTATATCGTTGGCTTAGTCGGCAAACCTGTCAAGTCCAATTTTTATGCAAATTGAGTTTTTGATGTAGTATGCTAGTTTAACTCAAAATACATCATTTACAAAAACCAAATGCCGTTATGTTGTTTTTTCTTGTTGTTATGCAGTGGTAAGGAATTCTGTCAAGTCCAAAAAAAAAACAAAACATCAAAAGCTGAAAACAACAAATTTTGCTTTTCTTCTATAGATTTAAATTCATTTAATTTATAGATTTAAATTAAATAAGATGATCTAAAGAATAAAACTGATTAAAAAAAAGTTAACCCAAAAAAAAGTTAGACAGTTTTTTGTCTCTCCTGAAAAATTTAAAAAAATGGACTTGACAGGTTTGCCGACTAAGCCAACGATATACATATATTTTTTGTTATTTACAACTTTTTATTTTTTTTTACCTTTTATTTATAATTTTTATTTTATTATTATCGTTTAGTTAATGCTTTTTGTTTAATTTTATCATATTTTATTTCCTTGTTTTTACTACTTAGTTTTTTCATTATTGTAGCAAATGCATGATATATTTGATACTATATATATTTTCTTAATTGTTTTTACAATTTTTATAAAAGTCCATATAATCTGTTTTAAAATAACCCCTTTTGTGCAAGTTAACATCAACATTTAAATTATTAAAAGATTATGAACGTAGAAACCCGGTCTAAAAGAGAGAATAGGAAAAGAAATTTACATCATAATTTTGATTTAAATAGAACAATTTCACACGCGCTTCCTAAGGTTAGGAGAATAAATACAGAGAGCAGAACAATGTCTAGAGCTAACGAATTAAATGGAGTGCAATTTGTAGATCTCTCCAATACCATTATTACAGGGATGTTAGAGAAAACAATTTAACCCAGAATGTACAGGGGGAAGATATTTCTCCAGAAGTAAGCGAAATGGTGGCTGATGAGGCGTTAGTAGTGCAAAAGGCTCTGGAAGACAAAGTTAAGCTAATGGTACAGAAAGAGATGTCGGATATAAAAAAGAGCATAGCGGATCTAACGGTTCTGGTAGTTAACCAATCAAGAACTACTACACCAAGTCAAAGTACAGCTATAGCCAACCAAAACGGGAATGATTTATATACTAGTGATAGGACGTCTCAAGGCAACGGTAGATTAAACGCTCTGAGATTAAATAGTGCATCAGAAACTAGTACTACGGAAAATACAGGAAATTTAGCAATATCGTACCAAAGACCATTTGAGTAGGTTCTGAATGGGCAGAATGAAGAGCTCGTTCGTATTCGGATAGACAAACTAGGAGTAGTATTTGATGGAAATACGTCACATTTAAGTATTGACGATTTCGTATTTAGGCTAGAGCATTTACAGCAACATTACCAAATACCATGGTCCGAAGTTTTAAGGGATTTCCATTTATTAGTATCAGGCATGCGATGCCCCAATTGAGATCGAAGTTGATGCAACCGATTCCAGAATATGACCTAATTAAAATAATAAAACGGAATATCAAGGAAAGTATAGGATGAATAGTGTACCCAATTGCTGTGTCATCGGTGGAACAATTAAGAGTAGAATGCAATGAGGCTGAAAGGAATTTTCCAAGAAGGGACCTAAGGAATATGCAGCCAGTATTGCGCTCATCAATACAGGTTAACGAAGTTTATTTTGATGATGAAACTGAACCCATTGAGGTAGAAAGGTGCTCTAACGAATATGAGTCAGTTGCTGCGGTAAACATGAATGCTCAGGGAGGAAGACAGCCAGTTATTTGCTGGAATTGTAGAAAACATGGTCACGTTTTTATGGAATGTATGGAACATGAGAGAACACTCTTTTGTTACAAATGCGGAAAACCAGATGTAATAACACCGAAATGTCCGTCCAAGAGCTTTGGAACGAAGGGGGACCAACGCTCAGCGGGAAGTCAATGCCCTGCAAAAAATATCTAAATAATATAGTATCTATTTCCCACAAAGTGAACAATATGCCACAAATAAGACATTACATATCTAGTTAAGAAAGGTAGGAGAATTATAATAACGTAAGGGCTTGTATATTTGGAAGCGATATTTACAAAAGACCGATATCAAAAAGAATTCTCAAAATACGTAAAAAGTAAAGAGATCGGCGAAAAACAAGACGGTTAATTGTCGAAGCTATAAATATATCAAATAATAAAGGTTTTGATAATAGATGTTATGCTGAAGTATTATTAGAAGGCACACCAAATAAAGGTTTATTAGACACAGGAGCATCCGTTAGTATATTAGGGAAAGGTTTTAGAGAGATAATAGAAGTACTAAATAAGGATATTCATCCGATATTGACTAATGTGAAAACTGCCAGTGATCAATGTTATCGAGTTTTTGGTAAAATAAAAGCATCCAAAGTATATCTATATTAAGTAGTTGCAAGTCTACAACAAATACAACATTAGAAAAACAACAGGCATTTTGTTTGTGTAAAATCATGTATTATGTCAAAAAACAGTTCAGAGACGGTAAAGTGGCTAACATTTTATCATTTTTCTAACTAAAAAATTAATATAAATTTTTCTTAATTATTATAAAAAAAAGTAAGAGAATGACCTCTAAATGACTATATCAATGTAAATTTAAACAAAAATTCAATAAAAGTGTTGGAGAATAAAAGTGAACACCATTATTATATACTTTGTATATATTGTTTTATATAATTTGTATTTTATGTTATTACTGAAAAAAATAAAATTTGTTATTCTTCATTAAACTTTCAAACAAACAATAGGTTATGGGCCTTTCCGTGAAATAAGAGTTTGAATATAATAAATTAATAAATATTTTAAAAAAATATCAGTGATAATTTGTGCTGTGAATTTATACACATAGTGAAGGAGGAAAATGAATTCAAGTTTTCAAATTGAAAAACTCCGTGGAAGTGAAAACTTTGAAGACTGGAAGTTTTCTATTCAAGCATATTTCCAGATAAAGGGATTGTGGAATGCGGTTATAGATGCTGAAACTAATAGTGAAAAGAAAGTTCAGGCAAAGGCAGAACTTATCTTATTAGTTGATAAATTAATTTATCCGCATATTCGAGAATGCAAAAGTGCAAGTGAAATCTGGATTACATTGTGTAAAATTTTTGAAGATAGCGGTTTAGTAAGACGAGTCGGCTTGATACAAAAGTTCTGCTCAACAAAACTTAACGACTGCAAAAGCGTTGAAGAATACGTGAATGAAATTTTGACAACAGCACACAAGCTAAGAGCTGCTGCTTTAAAAATGAATGAAGAATGGGTTGGATCGATGATGCTTGCTGGCCTTCCAGAAAAATATAAGCCAATGATTATGGGAATCCAAAGTTCAGGTATTCAAATAACTGGTGATGCTGTTAAGTTAAAATTACTTCAAGATGTAAAGGCTGATTCACAAGATTTAGCTTTGGCTACTAACAAAAGAGGATTTAAGAAAAGAGTACCAAAGTGTTTTAATTGTAATAAGTATGGACATATTGCTACTAAATGCCCAAGTAAATATGAAAAAACAAATATCAAGAAAAATGCAAATGCTATGATGGGAGTTTTTACAGTTCGTGAATTAAACAAAAATGATTGGTTTTTTGACTCTGGTGCAACAGCTCATATGTGTTCAAATGCTTCATTTTTCAAAAGCAATTACGAAGAACAAAATACTGAGGTAACAATTGCCAATAACTCTGTTATGAACGTTGAAGGTGTTGGTGATGTCGATGTAGTTGTACAATCGGACAAAAATTTGAAAGAAAAGGTTAAGTTTCGTGATGTTTTGCATATTCCTGATTTATACATTAATTTACTCTCAGTTTCTAAAATTGTTGAGAATGGTTACAAAGTAGAATTCAATAAAAAAGGTTGCAAAGTCTTGAATGCTGTTGGTCAAATTATTGTAACAGGCGATCTTGTGAATAGCATGTTTAGAATGAACATAGGAAATGATAGTGCGTGTCTATCCGAAATAAAAATTAAAGAGTCTGAGTTATGGCATAAACGTATTGGCCATGCTAACAATGAAGTTTTAAGAAATATGAATTCTGGATCCGTTACAGGAGTAAAATGTGATATCAGTAAAGAAAACTGTACGACATGTCTGAAAGGAAAATTATCCAGATTGCCATTTAAAGACCTTGGAAGTAGATCCACAGAAGTACTAGGCCTGATACATACTGATCTTTGCGGTCCAATGGAAGTAAAATCAATCAATGGTTCGAGATATATTCTTATCTTTATTGATGATTTTAGCCGAAAAGTTTTTCCATTTTTTATAAAAACAAAAGCTGAAGTAGCTGATAAATTCTTAGAATTCAAGAACTTTGTTGAAAACCAAACAGGTAAAACTATTAAAACTTTAAGAAGTGATAATGGCACAGAGTATTGCAACAACAGAATGAAGAAGATAATGATTGGAAGTGGAATCGAACATCAAACAACAGTTCCATACAGCCCACAACAAAATGGTATGTCTGAGCGGATGAATAGAACAATTATTGAGAAAACAAGATGCCTTTTGATTCATTCAGGCTTACAAAGAAAGTTTTGGGCAGAAGCAGCCAATACAGCCGTGTATTTAATAAATCGTACTCCATGCAAAACACTTAATTATATTACACCCGAAGAAGTTTGGTCAGGTAAAAAACCTTGTTCAAAATATTTAAAAGTTTTTGGATGTAAAGCTTTAACTCACATACCTAAAGAGAAGAGAAGGAAGCTTGACTGTAAGGCAAAAGAAGCAATTTTTGTTGGATATAGTGCTCACATGAAAAATTATCGTTTCTATGATCCTGCTCGTAATGAAGTGTTTTTAAGTAGAGATGCAAAATTTTTGGAAAATGAGTTCTTCGACCATAAGTTACATGATGATAAAGCGGATTTTTATATGTACGCGGAATGTGATTTAGTGGGGGAAAAGCAAGATGATAATAATATACAACAAGAAGAAGTTCTTGATTTAAATCCAGTTGTTGAAAATAGAAATATTGTAAATCGATTAGGAAGTACTGAAAGCCCTTTCATAGATGAAACATCAGAAGATGGATCATCAGAAGAACATTTTTCAGATGCTACTAGTGGTACACCTTTTGAAGGATTTGAAACTGAAAGCACATTACCACAATCCTTAAGAAGATCATCAAGGACTCGAAAGCCAGTGCAAAGATATGGTTTTGAGTGTAATATTGTATATACAGAAAAAGAACCTGTCACCGTTAGAGAAGCATTTCAGAGTGAACAAAAAGATAATTGGAAAAGAGCCATGAATGAAGAACTTAGAGCTTTGGTTGAAAACAACACTTGGGATATTGTAAGTCTTCCTAAAGGAAAAAAAGCTATAGAAAGTAAATGGTGCTTTAAAATTAAAAGAGATTCAAGTGGTAATATTGAAAGATACAAAGCAAGATTAGTAATAAAAGGTTACTCGCAACGTTATGGAATAGATTATGAGGAAACATTTTCTCCAGTTGTAAGATACTCATCAATACGTTTATTGCTAAGTCTAGCAGTGCAACATAACTTAGATATAGATCAAATGGATGTCGTTACTGCGTTTCTACAAAGTGAGCTTGATGAGGAAATATACATGAATATTCCTGAAGGTTTGAATGCAGATAACAAGAAGGTGTGCAAACTTAAAAAGTCCCTTTATGGTCTAAAGCAAGCGAGTAGAGTTTGGAATAAGAAATTAGACAGTACTTTAAAGCAGATGGGTCTAATCCAATCAAAAACAGAACCTTGCATTTACTTCAAGATAAAAGATGAGGAAAAGACATACGTTGCAATATATGTTGATGACATTTTAATTTTTACAAATAACCCCGAAACGAAACTTTTCACAAAAAAAATAGTTTATTTCAAAACTTTAAGATGAAGGATATAGGGGAGGCGAACTTTATTCTAGGTATGAAAATTACACGAGATCGTGAAAATGGTAAATTATGGTTGGATCAAGAACTTTATATACACAATGTATTAAAGAAATTTAACATGCTTGATTCCAAACCTGTTGCAACGTCATTAGATGTTAATCAAAAAATTTCTAAAGATATGTGTCCTAAAACTGAAGATGAACGCAAAGAGATGAAGTTAATACCATACCAAGAGGCAATTGGAAGTTTAATGTATGCTGCACAAGTTAGTCGTCCAGACATTTCGTATGCTGTAGGTGTCCTAGCAAGATACAGTAACAACCCTGGTAGAGCACATTGGCAATCAGTAAAACGTGTTATAAGATATCTTAGAGGTACAGCACATTACAAGCTGCAGTTTGAAAAAAATTCCAAAGAATATATTGAAGGTTACTCAGATGCTGATTGGGCGGGAGACAGTGATGATAGAAAGTCAACATCAGGTTACGTTTTTAAGTTTCAAGATGGTTGTATTTCTTGGAATAGCAAAAAGCAACAAACAACTGCACTTTCTACAACAGAAGCAGAGTATATGGCGTTGTCAGCTGCAGGTCAAGAAGGATTATGGTTGAGATCATTATTCTCTGAACTTACGAAGACATCAGCAGTAAAAATTAAATGTGACAACAAAAGTGCCATTAATTTAACTCAAAATAGTACATATCACTCCAGAACAAAACATATTGACATTCGTCACCATTTTATAAGAGAACTTATTGAAGAAAAGAAAATTGTTGTTGAATATATTAATACTGAAGAGATGGTTGCAGACATCTTGACAAAGTCACTAACAAATTTTAAACATTCCCATTGTTGCGGTCTTATGTCTATAGGTGCTCAATCTAGTGGGGGTGTTGGAGAATAAGAGTGAACACCATTATTATATACTTTGTATATATTGTTTTATATAATTTGTATTTTATGTTATTACTGAAAAAATAAAATTTGTTATTCTTCATTAAACTTTCAAACAAACAATAAAAAGGATGTTCAATGCAACTAGAGTTCGAAAAGTGTAATTTGAATATTTCGTTTACCATCCCTGATAGAACATAATAAAAATTAAAAGAAACACGTAAAAAACAAGAGCAAAATAAAAATTGAAATAAGTGTAAACAAATTTTGACACAATACATGATAAACACGCACACCAATAAAACTATCACCTGAACTCCTGCATGTACTTGTTGTAGATATACTTTGAAAGCATCCATAAGGTACAAAGAGCAGATTCATCAAATGTTACTGTATCTTTGTCCAGATTTGGAACAGTCTCTTTATCTCGGAATAAATTTTTGGAGATTATTTAACTTAGCCCCTGATGTAGTAGGAATAAACGAAATAGTAGAAGTAGAGAAAAGGGATAAGAATTGTGAACTAGGAAAAAATGAGTACAAACTGAAACCTCATGAACTAGACGAAAAAGAAATAGCAAAGCTAGAGAAAGTTATAAGTGAATTAGACACTTTTGAAGAAAAAGGTTTAGGGAAAACGCATCTAGAAAAACACACTATTAAACTTATAGAGGGGCGGAGCCAATCAAGGATCGTTATTACCCAATCTCGCCAGCTATTCAGGAAATAACTTATAAAGAACTAGACACAATGTTAGCACTAAATGTGATAGAAGTAAGCAATAGCCCATGGTCTAATAGGACTACTATTGTGAGAAAACCTGGGAAAAATCGGTTTTGCTTAGATGCTCGGAAGTTAAAGAAGTTGACCATCAAGGACGCTAATCCGCTTCAGAATATTGACGGAATATTAAGCAGAATAGATGAGACGCATATCATTAGCAGCGTCGATTTAAAGTACGCATTTTGGCAGATTGAGTTAGATGATGAAAGCAAAGCATACACTGCTTTTACAGTGGCAGGGAGGCCTTTGTACCAATTTAGAGTAATGCCATTCGGGCTATGCAACGCCGCTCAAAGACTCTGCCGCTTGATGGACAAGGTCATACCGAACCACTTAAGGGACAAAGTTTTCATTTATTTAGATGATTTGCTTGTTATATCCAGTTCCTTAGAAGAACATCTAAAACTTATAAGTGAAGTTGCAAAGTGCCTAAAAGATGCAAATTTAACTATTGGCCTTCGTAAGTCCCAATTTTGCTTTCAAGAGCTCAAATACTTAGGCTTTATTATAGGAGGTGGTACTCTGAAAACCGACCCTGATAAAGTAGTAGCGATAAGGAATATAAAACAACCAAGATCCGTAAGCGAAATTAGAAGCTTTCTTGGAACTTCCGGGTGGTATAGACGTTTTATTAAAAATTTTGCTACGATATCAGCACCTTTTACTGATACTCTAAAAAAGAGTAAGAAATTTCAAATGACACCAGAAGCCATAGAGGCATTTGAAAAACTGAAAAAGCCTTGACCTCGGCTCCTGTTTTGCGACATGCAGATTTTAGTAAACGTTTTTATATCCAAAGCGATGCCTCGGCTTATGGAATTGGAGCTGTCTTATACCAACTGAATGAGAAGAATGAGGAGCATCCAATCGCGTTTTACTCGCAAAAGTTGAACGCATGTCAAAAAAACTACTCTGTTACAGAGAAAGAATGCCTAGCGGCTGTAATGGCTGTTAGAAAATTTAGGCCTTATATAGAAATGATGCCTTTTTCAATTATAACTGACCATGCTAGCCTTAAATGGCTAATGAATCTCAAAGATTTAAGTGGAAGACTAGCAAGATGGTCACTGCAGTTACAAGCTTTTGATTTTCAGATAGAGCACCGTAAAGGCTCAGAAAACTTAGTGGCCGACATGCTGTCAAGGACTGTGGATCAGCAATGTATAGAAGAGCTTCAAACAGAAGATTTATTAGATTTTGAAACAACTGAATTCGAATCGGAAGAGTACGTGGCTTTAATTAAGCAAATAGAAGAAAATAAAGATAAATTACCAGACCTGAAAGTTGTTGAAGGAAAAATATTTAAGCGCGTATATAATGAGCAAGATGATACAGAGCAATATCAATGGAAGCTGTGGATTCCACCAAGCCTAACTCATGCGGTGATAGAGAAATCACATTCATCCACTACATGCGCTCACGGGGGTATGACAAAGACGATGGAGAAGGTAAAAAGATTTTTCTATTGGCCAAAAATGACTTGTCAAATCAGAGAGTTCGTTAGGAACTGTCTAGTATGTAAAGAGACTAAACCATCTAATAGAAACCTTATGCCAGAATTTGGTCAAGAAGTTGTTACAGAAAGACCTTTCCAGAAGTTATACATTGACTTCTTGGGCAAATACCCTAGATCAAAAAGTGGAAATAGTTACGTGTTTATTGTAATGGATCATTTTACAAAATTCACGTTCCTAAAGGCCATGAAAGAGGCTACAACAACAAATGTTATAAAGTTTCTCACACAAGAGATCTTTTATAAATTCGGTGTGCCGGAGATCATCCATAGTGACAACGGTTCCCAATTTGTCTCAAAAAACTTTGTAATGGAAACTTTTGGAATTAAGCACATGAAAACGGCTGTGCACTCTCCACAATCTAACGCCTCCGAAAGAGTAAACCAGTCGGTTTTTGCTATTAGAGCATATTTAGAAGAAGATCATAGGGACTGGGATTTGTATCTATCCGAAATAGAATGTGCCCTTAGAAATTCGGTGCACTCTGCGACAGGTTTTACACCCTTCATTGCTTTATTTGGTTTTCACATGTTTTCACATGGGGCAGACTACAGACTAGCCCGAAAACTTAAATCACTATCTGATCACGAAATAGAAAGTATAAATAATAACGAAAAGCTTGACGTCATTAGGGAGAAAATAAAGAATATGCACGATGCATATGAAAAAAGTGCAGCTAGATACAATCGAGGGGCACGAAAAGTGAAATTTGTACCAGGCCAAGAAGTTTTCCGTAGGAATACAGTATTAAGTGACTTCGGAAAAAATCTTAACGCTAAGTTTTGCCGCAAATTTATAAAGTTTCGGATAGTCAGGCCCATAGGTAATAACCTCTATGAATTGGAGGACTTACAGGGCAAGCCAGTAGGTATATATCACTTGAAAGATATCAAGGTTTAACTATTACCAAAGTATCGTTAATCGAGAGCAATTTTAAATCAACTACCGGTGCAATATTGACTTTAGTGGAAAAAGATTTTTACAACATTTTGTTTGTTTGGTTTTGTCCTATTTTTATTTATTATAAATTATATATATATGAATGTGCAATTGGCTAACAGTCACCGAACTTAATAGTGCAATATTAAGATAAGAAACAACAAAACATATCTGTGATAAATGAGCATAGCTCATAATTCACTAAATATTTTATGGTGACCATGGTCATACATTTTTTTTAGCAAACCCTGCTACGTAGTTGGTTAATTATTGTGCAATAAACTTACCTGTGATATGATGTACTTTGGTGTAGATACATTAGTATAGCGCTGGTACATATCTTTAATTGAGCGTAAAAAGTTAGTTGAGGAATCACAAGTGCTGACTCAATCCAATTGTTGTTGTCTGTAATAAGTAAAAAAAAAACAAAGTAAACAAAGCTTTGTACAAACAATTAACAATACTTCCCGTAAAAAGAGACGATGAAAAAACTGATGCATTCAGGAAAATGAAACCATGATTCTTCATTAGATACGACTATATGAGTATGTCGTTTTTAAAATAATGTAATAATGTTAGAGATTGACCCATAAATCATTAAAATTAGACCCTTGCTAGGAATTATTTGTCTTATATATTGTCGTCAAAAACAACATATGTATATACATGCTGGTAAAATGTTTCATTGCCAGGCTAACTGCATGAGACTCTTATCAGGGAGTGGGAGTTCCCCACGTTGTAAACAGATCTTAATTAGGCGCAGTACACACGCGCACCGTTCCCTCTAGCTGACGATAGCGTCCACGGAGTTTTGTTGCGTGTGCCGAATATGACACACCCCTGAGTACGGCCACATTTATTGGCAATATATGGTATTATTCAGAGACGACGTTTCCCAAAATGGGCACAATATGCAAACAGTTTTAGTATAGTTAAAAATATGACAAATTGAGGATGTGTGTAAAAAGGCAAATTATTTTATTTAATGGCCTATTAGATTTTGTAAAATGTTTGTGGTAATTGGTTTTTTTGGAAAATTATTGGAGCCTGTATAATCTAAAAGAAAAGAGAAGAAATAATTATTAATAGTAATTTATATTAAATATAGAACGATACTTTTTTGTTTTTACTCATCTTTAATTAAATCTGGAAAGAAAAAGATTATTAAAATCTGTAGAGCAATACTTACCTGCATGTGCGTCTGCGGAATACATAAAATGAAAATGAATATCCGTCATTGGCACATGTACAGGTTTGTAGAGATATTTTTTATTTCGGTGTTGGAAGGTGGCATATAAAAACCAATATAGTAGAGTTGTATTTCATTCAGTATAACAGATAGCAAGTTCAAACTCATATTTTTCTGTTATAAAATTAATAAAAAAAGGAGACCTACTAAAATGCTGATTTTCTGATACTGTCTGAGGAGATTGTGTGCAATTGGTAGGGAAAATAGGGTCAAAAAGCAAAAAGAAGTTAAGGAAGGATAAGGGTTAGATGGACAAATAGAGATAGTTCGTTTGATAATAGTAGCTAGCAAAATATTTATTTGTATAAAGAACGTTTTTTGTACAAAATGATAAAGAAATGAATTTGTTAGGTTTTTTGTTGTCTTTTACCATAAAATATGGATAACTTGGCGCGAGTTTTTTTTTGAAATTGAACAAATTGTCAGAGAGGCGGGAATTTTTTTTTGTGGTAATAGTTTTTATGTACAAATGGTAGAGAGGCGGTAATATTGGTATGAAATGGAAAGTTCAAACCAAATTTATTTTTTTTTTTTGTTGACATAGATAGGGAAATATTGGAAGGTCAGTTGAGATTGGCTGAGGTATTTAAGGAACCAAAATAGAGTAGTGAAGGTCATTGGTAAAGTTTAATTGGTGAAGTAATGACAAGATATAAAAGTTAAGTTTAAAAGAAAAAGTGAAGTGCGAATATTAATTAAACTGTGCGATTTGGGGCATAAAAGTATTCCTTATTTCCGTGATAGTTTTTGTGAAGACAAAAAAATAACGTAAGTCATTAAAGAAAAAGTGTAGGAAAATTCAAAATTTACAACATACTTTCTTAACAGCTGGCTATTTTACAACAAGGAAGAACGAGTCTCAAGGTTAGCAAGAAAGCCCAAAACAATCCTTGGAAGACCGTGTCAGGAAATAGCCAGGTAAAATTTTATGTGTATTGTGAAGATCCAATGAAGAGGAAAATTTTCGAAATACTTACTTGGTATATGAAAGAGCCTAAAGAAAGAAAGAAAAACACCCAAAAACAGGAATAAGTTTAGAGTTTGGTATCAGCATTTATTTAAAAAAATTTATTATTTCAAAACAGATTTTGTGATCAAATCAAAAAAAATCAACTTCAGGTTAAGCCTAAAAGAAAAAGAAAAGAGAAGAATTGTGTTCAAAGAAATCTGTTGGAAAATTGTTAATTTAAATAAAATAAAAAAAAGTTATTTTAAATTAGTTGTGTAATTGTGAAAAATTTTGTAAGTCTTATGTGAGTGTAGTTGTGAATGTTTAAAGTATCTTACATATAGGTGTATTACATCTCCCAAAAAAAAAGCAGTTAAAAATAAGAAACAGGTTTTATTTAGTGCTCAAGTTAGTGAACGCGGTAGTGAATAGCTAAGAAAGCAACGCTTGTTAAGTCCAGGTGATTATACCTCTTTAAGGAGCTCCTTCAAGTAGGAATAAAGAGAAAATTGGTACGTCGTAGGCATCCTGAAGTGAGGGAAAATAAATTAAGTTGAGCTCTAGAAAAAAAACTGATTGAATAAGTAGGAGAGACGTATGTGTATGTGTATAAATTAAATATAAAAGAAAAGAAAATAAGAAAAACCCATTTTGAAAGAATAGTGTAAAATGTAAGAAATTTTCATAATTAAATTATATGTTCTAAGCTATTATTTTATTAGTATTTTATTTTTTTTATTATTACCATTGTTTTTATTTTTTTTTATTATTACCATTATTTTCATTTACATGTTGTAGTTTTTTTTTTAAGTTTTTTATATATTAATAAATAATGAATTTGTATGTTTGAAACGGGAATATATTTAAAATGATGGCTTAATTTCAAGAAGTAACGGCAATGATGAAGTGGTAAGTGGTGAGGGTGATCCGGCGGGTACTGGGTCCTGGAATAAAAATGATGAGGAAGTTTTCGACGACAAGGGTGGGTGGGCAATTAGAAGGCTGAGATCTGTCTTCCAGTTTTGTCTGTGGTGTGTTGTTTTATAAAGTTCCGTTTCTGATATTTTTTTTGTGATATTTTGATGTTTTCATATTTTTTTTTGTGTTACCTTTTCTTACTTGGCGAAAGGGTTGAGAACCTCCTGAGGATAAAAGAAGCTGGTCGTAGGAAACGTCAAGTCATGCAAACCGTAACATAAATGGCGCCCAAACTAAAAAGAGACCCCTTAAGATACCCCGCGAAAAATCACAAAGTTTCTTAAGGAGTGTAGAAACACACATGTGTAACAACGAGACATGCAACAATAGTCCAATAATACAATAAAATAGAACTAATAAAAAATTCGTGAAACCTTATCCATTGATCTGTGGCCTCTAATTGTTGATGATAATAAAAACGTATAGAGTAGCATAGAAAAATAGAAAAGTATACACGGTTTTCCAAAAAGAATAGATGCGAAGTGGATTTACAGTAACTTGACATAACAAAATGATGTTCTAAATGTATTGTATCCATTTTCTTTTTGTTTAATGTAGATTAGAATCTCGAGTAAATTAAAACGTAACGGTGAGTGTTATAATAACAAATAGCCACTTTCTGCAATATTGTGCGAAAGGATTGATGTATTCGTGTTATAACATGTTAGCGTAATCTCATTCTGTAAATAAAAAGAATGATGTACGCTAAAGTACCGGCGTGAAACAATAGTTTGTGTAAATTGATTTAAACCACAGTACAAAACAAAATTTTTAAGTACCGCAACGACTATCACGTCCGTTCATCATTGCCAAACCTAAGATAAAATATAGTGAACTTTATAGGAAAAAATTAAAAATAATAATAATAATTTTGAACATATTGTGTGTTTTTTTTTTTTATTAACATTTAATCAACTTTTTGGTATACCTAATATTACACTTCATTACTATTACTGTTTTTTATATATATATTTTTTGTTATTTACAACTTTTTATTTTTTTACCTTTTATTTATAATTTTTATTTTATTATTATCGTTTAATTAATGCTTTTTGTTTAATTTTATCATATTTTATTTCCTTGTTTTTACTACTTAGTATTTTCATTATTGTAGTAAATGCATGATATGTTTGATACTATATATATTTTCTTTTTTACAATTTTTATAAAAGTCCATATAATCTGTTTTAAAATAACCCCTTTTGTGCAAGTTAACATCAACATTTAAATTATTAAAAGATTATGAACGTAGAAATCCGGTCTAAAAGAGAGAATAGGAAAAGAAATTTACATCATAATTTTGATTTAAATAGAACAATTCCACACGCGCTTCCTAAGGTTAGGAGAATAAATACAGAGAGCAGAACAATGTCTAGAGCTAACGAATTAAATGGAGGGCAATTTGTAGATCTCACCAATACCATTATTACAGGGATGTTAGAGAAAACAATTTAACCCAGAATATACAGGGGGAAGATATTTCTCCAGAAGTAAGCGAAATGGTGGCTGATGAGGCGTTAGTAGTGCAAAAGGCTCTGGAAGACAAAGTTAAGCTAATGGTACAGAAAGAGATGTCGGATATAAAAAAGAGCATAGCGGATCTAACGGCTCTGGTAGTTAACCAATCAAGAACTACTGCACCAAGTCAAAGTACAGCTATAGCCAACCAAACGGGAATGCTTCATCTACTAGTGATAGGACGTCTCAAGGCAACGGTAGATTAAACGCTGTGAGATTAAATAGTGCATCAGAAACTAGTACTACGGAAAATACAGGAAATTTAGCAATATCGTACCAAAGACAGTTTGAGCAGGTTCGGAATGGGCAGAATGGAGAGCTCGTACGTATTCGGATAGATAAACTAGGAGTAGTATTTGATGGAAATACGTCACATTTAAGTATTGACGATTTCGTATTTAGGCTAGAGCATTTACAGCAACATTACCAAATACCATGGTCCGAAGTTTTAAGGGATTTCCATTTATTAGTATCAGGCACCGCTAGAGAATGGTACTGGTTATATGTTAGGACTCATGGAGTAAGTGATTGGCCAGGGCTACGTCATGCACTAATGAGTCAATACCAAACGTCACGCTCCAATTTTGAAATAATGACCGAATTAGTTGGCGAAACTGCAGATAGCTACTTTCATGCGATGTCCCAATTGAGATCGAAGTTGATGCAACCGATTCCAGAATATGACCTAATTAAAATATTAAAACGGAATATCAAGGAAAGTATAGGACGAATAGTGTACCCAATTGCTGTGTCATCGGTGGAACAATTAAGAGTAGAATGCAATGAGGCTGAAAGGAATTTTCCAAGAAGGGACCTAAGGAATATGCAGCCAGTATTGCGCTCATCAATACAGGTTAACGAAGTTTATTTTGATGATGAAACTGAACCCATTGAGGTAGAAAGGTGCTCTAACGAATATGAGTCAGTTGCTGCGGTAAACATGAATGCTCAGGGAGGAAGACAGCCAGTTATTTGCTGGAATTGTAGAAAACATGGTCACGTTTTTATGGAATGTATGGAACATGAGAGAACACTCTTTTGTTACAAATGCGGAAAACCAGATGTAATAACACCGAAATGTCCGTCCAAGAGCTTTGGAACGAAGGGGGACCAACGCTCAGCGGGAAGTCAATGCCCTGCAAAAAATATCTAAATAATATAGTATCTATTTCCCACAAAGTGAACAATATGCCACAAATAAGACATTACATATCTAGTTAAGAAAGGTAGGAGAATTATAATAACGTAAGGGCTTGTATATTTGGAAGCGATATTTACAAAAGACCGATATCAAAAAGAATTCTCAAAATACGTAAAAAGTTCAGAGATCGGCGAAAAACAAGACGATTAATTGTCGAAGCTATAAATATATCAAATAATAAAGGTTTTGATAATAGATGTTATGCTGAAGTATTATTAGAAGGCACACCAAATAAAGGTTTATTAGACACAGGAGCATCCGTTAGTATATTAGGGAAAGGTTTTAGAGAGATAATAGAAGTACTAAATAAGGATATTCATCCGATATTGACTAATGTGAAAACTGCCAGTGATCAATGTTATCGAGTTTTTGGTAAAATAAAAGCATCCAAAGTATATCTATATTAAGTAGTTGCAAGTCTACAACAAATACAACATTAGAAAAACAACAGGCATTTTGTTTGTGTAAAATCATGTATTATGTCAAAAAACAGTTCAGAGACGGTAAAGTGGCTAACATTTTATCATTTTTCTAACTAAAAAATTAATATAAATTTTTCTTAATTATTATAAAAAAAAGTAAGAGAATGACCTCTAAATGACTATATCAATGTAAATTTAAACAAAAATTCAATAAAAGTGTTGGAGAATAAGAGTGAACACCATTATTATATACTTTGTATATATTGTTTTATATAATTTGTATTTTATGTTATTACTGAAAAAAATAAAATTTGTTATTCTTCATTAAACTTTCAAACAAACAATAGGTTATGGGCCTTTCCGTGAAATAAGAGTTTGAATATAATAAATTAATAAATATTTTAAAAAAATATCAGTGATAATTTGTGCTGTGAATTTATACACATAGTGAAGGAGGAAAATGAATTCAAGTTTTCAAATTGAAAAACTCCGTGGAAGTGAAA
Organism: Gymnosoma rotundatum; assembly: GCA_916610165.2. NCBI lineage: Eukaryota > Metazoa > Arthropoda > Insecta > Diptera > Tachinidae > Gymnosoma > Gymnosoma rotundatum. The sequence goes on from OU744339.1 coordinate 50,276,947, forward strand.
ACTTTGAAGACTGGAAGTTTTCTATTCAAGCATATTTCCAGATAAAGGGATTGTGGAATGCGGTTATAGATGCTGAAACTAATAGTGAAAAGAAAGTTCAGGCAAAGGCAGAACTTATCTTATTAGTTGATAAATTAATTTATCCGCATATTCGAGAATGCAAAAGTGCAAGTGAAATCTGGATTACATTGTGTAAAATTTTTGAAGATAGCGGTTTAGTAAGACGAGTCGGCTTGATACAAAAGTTCTGCTCAACAAAACTTAACGACTGCAAAAGCGTTGAAGAATACGTGAATGAAATTTTGACAACAGCACACAAGCTAAGAGCTGCTGCCTTAAAAATGAATGAAGAATGGGTTGGATCGATGATGCTTGCTGGCCTTCCAGAAAAATATAAGCCAATGATTATGGGAATCCAAAGTTCAGGTATTCAAATAACTGGTGATGCTGTTAAGTTAAAATTACTTCAAGATGTAAAGGCTGATTCACAAGATTTAGCTTTGGCTACTAACAAAAAAGGATTTAAGAAAAGAGTACCAAAGTGTTTTAATTGTAATAAGTATGGACATATTGCTACTAAATGCCCAAGTAAATATGAAAAAACAAATATCAAGAAAAATGCAAATGCTATGATGGGAGTTTTTACAGTTCGTGAATTAAACAAAAATGATTGGTTTTTTGACTCTGGTGCATATGTGTTCAAATGCTTCATTTTTCAAAAGCAATTACGAAGAACAAAATACTGAGGTAACAATTGCCAATAACTCTGTTATGAACGTTGAAGGTGTTGGTGATGTCGATGTAGTTGTACAATCGGACAAAAATTTGAAAGAAAAGGTTAAGTTTCGTGATGTTTTGCATATTCCTGATTTATACATTAATTTACTCTCAGTTTCTAAAATTGTTGAGAATGGTTACAAAGTAGAATTCAATAAAAAAGGTTGCAAAGTCTTGAATGCTGTTGGTCAAATTATTGTAACAGGCGATCTTGTGAATAGCATGTTTAGAATGAACATAGGAAATGATAGTGCGTGTCTATCCGAAATAAAAATTAAAGAGTCTGAGTTATGGCATAAACGTATTGGCCATGCTAACAATGAAGTTTTAAGAAATATGAATTCTGGATCCGTTACAGGAGTAAAATGTGATATCAGTAAAGAAAACTGTACGACATGTCTGAAAGGAAAATTATCCAGATTGCCATTTAAAGACCTTGGAAGTAGATCCACAGAAGTACTAGGCCTGATACATACTGATCTTTGCGGTCCAATGGAAGTAAAATCAATCAATGGTTCGAGATATATTCTTATCTTTATTGATGATTTTAGCCGAAAAGTTTTTCCATTTTTTATTAAAACAAAAGCTGAAGTAGCTGATAAATTCTTAGAATTCAAGAACTTTGTTGAAAACCGAACAGGTAAAACTATTAAAACTTTAAGAAGTGATAATGGCACAGAGTATTGCAACAATAGAATGAAGAAGATAATGATTGGAAGTGGAATCGAACATCAAACAACAGTTCCATACAGCCCACAACAAAATGGTATGTCTGAGCGGATGAATAGAACAATTATTGAGAAAACAAGATGCCTTTTGATTCATTCAGGCTTACAAAGAAAGTTTTGGGCAGAAGCAGCCAATACAGCCGTGTATTTAATAAATCGTACTCCATGCAAAACACTTAATTATATTACACCCGAAGAAGTTTGGTCAGGTAAAAAACCTTGTTCAAAATATTTAAAAGTTTTTGGATGTAAAGCTTTAACTCACATACCTAAAGAGAAGAGAAGGAAGCTTGACTGTAAGGCAAAAGAAGCAATTTTTGTTGGATATAGTGCTCACATGAAAAATTATCGTTTCTATGATCCTGCTCGTAATGAAGTGTTTTTAAGTAGAGATGCAAAATTTTTGGAAAATGAGTTCTTCGACCATAAGTTACATGATGATAAAGCGGATTTTTATATGTACGCGGAATGTGATTTAGTGGGGGAAAAGCAAGATGATAATAATATACAACAAGAAGAAGTTCTTGATTTAAATCCAGTTGTTGAAAATAGAAATATTGTAAATCGATTAGGAAGTACTGAAAGCCCTTTCATAGATGAAACATCAGAAGATGGATCATCAGAAGAACATTTTTCAGATGCTACTAGTGGTACACCTTTTGAAGGATTTGAAACTGAAAGCACATTACCACAATCCTTAAGAAGATCATCAAGGACTCGAAAGCCAGTGCAAAGATATGGTTTTGAGTGTAATATTGTATATACAGAAAAAGAACCTGTCACCGTTAGAGAAGCATTTCAGAGTGAACAAAAAGATAATTGGAAAAGAGCCATGAATGAAGAACTTAGAGCTTTGGTTGAAAACAACACTTGGGATATTGTAAGTCTTCCTAAAGGAAAAAAAGCTATAGAAAGTAAATGGTGCTTTAAAATTAAAAGAGATTCAAGTGGTAATATTGAAAGATACAAAGCAAGATTAGTAATAAAAGGTTACTCGCAACGTTATGGAATAGATTATGAGGAAACATTTTCTCCAGTTGTAAGATACTCATCAATACGTTTATTGCTAAGTCTAGCAGTGCAACATAACTTAGATATAGATCAAATGGATGTCGTTACTGCGTTTCTACAAAGTGAGCTTGATGAGGAAATATACATGAATATTCCTGAAGGTTTGAATGCAGATAACAAGAAGGTGTGCAAACTTAAAAAGTCCCTTTATGGTCTAAAGCAAGCGAGTAGAGTTTGGAATAAGAAATTAGACAGTACTTTAAAGCAGATGGGTCTAATCCAATCAAAAACAGAACCTTGCATTTACTTCAAGATAAAAGATGAGGAAAAGACATACGTTGCAATATATGTTGATGACATTTTAATTTTTACAAATAACCCCGAAACGAAACTTTTCACAAAAAAAATAGTTTATTTCAAAACTTTAAGATGAAGGATATAGGGGAGGCGAACTTTATTCTAGGTATGAAAATTACACGAGATCGTGAAAATGGTAAATTATGGTTGGATCAAGAACTTTATATACACAATGTATTAAAGAAATTTAACATGCTTGATTCCAAACCTGTTGCAACGTCATTAGATGTTAATCAAAAAATTTCTAAAGATATGTGTCCTAAAACTGAAGATGAACGCAAAGAGATGAAGTTAATACCATACCAAGAGGCAATTGGAAGTTTAATGTATGCTGCACAAGTTAGTCGTCCAGACATTTCGTATGCTGTAGGTGTCCTAGCAAGATACAGTAACAACCCTGGTAGAGCACATTGGCAATCAGTAAAACGTGTTATAAGATATCTTAGAGGTACAGCACATTACAAGCTGCAGTTTGAAAAAAATTCCAAAGAATATATTGAAGGTTACTCAGATGCTGATTGGGCGGGAGACAGTGATGATAGAAAGTCAACATCAGGTTACGTTTTTAAGTTTCAAGATGGTTGTATTTCTTGGAATAGCAAAAAGCAACAAACAACTGCACTTTCTACAACAGAAGCAGAGTATATGGCGTTGTCAGCTGCAGGTCAAGAAGGATTATGGTTGAGATCATTATTCTCTGAACTTACGAAGACATCAGCAGTAAAAATTAAATGTGACAACAAAAGTGCCATTAATTTAACTCAAAATAGTACATATCACTCCAGAACAAAACATATTGACATTCGTCACCATTTTATAAGAGAACTTATTGAAGAAAAGAAAATTGTTGTTGAATATATTAATACTGAAGAGATGGTTGCAGACATCTTGACAAAGTCACTAACAAATTTTAAACATTCCCATTGTTGCGGTCTTATGTCTATAGGTGCTCAATCTAGTGGGGGTGTTGGAGAATAAGCGTGAACACCATTATTATATACTTTGTATATATTGTTTTATATAATTTGTATTTTATGTTATTACTGAAAAAATAAAATTTGTTATTCTTCATTAAACTTTCAAACAAACAATAAAAAGGATGTTCAATGCAACTAGAGTTCGAAAAGTGTAATTTGAATATTTCGTTTACCATCCCTGATAGAACATAATAAAAATTAAAAGAAACACGTAAAAAACAAGAGCAAAATAAAAATTGAAATAAGTGTAAACAAATTTTGACACAATACATGATAAACACGCACACCAATAAAACTATCACCTGAACTCCTGCATGTACTTGTTATAGATATACTTTGAAAGCATCCATAAGGTACAAAGAGCAGATTCATCAAATGTTACTGTATCTTTGTCCAGATTTGGAACAGTCTCTTTATCTCGGAATAAATTTTTGGAGATTATTTAACTTAGCCCCTGATGTAGTAGGAATAAACGAAATAGTAGAAGTAGAGAAAAGGGATAAGAATTGTGAACTAGGAAAAAATGAGTACAAACTGAAACCTCATGAACTAGACGAAAAAGAAATAGCAAAGCTAGAGAAAGTTATAAGTGAATTTGACACTTTTGAAGAAAAAGGTTTAGGGAAAACGCATCTAGAAAAACACACTATTAAACTTATAGAGGGGCGGAGCCAATCAAGGATCGTTATTACCCAATCTCGCCAGCTATTCAGGAAATAACTTATAAAGAACTAGACACAATGTTAGCACTAAATGTGATAGAAGTAAGCAATAGCCCATGGTCTAATAGGACTACTATTGTGAGAAAACCTGGGAAAAATCGGTTTTGCTTAGATGCTCGGAAGTTAAAGAAGTTGACCATCAAGGACGCTAATCCGCTTCAGAATATTGACGGAATATTAAGCAGAATAGATGAGACGCATATCATTAGCAGCGTCGATTTAAAGTACGCATTTTGGCAGATTGAGTTAGATGATAAAAGCAAAGCATACACTGCTTTTACAGTGGCAGGGAGGCCTTTGTACCAATTTAGAGTAATGCCATTCGGGCTATGCAACGCCGCTCAAAGACTCTGCCGCTTGATGGACAAGGTCATACCGAACCACTTAAGGGACAAAGTTTTCATTTATTTAGATGATTTGCTTGTTATATCCAGTTCCTTAGAAGAACATCTAAAACTTATAAGTGAAGTTGCAAAGTGCCTAAAAGATGCAAATTTAACTATTGGCCTTCGTAAGTCCCAATTTTGCTTTCAAGAGCTCAAATACTTAGGCTTTATTATAGGAGGTGGTACTCTGAAAACCGACCCTGATAAAGTAGTAGCGATAAGGAATATAAAACAACCAAGATCCGTAAGCGAAATTAGAAGCTTTCTTGGAACTTCCGGGTGGTATAGACGTTTTATTAAAAATTTTGCTACGATATCAGCACCTTTTACTGATACTCTAAAAAAGAGTAAGAAATTTCAAATGACACCAGAAGCCATAGAGGCATTTGAAAAACTGAAAAAGCCTTGACCTCGGCTCCTGTTTTGCGACATGCAGATTTTAGTAAACGTTTTTATATCCAAAGCGATGCCTCGGCTTATGGAATTGGAGCTGTCTTATACCAACTGAATGAGAAGAATGAGGAGCATCCAATCGCGTTTTACTCGCAAAAGTTGAACGCATGTCAAAAAAACTACTCTGTTACAGAGAAAGAATGCCTAGCGGCTGTAATGGCTGTTAGAAAATTTAGGCCTTATATAGAAATGATGCCTTTTTCAATTATAACTGACCATGCTAGCCTTAAATGGCTAATGAATCTCAAAGATTTAAGTGGAAGACTAGCAAGATGGTCACTGCAGTTACAAGCTTTTGATTTTCAGATAGAGCACCGTAAAGGCTCAGAAAACTTAGTGGCCGACATGCTGTCAAGGACTGTGGATCAGCAATGTATAGAAGAGCTTCAAACAGAAGATTTATTAGATTTTGAAACAACTGAATTCGAATCGGAAGAGTACGTGGCTTTAATTAAGCAAATAGAAGAAAATAAAGATAAATTACCAGACCTGAAAGTTGTTGAAGGAAAAATATTTAAGCGCGTATATAATGAGCAAGATGATACAGAGCAATATCAATGGAAGCTGTGGATTCCACCAAGCCTAACTCATGCGGTGATAGAGAAATCACATTCATCCACTACATGCGCTCACGGGGGTATGACAAAGACGATGGAGAAGGTAAAAAGATTTTTCTATTGGCCAAAAATGACTTGTCAAATCAGAGAGTTCGTTAGGAACTGTCTAGTATGTAAAGAGACTAAACCATCTAATAGAAACCTTATGCCAGAATTTGGTCAAGAAGTTGTTACAGAAAGACCTTTCCAGAAGTTATACATTGACTTCTTGGGCAAATACCCTAGATCAAAAAGTGGAAATAGTTACGTGTTTATTGTAATGGATCATTTTACAAAATTCACGTTCCTAAAGGCCATGAAAGAGGCTACAACAACAAATGTTATAAAGTTTCTCACACAAGAGATCTTTTATAAATTCGGTGTGCCGGACATCATCCATAGTGACAACGGTTCCCAATTTGTCTCAAAAAACTTTGTAATGGAAACTTTTGGAATTAAGCACATGAAAACGGCTGTGCACTCTCCACAATCTAACGCCTCCGAAAGAGTAAACCAGTCGGTTTTTGCTATTAGAGCATATTTAGAAGAAGATCATAGGGACTGGGATTTGTATCTATCCGAAATAGAATGTGCCCTTAGAAATTCGGTGCACTCTGCGACAGGTTTTACACCCTTCATTGCTTTATTTGGTTTTCACATGGGGCAGACTACAGACTAGCCCGAAAACTTAAATCACTATCTGATCACGAAATAGAAAGTATAAATAATTACGAAAAGCTTGACGTCATTAGGGAGAAAATAAAGAATATGCACGATGCATATGAAAAAAGTGCAGTTAGATACAATCGAGGGGCACGAAAAGTGAAATTTGTACCAGGCCAAGAAGTTTTCCGTAGGAATACAGTATTAAGTGACTTCGAAAAAAATCTTAACGCTAAGTTTTGCCGCAAATTTATAAAGTTTCGGATAGTCAGGCCCATAGGTAATAACCTCTATGAATTGGAGGAGTTACAGGGCAAGCCAGTAGGTATATATCACTTGAAAGATATCAAGGTTTAACTATTACCAAAGTATCGTTAATCGAGAGCAATTTTAAATCAACTACCGGTGCAATATTGATTTTAGTGGAAAAAGATTTTTACAACATTTTGTTTGTTTGGTTTTGTCCTATTTTTATTTATTATAAATTATATATACTTATACTTATATATATACTTATATAACTTAATAGTGCAATATTAAGATAAGAAACAACAAAACATATCTGTGATAAATGAGCATAGCTCATAATCCACTAAGTATTTTATGGTGACCATGGTCATACATTTTTTTTAGCAAACCCGGCCACGTAGTTGGTTAATTATTGTGCAATAAACTTACCTGTGATATGATGTACTTTGGTGTAGATACATTAGTATAGCGCTGGTACATATCTTTAATTGAGCGTAAAAAGTTAGTTGAGGAATCACAAGTGCTGACTCAATCCAATTGTTGTTGTCTGTAATAAGTAAAAAAAAAAAAACAAAGTAAACAAAGCTTTGTACAAACAATTAACAATACTTCCCGTAAAAAGAGACGATGAAAAAACTGATGCATTCAGGAAAATGAAACCATGATTCTTCATTAGATACGACTATATGAGTATGTCGTTTTTAAAATAATGTAATAATGTTAGAGATTGACCCATAAATCAGTAAAATTAGACCCTTGCTAGGAATTATTTGTCTTATATATTTGTCGTCAAAAACAACATATGTATATACATGCTGGTAAAATGTTTCATTGCCCGGCTAACTGCATGAGACTCTTATCAGGGAGTGGGAGTTCCCCACGTTGTAAACAGATCTTAATTAGGCGCAGTACACACGCGCACCGTTCCCTCTAGCTGAAGATAGCGTCCACGGAGTTTTGTTGCGTGTGCCGAATATGACACACCCCTGAGTACGGCCACATTTATTGGCAATATATGGTATTATTCAGAGACGACGTTTCCCAAAATGGGCACAATATGCAAACAGTTTTAGTATAGTTAAAAATATGACAAATTGAGGATGTGTGTAAAAAGGCAAATTATTTTATTTAATGGCCTATTAGATTTTGTAAAATGTTTGTGGTAATTGGTTTGTTTGGAAAATTATTGGAGCCTGTATAATCTGAAAGAAAAGAGAAGAAATAAATATTAATAGTAATTTATATTAAATATAGAACAATACTTTTTTGTTTTTACTCATCTTTAATTAAATCTGGAAAGAAAAAGATTATTAAAATCTGTAGAGCAATACTTACCTGCATGTGCGTTTGCGGAATACATAAAATGAAAATGAATATCCGTCATTGGTACATGTACAAGTTTGTAGAGATATTTTTTAGTAGTAGAGTTGTATTTCATTCAGTATAACAGATAGCAATTTCACAACTCATATTTTTCTGTTATAAAATTAATAAAAAAAAGGAGACCTACTAAAATGCTGATTTTCTGATACTGTCTGAGGAGATTGTGTGCAATTGGTAGGGAAAATAGGGTCAAAAAGCAAAAAGAAGTTACGGAAGGATAAGGGTTAGATGGGCAAATAGAGATAGTTCGTTTGATAATAGTAGCTGGCAAAATATTTATTTGTATAAATAACGTTTTTTGTACAAAATGATAAAGAAATGAATTTGTTAGGTTTTTTGTTGTCTTTTACCATAAAATATGGATAACTTGGCGCGAGTTTTTTTTTTGAAATTGAACAAATTGTCAGAGAGGCGGGAATTTTTTTTTGTGGTAATAGTTTTTATGTACAAATGGTAGAGAGGTGGTAAAATTGGTATGAAATGGAAAGTTCAAACCAAATTTTTTTTTTTTTTTTTTTTTTTGTTGACATAGATATGGAAATATTGGAAGGTCAGTTGAGATTGGCTGAGGTATTTAAGGAACTAAAATAGAGTAGTGAAGGTCATTGGTAAAGTTTAATTGGTGAAGTAATGACAAGATATAAAAGTTAAGTTTAAAAGAAAAAGTGAAGTGCGAATATTAATTAAACTGTGCGATTTGGGGCATAAAAGTATTCCTTATTTCCGTGATAGTTTTTGTGAAGACAAAAAAATAACGTAAGTCATTAAAGAAAAAGTGTAGGAAAATTCAAAATTTACAACATATTTTCTTAACAGCTGGCTATTTTACAACAAGGAAGAACGAGTCTCAAGGTTAGCAAGAAAGCCCAAAATAATCCTTGGAAGACCGTGTCAGGAAATAGCCAGGTAAAATTTTATGTGTATTGTGAAGATCCAATGAAGAGGAAAATTTTCGAAATACTTACTTGGTATATGAAAGAGCCTAGAGAAAGAAAGAAAAACACCCAAAAACAGGAATAAGTTTAGAGTTTGGTATCAGCATTTATTTAAAAAAATTTATTATTTTAAAACAGATTTTGTGATCAAATCAGAAAAAATCCACTTCAGAGAAATCTGTTGGAAAATTGTTAATTTAAATAAAATAAAAAAAGTTATTTTAAATTAGTTGTGTAATTGTGAAAAATTTTGTAAATCTTATGTGAGTGTAGTTGTGAATGTTTAAAGTATCTTAAATTAAAAAAATTAGATAAGAGAGAAATAATAATAAAAAAAAGATTAGCTTGTATAAAAACACAAATATTTTTTATGTTCCTAAATTTATTTTCACAATTGCGTGATTGATTTGTATTTGCTACTATTTACTTTTCAACCAGCTAATTGTTTTTCAGTTTACACAATCTATCCAAAAAAAGCATGGTCTGTTTCATGCCGAAAGAAGAATTTTATTCTCTCAAAACCTCTCTCTCATACCCAAACTTGTAATACGGGAACAATTTCGGTAACATTAAGGTTGAGTACTGGAACGCACTTATTGTTTTTAAATTTGTGAATGGAATCGTTCTAATAACAGTAATCTTAATGATTTTTATTCGAACACTTAATTCTTTTAAGACGGCTGGTTTAATACACATCTTAAAGTTGAAAAAGAAGACGGGAAATATACAAAACATAAAGATAATAGTCAATATGAGGCCGGGTTAAATTGTCCTATATTAAAAAAACAATATTAGTATTTAAATAATGGATATACACACATATGTTTGTATATAACTAAAAAAGAAAAACGTAAAAGAGAAAAAACAAGATTTGTCTGACAGACTGTCGAAAATTACACAGTGGTTTGTTGCACCTTGTTAAAACGCCTAAATATGTTGGCATTGCTTTCATCTATTTTATTGCGATTCCGCCAAAGATATACATAGAGAAAATGTTTCATCAATTCTTTATTCGAAAAGATGAAATATAGGCGAGATTGCGTTAGAATTATGTAAAGTATGTTTTAATTTTTGGGGTAATTGATAACACAGCATTCGGATACAATAAAAAAATAAGTAAGAGTGCTATATTCGGCTATGCTGAATCTTATATAGACTTCACCATATACGTAAATTTAGTTAAGTGAGGTAACTATAATCAAAAAAGCAAATATAGGGACTTAAAAAATAAAATTTGGTATTGCATATCGCTGGTCTCAAGTAGAAAGGCGATAATTCGTATATAAGTCACTTTACAGGAGAAGGTAAAACCATAATAGAAACTGTATTTATCGCAATGTAATATTAAAAATGCAAATGCTTGGAAAACCGTTGTTTTTAATACTATTGCATTCAAAATTTTTGACAAGGTGTATATTTGTGAAATGTATTGGAATCACGAAAAATTTTAATTTCGTAAAAAATTAGGGCCTTTCTACATCAGACCAGCGATACATATTATTTTACATAAAAATGCCATCGGTTCTTAATGGGTTAAGCACTTTTTTAAAAATTTAGTATTTCCTTAAAGATCTCTTCAAAAGCTTTAAAATGATACCCATATTGATATTAAAAATTTCGAAAATTTCAAAGCCCCTTAACTCGAAAAATATGGGCGAGCGCCAATATTTTCACTTGATGTTTTTTTTCATATTTTTGATTGGAGTTACTTAATTGTTCCAAATGACATGAAAAAATTAGAGGTAGGCGTGGTGTTTTGCCTGCTGACTCGAAGGTCATGAACCGATAATGCTGATTTCCAATAGAACCTCTTTCGACACAATATCTGATCAATTGACAAATTTTTTTTTGCGAAATCAAATTTGCCGAACAACACGGACAGACGCTCAATCGACTTCGCTATGAATAAGAAGTCAGAATATATATACTTTATGGAGTCGGAAATGGATATTTTAGAAATTATACACAGAATGACAAACTTAATCCACTTTTTGTTGTGAAGGGCATAAAAATAACCATTATGTACTTAATTTTTTAGTTTCCACAGACAGCAAAAAAAGCTAGGAAATTAGCCAAAGAGGTATTATTATTAGGAATTGGTGTTCCAATAGTATTGATGTGCTACAAGATTTAAATACTAACAAGATCACAAAAAACATAAGAAAATGAAGGTGACGGCTTGGAAACAGAAAAAGTTTTTGGGTTCCAAAAGATGATCTCATTACCCTTAAGCCATCAATTTGAAATAGTAAACTTTTTCTTAAAACAAGGTGCTATCAAAGCAAATTTTAAGCACTTTAATGAATATTTATCAGGGTTCAGATTGGCTCGCTCTTTTGCTTTTCTGCTCTTTGCGCACTCTTTTCGTGATCACTCTTTTTTTTGATATGCGCAAATGAGCAGAGCAGAAAACAAGAGACAATCGTTTATGCGCATTGCGCTTGCTCCTACTTTTCATGCTCTGCTCTTTGAGCCATGCGCGTTCAATTTTATTTTTGGCTCTTTTGCTCTGCGCATTGAGCCAAAACAGCAGCTCTTTTGCTCATGCTCCTTTTGATAGTAACAGTGGTTCGTTTGAAAAATTAAGATAACTTCGTGGTTGGAAAAATGACCATAATAGCGTGTACGGACGGCAAAATAGTATATTTTACTATAGACCAAATATAATAAAATTTTTTATTAATGGTTTTTTAATTAAAATTTAAGTCTACCATTGTAGTTTGTTTTTGATTATTGGTAAGTAGTGGAGTTCCTTGTAAATTCAAGCGAGGGTCATATAAATGGCTCATTAATAAAAATGTGCAACAAGTGGTGTTATAAAAAGTTAGGATTCAGGGTAATCATTTGCTTGTTTTTAACATTGTTGCAACTATACCTACAGAAGGAATTTTTAATGTTTACTTGTAGGTATCATAAAACAAATTCTTTCATTTGGTTTTTTGTTTGTCCATTTGTTTTCTTGCTTTAAATTTGCATGTGTTATTTGTTGTTGTAGTTTTTCAATACAGTAGATGTGCTTTGCTTATAATTTAGGGATGGGATGTTTAGTAGTGTGTTTAATGTAAAACGTCTATAATTTGTTGACTTTCTTAATTGGTCTTTTTATTACTCTGTTAGGATCTAAATTGTACTCGTTTTATCAACTTTGTATTTTCGGAGTATTAATTTGGATTCTAACTGACATCCCTAAATTAGCGCGTAAGACGCAAAGCAATGTAATTCATAGCTTTTGCGCTAGAATGTCATCCCTAAATAACAACGTCAACTTTGTATCTTTAACAGTAATGTTAACTAATTTTATTTTATAAAACCCGCTGTATAAAAATAAAAACAGAGATAAAACCGCTAGATTGCCTTAAAAATAACTAAATTGTCACTACTTTTCAGCCATAACAAAACAAAACAAACCAACAAGCAGCCAACTTCACTTCCTAACGCACTGTCAAAATTGGATTTTCCAATTGCTAAGCGTTGACGCCATGCTATTTAGGGATGCTTCATACATTTTGTATGAACATGATAAATTTTGACAGTTATCTTGCGCTTTACGCGCTAATTTAGGGATGTCAGTAACGAGTAAAACCTCTAACGGTTTAGTTAAACTTGTGTCGTCATCTTCCAATTTCTAAAAAAAATATTCATTCGTTTAGAGCAATTCGAACGAGAATAAACCTAATTGTTGAAAAAAGGTAATATTTAAACAAATAAAACAATTTAATACAAGTTTTTAAACCTTGTTTTTTTATTTATCTTTTTAATTCTTTACACACAAACATTTTGGTCCATTCAAGACGGATCTTGGAAAGTAATATTCTATTGGAGAATAACCACCCTTATTTTGTTTATATTTAAAGATCCACAACTTTATTTTCACCACACCAAATTTCATCCTCATTGTTTGGAAAATTCATTTGAAATAAAGGGGCGTAATATCATTTTAAATAAGTGATTTTTAATTAAAGTCAAAGTGGAATAATTATTTACAAAAGTGTAAGGAATAGGATAAATAAGACACATACATACTGTCAGCGTCAAAAAAAAGTAAACAGTCATTTCAGTTGTATTTAACATTAAATTATATTAAAGCTATTAATAAAAACAAAAATTTTTATTTACAGTTTAGAAGGCTAATATAATAAGAGTTTAATTCTATATAAACAATAAACAAAAACAAAACAACAACAAAAATAACTTACTTTTTCTTAAAATACCGTTGATTTTTCGCGTCAAAAAAAAGTAAACAGTGAAAGCATGCTTAGATTCTGCTTTCAATATTGCAATAAAAAACAGAAAACTTTTTTTAAAACCGTTAGGTATTGGTCAAACAGATGTAGTATAAGTACATTTTAGCAGTCTTCTATTCTCTTCGCTAACAGAAAGATCAAACTAAGCCAATTAAAAAAAAATAGGTAAGCAGACCGCCGGTGAAACCCGAAAAATCATTTTAGATTTACATAAAAAAAGAAAAAAAAAAAAAGTACCAAAAGGAGCCTCTAGACTTCTGGAAAAATATTTTATATACAGACGAGAGCAAGTGTGAAATATTTGGAGTGAGAAAACCTCCAAAAATATGGAGAGCAAAGAACGAAGCTTTTCTCGAAAAGTGCGTGACAAAAACCGTAAAACACGGCGGTGGCTCGGTTATGGTTTGGGGCTGCATGGCGGCATCTGGAGTCGGGAACCTAGTTTTCATTGAGTCTACAGTGAATAAAATAGACTATTTAAATATTCTGAAAAATAATGTCGCTCCTAGTGTTGAAAAATTGCAACTGCCAACAAACTGGATCTTTCAACAGGACAACGATCCCAAACATACGTCGAAAATTGTTAAGGAATGGTTGTTATATCGAACGCCTAAGACTCTGGATCATCCACCGCAGTCCCCAGACCTTAATCCTATCGAACACCTGTGGGAGCATCTTGATAGAAAAATAAGACAGAGGACTATTTCCAATAAAGAAGATTTAAAAATAGCTCTAATGGAAGAATGGGGTAAAATCTCTGGAGAAACTACAAAAAACCTTGTGGAATCAATGCCTAGAAGACTGAATGAGGCGCTAAAGTCTAATGGAAAACAAACAAAGTATTAAAACTTAACACTAATTTAGTTTATTTACTTAATTGTTTAATGTAATGAATTCTGTTTACTTTTTTTTGACGCGAAAAATCAACGGTATTTTAAGAAAATGTAAGTTATTTTTGTTGTTGTTTTGTTTTTGTTTATATAGAATTAAACTCTTATTATATTAGCCTTCTAAACTGTAAATAAATATTTTAGTTTTTATTAATAGCTTTAATATAATTTAATGTTAAATACAACTGAAATGACTGTTTATTTTTTTTTGACGCTGACAGTATATACGACTTGTTTTATTTGTTTGCCTTTTTAATATCTACATACATACATACGTATGTGCGGTGGTTGATCGTCTTGCAGTTCATTTTTTTGACGTTTGTTTTAATTTATTTTCTTTTGCTACACAATAAAACGACGGTGTGTTTTTTTCTATTAAATAGTAAAAATAATTATTCACCCCTATTCTGTTTGGTAACGTCAACACAAAACAACGTCGTTTTTCTTCGTTTGTTGTAAATTGGTATTCCCGTTGTCAATCGGGATGACTGTCGGCATATGTTTGGTACTTTCTAAAAACAATTGATGTTGATGTTGCCGTTTAGTTTGTCGTTGACATTTTTGATGTTGAGTTGTGTGCAAAGGAAATTTTTAAAAACATGAAAAAGTGTACAGCAATATTTAAAATAACAAAATAGTAAATATACGAAATAACAAAAAAGAAATGGAAAAAAAACTAAAATTACCAACTTCTGCCAATTTGGAAAATTAGAGGAAGAGTTAGAAAGAATCCATCCCAATGAAAAAAGGCAGTAAGTAAAGGCAGGATTTTGTCGGACCGATAAATGCATTATAAAAACTTCACTTGTTATTATTTTTTTAATATTTTAATTATTATTATTATCAATAAAAATTGAAAGTTTTAAGAAAACAAAGCTATTTATCAGGCAGACAAAATCCTACCTTTAACTAACGACAAGTTTTAATAATGTCCCTTTGACTATTTATTTTAATTATTTGTAATAGTTTTGCTTATTTTATTGTTTTTAGGTTTTTTTTTTTTGCAAAATTTGAATTTTCCACAATACTTATTAAAACAATAGAAGACAAATTGAATCAACTGACTTAAATATTAGATATGTGTGTTTTATTTTTTTATATTATCGATTAACCGTCAACGTCGTCATTAGTTTGTTAGGGAATACCAAATTTATATTGATGTTGGGTTAAGTTGAAGCTGTCTCAAAATTGACGACGATGTTGACAACGCCAAACAGAATAAGGCTGATTATAAAAATAATTTGAAGCCTACGGAATATAACAAAAAAATAATATATAAAGTGTATAAAATTCCATAAGCATTAAAAATAAATATCAAGTGCATGAAATAGTGGTGTGTTTTTTGTAAGTAATAATAGAATTACATACATACATACATTAACCCTATTGTCGGTCGGTTTTGTGTTACTTTATTAATTATATTTAAATTAAAAATATTTCTTTTTTATTTAAATATAATTTGATTATAATTTAAGGATAATTATTGATTTTTTTCAGTAAGTGTTAAAGTTAAATTTTTTTTTTGATTTGCCGAAAATTAAGAATTAATGTCTATTACAGCACTTGATAGATTTATTAGAGCTTCGGATGCTCTTATAGAATTTGAAGCTTTCTTTAATGATATAAAAGATGAAGAACACACAGTCGATACATTAGAGCTTCATGGCGAAGAGTTAAGACTTTTGTGGGACAAAGTTAAGTTGACACAGGAGAAGTGTTTAGATTTTTTAAAAAGTTGTAAGGATACAAAATTGGATCAGGGTGATGCTATAACGGCAAAGTATCGCGCTACATATACGGCCTATTTTACGTGTTTAGGAAAAGTAAATAGAAAGAAGCGTGAGTTTGAATCGGAAAATAAATGTAATAGTTCCCAGATGGCACATGCACAGTGCTGATGTTTCAGGTCACACTTTGTCGTTACCACCTTGCGACGTTGACACGTTTGAAGGGGATTACCTTTCTTGGCCCACCTTTAGGGATTTATTTACTGCGTTATATGTGAATAGTGATCGTCTTAGACCAGTGGCGAGGCGAAAGAGATCGTCTCTAAATGCCCACTTTCGAATGAGGGGTTTAATATAGCGTGGAAAAATCTCAGGGAGGCTTATGAAAATCCTCGTATGTTGGTTAACAACCAACTTTAAGTTCTTTTCAACTTTCAAGTTTTAGATAAGGAGACTTGTGTGAATCTTAAGTCTTTACAAAGGGGCATAAATAGCTGCCTGTCTGCCTTGTCCATTTATGATGTGTCGACCGAGGATTGGGATCCAATTATTGTTTTTGTTTGTGTTCAGAGACTTCCAGATATTACTGTTACTTTGTGGGAACAAAGTTTTAAGGACAAATTTGGTTTGTCTGACAGAAAGGACTCAGACATTAGAATGTTTACGCGATACCAGGGACTCCGCACATGAAAAGAAGAAAGTTGTATAGAAGGTAAAGGCACATTAAGCGAGTTCATCAACGTCAAATCATTGTGTTCTTTGTAAAAATCAAAGCCATTTTTTGCGAGATTGCAAACGATTTAAAAATCTTTCGATTTCGGAAAGATTTTCAACAGTTACAAAATTTCATTGTTGCGTCAATTGTTTATCGCGCGAGTTATATTTCCCTTTGGAAGTTTATTAAAAAAAAAAATAAAAACTTAGTTTTATTTTTCACTTGTTTATTTATTAAAATCAATATTAACACTAAACTTAAAAGTACACATTGAAAGTTCTTATATCTAATTAATATGCTTACTTACTAAAAATGTTTAACAATATTCTTCCGCAATTTTGGTTATTTGACATTTTAATTTATTATTAAGTAAAAAGTGCTTAAATATCAATTGCACAACTTTATGTGGAACAAAGTTGGGCCATTGATCTTTTAATTTATTACTTCTTCCAATTAATGAAGTTAATTTTGGTTGGGGTCGGCGTTACCTCTGACGTAACTGGCGCACATGAAGTTAAAAGATTGTAAAAGTATTCATAATTGTTCAAGTTGCAATAGGAGACATCATACCCTGTTACACAGCAATGCGTCTCCTTCGGAGGATTTTGTTGGGAATTCTTCTAATTCGGCTGCGAGTTCAGGCGTTCATTTTACGCAGGATAACCATGGACCCATAAACCCAGCACAGCCATCTACCTCTCGCGGTATAGTATCTTCGGCTCCTGTAAATCGTCAAGTATATCATGTTTCTCAGAGTCAGACTGTTTTATTAGGGACGGCAATGGTGAATATACGTCACCAGGGTATTACGTACCCAGCTCGCGCCCTGATTAATCCCGCTTCAGAAACATCATTTATTTCTGAGCGATTGAAGAACTGTTTAAAAATTTCTGCGCATTCTACGAATTACAAAATTTCGGGTGTAAACCATACAGTCTCTGCCACTATTCGGAAACTCTGTTCTATTGAAATAGGTTCTCTTTTGGATTGTTCGATTTGCTTGACGACTACGGCACTTGTTTTACCAAAAATCTCCGGTAATCTACTATCCTTTATAGTAACGCATGAACTTCGCAGGAGCTTGCCAAATATACGTTTGGCAGATCCTAAATTCTTTGATTGTAGGCCTGCCGATCTATTATTAGGTGCGGATTTGTATCCTTTGATTATCACAGGTGAAATTCAGAACGGAACATTTTAGGGTCGTTAATAGCTCAGAACACGGTATTTGGGTGGCTTATTACGGGGCCTCTACGTCAATCTTCGTTGCAAGTTTATTCAACTAGAGTAGAATTTTCTGAGGATAATTTGAACAGAAATTTACTTACAGGCATGTTCTGACAATCGAGATGCGAGTTGAAATCGCATGAAAGGTGTTCTGTAGTTCACAATCGCAAGAAATTTGGCGACTTCAAATCGCAAGCACATACTGAAGTGAAGTTACGAATTTAACTTAAAATAAACTTTAAAGCAACAATAAAATTATACACAAATGAAAATTAATATGTTCTCTTTAATTTTTAACAGAAATTATTTTAATTTTTACACAATTAAAGTTGCAAATTATTAATTTAAAATGTTATTTGTTCTATCAGTTGTTTGTTTTGATTGTTTTCTTGAGTACTGGCGATATCAAAGAAACAGCTGTTTTAATTGATGTTCGAAAATATACTTGTATTAGTGCGGTTGAACGTATAGTCGGTAGTCAAACAAATATGTGGTTATTTTAATTATCAATTCTTATAAAATATTCGGTGCTTATTAAATGTGCGATTAAAGTGTTAAGAGACTTCAAAAAATTTATTTAAATTACTTTTTGGACGATATGAGTTCCAAACGTGCATGTTATAATTAACAAAATAAACAAAAATACTTATTAAGTACTGATTACTTACAACGTAAGTAAACTTTTACATCAAATATTCTAAATGCAATATCACTAATAGAAAATCCATTTGTCGCCAAAATATTTCTTGGCTTGGGTTATTTTTTAAATAATTAAATATACATTGGATTGAAGTATCCATTGAATTGTTACAATCTTTAAGCGTCCGTTTTTTAATTCGTTCTTTTTTAATTGCATGTTTTTTTTTTAAAGAAATGAAACTAAGCTAGGCAGCTGCAGGCATTTTGTTGTAATTTTCTTTTATTTATTTATGTTTTGCACCGTAAAAACACATGTTTTTCTTTTCGAACATAAGTTTGAAAAAAGAGCAAATCGCAAGCAAAACGCGTGAATTTCAGAACATGTAAAACAAAAGTTGGCGTTTTTGAAATCACATGCGCCTTCAAAAACCTGCGAGTGTCAGAACATGCCTGTTAGATTCTGGGAATGTCGCCTGAAGATATGATTTGTGAGAAGAATTTTAAGAGTACCACTCGTAGGGATCCAGATGGTCGTTATGTTGTAACACTTCCATTCAGAGCGGATTTTCCTGAAAAAATTTCTTTAGGTTCATCTAAAGGGAATGTTATGTCACAGTTTTTAGGAAACGAGTCTTCTCTGTTACGAAAACCTCTAGTAAAGAAAATATATGACGACGTTGTAAGCGAATACTTATCTTTAGGTCATATGAAACCTATAACAAATAATTACTCTGATATAGTTTGTTACTTACCGCATCATCCGGTGATAAAATAGATCGCAAAACTACGAAATTAAGGGTAGTATTTAATGCATCTAATAAAACTTCTAGCGGCAATAGCCTATACGACTGTCTTTATGTGGGACCCACATTACAGGCGGATCTAGTCTTGTTTATACTACGTTGGCGTTAGGTTTGTTTTTAACTGTGACATAACTCAAATGTATCGGCAAATTAGATTGGATGGGGCATATGCTCTATTTCGGCGTATTTTTTTGAAATTGTCCTTCGGAGGAAATTAAGGAGTATGAATTGCAGACAGTGACCTTTGGGGTCAATTGTGCACCTTATCTTCCCATTTGTACATTACTGCAGTTCTCTAAAGACATTGAAAATGAGTACCCGCTGGCAGCACATATTCTGCGAAAGTGTATGTACGTTGACGATGTACTCACTGGGGCTCATGATGTCTCCACTTCGTTGATCGCTCGTGATCAAATCATAGCAGCTTTATTATCAGCGGGATTTGAACTTAGAAAATGGACACCTAATTAAAAGGCCATCTTGGAGGAACTTCCTCCTGATCATTTGGTTGATGCCAAACTATTGACTTTTATTGAGTCAAGTAGTTCGAAAACTCTTGGCCTTCTGTTGAATGCTCATTTGGACGCATTTTACTTTAAAGTGGATTCAATTACGTTGCGATCTGAATATACCAAAAGAGAAGTTTTGTCCTTTATTGCTAAGCTACTTGATTCCGTGGGATGGTTAGGACCAATGGTTGTGGTTGCGAAAGTGATCATGCAAAAGGTTTGGTAGGATAATATAGAGTGGGATGACTTACTAAGGCCAACGACAAAGGCGGAATGGGAAAGATTTGTTGCTTCATACCATGAGGTTAATTATATACAGATTCCAAGATAGGTTCATTATGAAGCTGGGTCTGCCGTTGAGCTTCATGTTTTTTCTGATGCCTCAGAGAAGGCATATGCCGGGGTGATATATATACGTATTGAAAAACCTAACGGCATATAATTATTAATTTGTTGACCAGTAAGACCAAGGTTGCTCCCATTAAGTCAGTTTCTTTACCTCGTTTGGAACTTTGTGCTGCAGTTTTAGCATCTGATCTTTTAAAAACTGTATTAGGTGAGATTGATGTGCCACTTCGCCAGATTTATTGTTAGACTGATTTTACGATCGTCCTTTCCTGGCTTAGAAAGGACGCTTGCTCTTAGACAACTTTTGTTGCCAACAGAGTTTGTAAAATTCAGGAAATTGTTGGCAGTCATAATTGGCACCATTTTAAATCAGAGGATAATCTTGCTGATTTAGGGAGTCGAGGCAAATCGCCCTCAGACTTAGCACATTGTGATCTTTGGTGGCATGGGCCACATTGGCTTCAGAAAAATAAATCTGAATGGAATCTGAGAAATTTGACTATAATGGACACTGATCTGCAGGCACGTGCTGTAAAATCTCATGCTTCACTTTTTGATGATATTTTGGAGATTTTCTTCTTTTGATCGTGCCCTTCGAGTAATTGCATACGTATTTAGATTTTTTAATAATTTGGCACATAAAGGTCGCTATTCATATGAGTCAGTTAGCATCTCTGGCGTAGAAGTAAAACGGGTAAAAATTCGTTTAGCCATTATTGTCCAAAAAGCACATTTTTCTGATGAATATAAGTGTCTCTTGGAGGGGAAACCTCTTTCTTTAAAGAGTTCTCTTTTACCTCTAAATCCATTTCTGGATAAAGAGTTATGCGACTTAATGGACGATTAGCAAAATCTCCATGTTTAGTATATACGGAACGACATCCGATTTTGTTGCCATATTTGACTCAGTTGTTCATTTAATTTCAATTCATGGAGGGAATCAGTTAATGCTAAGGATTTTACGAATCGAATATTGGGTTCCAAGATTGAAAACATTGGTCCGCACAGTTGTCAGCCGTTGTAAGCGTTGCATTCTTGATCGTAAGCGCTCATATAGACAGATAATGGCTGCCTTGCCACCAGAGAGGACGGTTTTAGATCGGTCATTCACGACTACTGGTGTGGACTTTGCAGGTCCATTTGATATGAAAACTTCGATCAAGTCAGGTTTTAAAGGCATACGTCTGTATTTTTGTATGTTTTTTTACGAAGGCAATACATTTGGAAGCAGTATCAGATTTAACCACGGACAGGTTTTTGTCTGCTTTAAATCGCTTTATATCCAGAAGAGGTTGTCCGAATACAATATTTTCCGATAATGGTACAAATTTTGTTGGCGCTTCACGAGAATTAGAAAGGGTTTTTAGGACGTTTTTATTAGAGTCAAGCAAGAATGTGTTCTACGTTTAATGTTAATGGTTTGTCATGGCGGTTTATTCCCGCTGGTGCTCCCCATATTGGAGGTTTGTGGGAAGCAGGAGTCAAAAGTTTTAAACTCCACTTTTGCAAAGAAGCTCAAGGGGTCAAATATACGTTTGAGGAACTTTCAACGGTTCTGGCTGGAATAGAAGCTTGTCTTAATTCTCGGCCGCTTTGCCCAATGAGTTATAACCCTAATGAGCCAGTGGCTCTTACACCGGGTCATTTTTTGATAGGTTCACCAATTTTAGCTCCTCCTGAACCGTCAAGTTAAAGTATTTACTCATCACTTTTGCCTTCGGTGGAAGGATGAATATTTGTCAAGTTTGCATAAACGGTACAAGTGGAAGTTTCCCGAAAGGGACTTATCTGTAGGTGACTTAGTTGCTATTCGCCATGAACAGCTTTCTTCAACGTCTTGGAAATTAGGTCGTGTTGTTAAGACATATCCTGGAAGTGATAATCACGTTCGCGTGGCGGACATACGGGCGGAAAATGGGATTGTAAGACGACCTATCACCAAACTGGTCATTTTGACCAACTAAAATTTATTATTTATCATATTTTAACCTTCATTATTTCCTAGTACTATGGATGCCTTACCTACGTTTTTTGAAGACGCTTTACTTGAAGATTACGAGGAAGCGATGGAGGTATCCGACGCAAGTGCGGTGGCAGCGACACCGAGCCAGTTTCTTTACAACCAGCAGAGACGGCTTCAAAGGTGGATTCGCCGGTTGTGCATACTTTGGAAGATGACAAAGTTGAAACATAGAGTCCAGTAGACAGCGCTGGCTGTAAAGCTGCTTCTAAAGCCACTTCCGGGTCAAAGCCCAGTGCACCATATTGCGTCCTCTGCAAGAAAAATCACCAGTTGAGAGGCTGTTTCCGATTTCGTAACTTAGCTCATAAAAAAAAAGTTGCGGCACGTTTTAGTATTTGGCTATTGTTTGCGTTGTTCGTCAAACAACCTTTTTTTAAAAGACTGCCAAAGTACCGGAAAATGCTTTAAATGTCAACACCCTTTTGCACTCCCCTACTCGCAAAAAGTCTAAGTCCGCCGACGGAAAACGGGGGAAAAAAACCTGCTTCGTCACGTGCTTGTGCAACTATTACATCTCCATTGCCACTTCGTCATGTGACAACCCTTTCGCCGACGCTTCAGGCTAAGCTGGTAATAGGGAGTCAAAAATTTCGGATTCGCGCGATAATAGATTTGTGTTGTAGCATTAGCTACATAAGTGAGGACTTGGTTAGGAAGTTAGGGATACCTATTTCCAATTCATATTGCCGCATCCTGATCACGTCTATTTAAGACTCCTCGAAACAAATTTCTATCACAGCAAAAGTAAAGAAAATGCACGGAATTAAAACCCCTATTATGGATGTGGCGGAGATTGTGCGGGACCAGTTTCCAGGTTTTCAGTACCATTCTGGCAAGGTGGCTTTAGTTCTCGGTCCTGGGTTGTCTACTGGCGCAATACACCATATTCGGCTGGGTAATATCCGGCCAATCGCCTTTATAAGCGAAAAATTTTATAATTATCAGTTTATGGATCTGTCAAAACCATCCCTCAAGGGTCCAGTTTATGGGTCTGTGGTAAAAAGCATTGCTACGCAATTCAGTTTTTGGGTCTGTCGTAAAAACCATAAAATTTTAACTTTATGTTGAAAATATACAGGTATGTGATAGAAATCGATCTATTTGAAAACGATTCGTTTTGAGATACATTTTGAACAATAATCAAGAAGTTACCCCAAAGTAATTGTAGAAATTAAATGGAAAGTTGTTAAAAAGTATATTAAAGGTATTTTAAAAACGAAAATAATAAGCATATCACAACTATTTTCAGTTTTAAAACGTTTCGATTTTCATCACATACCTGATTTTATGTAATAAAATATTTTAATATACTTAATTCTTTCTAACGATGTTAGTGCAAGGTGGCCGGCAATGTTTAATGAAAAATGTCTTCAATTTGTTGACTTTTTTAATTCGTCTTTTTATTACTCTGTTAGGACCTAAATTATACTTCAGTTTTACCAACTTTGTATTTTCGGAGTATTAATTTCGATTCTAACGAGTAAAACCGCTAACGGTTTAATTAAACTTGTGTCGCCATCTTCCAATTTCTAAAAAAATATTCATTCATTTAGAGCAATTCGAACGAGAATAATCCTAATTGTTGAAAAAAGGTAATATTTAAACAAATAAAACAATTTAATACAAAATTTTTAAACCTTGTTTTTTTATTTATCTTTTTAATTCTTTACACACAAACAAGTGCATTTGTTATTGTTTTATTTCTATCTTCATTATAGCTTGCTTTATTTTTTGTCGTTAGACGGTAAATTTGTTTTGCTTATGTTTAAGTTGTTATTATAATATTATTGTGTAATTACGTCTTAATTGATGGTAAAGCAGGACATTATTGGTACTAAAGCAAATTTTCATTACCTATTAAATGCAAATGAAAACAATTATTTTATTTAGTTTAAAAAAATTATTTATACCTACAATAATTTATTTATTTTATATTTTGTATTGCGGTTCTAGTATATTAAACATTTGTAGTGATTTTACATACATATGTATGTATTAAGAAAAGGTAGAAACGATCGAAATTTTTTTGCATTAATATTAACAAGAAAATTTAATTTACCCACAATATCACGAATTCTATAGTTTTATTATTGGTACCAATAATTTGGTGTTTTACCATCAACTCAATTAAGAAGTAATCAAGCAAAAACAAATGCGCTAGTGAACATCCCCTACCTTAAACATAAGCAAAACAAATTTACCGTTTAAAAAAACAAGCTGTAATGAAGATAGTAATAAGACAATAAGAAATGCAATACTAAACATCCCATACCTTAATTACAAGCAAAGCACATCTACTGTTTTGAAAAACCACAACAACAAATAACACATGGAAATTTAAAGCGGAAAAACAATTAAATATAAATAATTATTTTATGATACCAGTAAACATCGAAAATTCCTTCTTTAGGTATAATTGCAATAATGTTAAAGATAAGCAAATTATTACCCTTAATCTTTACTTTTTATATCACCACTTATTGCACATTTTTATTAATGAGCCATTCATATGACCATAGCTTGAATTTACAAGGTACTCCACAACTTACCAATAATAAAAAAAAAAAAAAACTATGCGTACAAACATATCTATATGCATACACATTCATAAATAGACAAAAATAAAATAAATACAGATGTTCCTCCAACCTTCATTTAAATATTAGCTACATTTGAAAAACGATAAAAAAATCTCCTAAACTGTCTCAAACACTTTCCCAAACACACAAATCAAGTAATTTATTTATTAAATTGATTTTTAGATTATAATCTTCACGTTAAAAAAATATGTTTTGTATGACAGTAAGAGCCTTGCGCATTGCTCTTTTTAATGCTCTTTCATTGCGCAGAGCAAACATATTGGTGCAGAGCAATGCGCAATAGCAAGTTGGCTCTGATCTCTGCGCAAAAGAGCTGCTCTGCGTTGCGCATTTACTTACTCTGGTGTTTATGATGCACTTTTACGCATTGACTATATTTTAATGTATATAAAAAAAAAAATCCTGCGAGAAACTTAGAGAAGCGGTGTAGAGTATGATATCCCAATTAGCAACTTACAAAATAGGAAAACTGTTATCGTTTTTACCTCGTATAAAAGATATAAATATAAGTGGCGTGTCATAGCCAAGGAAATAACGTCATACATATATCATATGACGTTATGTCCTTGATATCTTGATGTTATTTACAAATATTTCAAAATTACTAAAATATTGATTTACAATTTATATTGGGTAAAATCTTATATGCAAAAACAGATGTAAAAACATATTAAATTATAGGCGATAAGGCAAGTTAAACATTTTGAGACTAATATTTAAGTGAAGTTAAACTGTCTTTAGTTTTTAGATGTACTGAACGCGAAACCCGTCCTCGTCCTAATGTCGATGATCTGAGAACAGTTCTGACATCTGCAGCGGTAAACGGGCGGTTAATTAGTTTGCGAAACGATCCGGTGTTAAAATTTAATTCTTCATGATGTGATCGTGTTGGTGCAGGACGTTCATTTAACTGTTTTAAACGGCTCTTATTTAATATTTCTTTGCGGCCTAACGAAAGACTTCGACCATAAAGCAAATTTGGAGAAGGTTTGTTTTTAAAATCAATTGCTTCACATACGCTAATTTTTATTTCACTTGCTGTGAATATTGTTGTAAGGTTTGTTGCACTTGACTTTTGTTCGCTAAACGTTCCATGCTGAATGGAATTTTCTGCTCTTGGCATTTCCAGTTCGCCTAAAGTACTTAAAATTTAAAAAAAAAATTAATTTCATAATTTTTTATGAAATTTGAACATTGCTTACTGTCTTACACTTCGCCTTAAGCTTTGGCGTAACATTTTTATCAACCGAGCACCAGTCGCTGTTGTATACGATGGAGGCGGAGAATATTTGGGTGGAGCATCATCTTGACTTTGTTTGATTGTAGTATTTCGATTAGTTTCATTATTTGTTGAAATACCTTCAGCTTCGTCTGAAGGTCTATACAGCATTTGAATTCTCTACAGAAAAATGTATATCATTGTCTTATTACAGGTCAGGTAATAATTCTAACGAAACTTACATCTAAAATATCGGGAGGTCCTGATGTTAAATATAAACATATTTGCGCAATGGCCGATATTGGTATTAAGATTAAAAATCCAATCTGCGTTAAATCACCTGCCTTTTTCGCCAAGTTAATAGAATAAGATTTTTCACCCGAATAGAACAATTGATTGGACAGGGTAATTTTATATTTAATTATTGCCAGTATTATAAGTCCAATAGGGAGAAAGATGTTCCAAGATAATGCTATAAAAGCTGAAAATGATGATGACATTTGTAAGTCATGAACGAGATCATCGCTGTTATACGGTCGTCCCCGAATAAGAAAAATACCAAAAATTTCAGCGGACCATAGAACCGGTATAAACCAAGCTCCGCCAAAAAAGTAGTCAGTGTAGTAAATTAATATGTTTCCAATTTCTGTAGTAAATGGCAAACTTAGCATTAGGCCAAGTACACAACTTATCAATACCGCCCCTGGCGAAGCTCCCAAAATGTAGGAAAAAGGTTTCCACATGACACATAATTGTGATAATCCAAATAAAAAAAATGCAATGAAAATAATTAAAGTCCAAATCATTGAAATTTTTTCATTAGAAACGAAAACTGCGGCCGGTAACAATTCAGTGATAAAACGTAGAACCTGATATCCACTTACATTCTTAGAATCTATATGGCGTGTATAAACTTCTCCAATCAGAGCGGAATAATGAGGTAAAAACTTGGTAGAATAGTAAACAAAATCACTCCCAGTAACATTTGGCGATGACATTGCTGAATAAGGTTTCCGTCTTTCTGAAAGTAATTAAAATTTACATGTTAGAGACAGAAATGTAAAAAGTAATTGTTGCTGCCAAAATTAGAAATTAATTGATTTCTTTATTATTTTGCAAAATGTATAACTGAAAAATATTTAATGTGTTGGGTATTTAGAGCTTAATTATAAATGCTGCAGATTCAATGATGTTTTAGTGTTCAGAAAAATATAATTATGTTTTGAAATCCTTAACAAAAATGTTATGAGATCTCCGTGTTTTAACCTTATTCCGACATTAGATATATCGCGTATGTACTTCTTATCTAAAAGAAATATAATAACATTCATACATTTTGACAAGTAAAGTTTAGATTAAGTGAATTTAGTGTATAACTAAGCTTGTCATTCATTCCCTTTGTAATTTCTCTAATATCCATTTCCGACCTTATAGATTATATATATTCTGAGTTCTTATGCATAGCGAAGTCGATTGAGCGATATTCATCTGTCCGTCCGTGTTAGTGTTGAAATCAAGTTTACCATGACTCTATATCAGCTAGAGAAAATTTAAATAAGCTAATCGATGACACATAGTGTCCTTCGAGGCAGCGGGCAAAACACCACGCCTACCTTTAGTTTTTCATATCATTTGGAACAATAAAGTAACCAATCAAAAATATAAATATATGGGGCGATAGAGAATTAAACAAAGAGAAAAAAACATCAAGTGAAAATATTGGCGCTTGCCCATATTTTTCGAGTTAAGTGCTTTGAAATCTTCGAAATTTTTAATATCAATATTGGTGTCATTTAAAAGCTTTTAACTAGATTTTTAAGGAAATACTAAAATTTTTTAAAAGTGCTTAACCCATTTAGAGCCCATAAGTACTTAATTTTTTTAATTCTGTCACCCCAATATTTGCTTTTTTGATTGGAGTTACTTCACTAAACTAGGTCTACATCATGGCGAAATAATACAGGTGAACGCACGGGCGAAAAAGCCCATCAGCTGCATACATTACAGTTGTCAAAAAAATTTGTCAAAAATAAATAATTTGTTAAATTTTTTTTGATTGCTAATAGAAAACAAACAATTGAAATTCCTAGAGAAAACTACCACAACATGGAACCGTATTTGCAGTTCCTGATGTGTATAATCAAAATATGCGTAAAAAGATGGTAAAATTATTGTTAACACATTTATAATTTCTTGGTTTTTTTGTGGAAGATTATGTTAGTCTTCAAATGGTCAACGTGCAAGAATGGAACGATGCATGTGATTTGGGCAAACTAGTGGTACAAAAGAATTTTGGTCACTTTTCCTGTATTTTTATTTTTATAATTTTTTTATCTGAAAATTACAACCACTTTTTTTCATCAAATTTATTTTTTATTTTGTTTGTTTTTTTACAATATTTTTTTGACAACATACATAATTTTGTAGCAACAAATTGCCTGTTGTTTTTTGTGTTGTTGGATTGTTGTAGCCATGCGGTCACCTGTATTAATTCGCCTTGGTCTACATCAGGCAATTTGTTGTTACCAAATCTAGGTATGTTGTAAAAAAATACTAAAAAAAAAATAAATAAAAAATATATTTGATGAAAAAAAATTAAGGTATATAAAAATGAAATTCTAGACAAAGTGTGACCAAAATTATATTGTACCACTAATTTGCCCAAATCACTTGCATCGTTCTCTTCTTGTACGTTGACCATTTGATTTCTAACAGAATCTTCCACAAGAAAACAAGCAAGAAATTATAAAGGGTGTGAATATAGCTCCGTCAGTTAGCTTCCTTTTATACAACCCTGTTATAGTTTACATACATCGCACTCAAAAATGTTAAGTTAACAGAATTGAATTATTTTAACATTTGCGTTTGAAAATTAAATATATTATATAAAAAAAGGATGTAAATGTATATTAAATTTAGTTTATTTATTTGTAGCAAAATATACAAATTCAAAATATAAGGATTTCTAAGATGAGGTCAAAAAATTTATTTCATTTTTTTATAACGGCATTTATCAAATGCCCAAAAATGGGTCAAAATTGAAAAGGTGCGGCTTATTGGACTACTGGGGCGAAAGCCTCGGCATTGTAGATTTCAGAACTGTAAAGGTTATATTCAGAATTTGTATAGGTTTTTAGTAATAGAATTAAGAAAAATGTGAAATTACGCATTTCCCGATATGAACATTTTTTAAATGCCCAAAAATGGGTCAAAATTGAAAAGGTAGCCTCGGCATTGTAGATTCCAGAGCTGTAAAGATTATATTCAGAATTTGTATAGGTTTTTAGTAATAGAATAAAGAAAATGGGTCAAAATTGCAAAAGGTGCGGCTCAGCGGACGACTGGGGGAGAAAGCCTCGGCATTGTAGATTTCAGAACTGTAAAGGTTATATTCAGACTTTGTATAGGTTTTTAGTAATAGAATTAAGAAAAATGTGGAATTACGCATTTCCCCATATGAACATTTTTCAAATGCCCGAAAATGGGTAAAATTTAAAAGGTCCGGCTAAGTGGGGAAATGGACTTACAATCATTCCTAACAATAGTAGAACTAATAGACAAAACTTTAGATAATACAAATAAAGCAATACTTATATCTTTTGTCTATAATGCTAAACTAACAAACCTAGTACGCACTGCAATAGGAGTGTCTGAACCAAAAACGTTCCAAGAACTTAAAGAAACTTTGACCAATAGATATAGGTCGAATAGGACTATTTCTCAGATCCAAACATTGTTACGCACATTTACCCAGAAGACAATGACTGTAAATACTTATCATGAGAAATTATTAGAACTGGTAACTGAATTGAATGAATTGCAGATTAAAAATATAGAAAATTGCAGTGAAATTCAGGCTGCAACGGTAAAACAAATCAACAGTGATTACTCCCTGAACGTATTTAAGAACGGTTTAAAAGGAGAACTTAAACCTACAGTATTTGCATCAAGACCTAAGAATCTAGATGAGGCATTAAATTGGCCTTAGAGCTGGAAAAAGAATTCGCTACTAACACGGAACAAGTTTTGTATTTCTCGAATAATAGAAATCGGGGAAATAACCAAAGATATTTGAACAATAGAAATAACAATTTTTTTTAATAATAATAACAATAATAGAAGAAATAATTTTGGTCCTAACAGCAACAGAAATATTTACAGCAATAATAGGACAAATTACAACAACAATGGGTCAAATAATAATAACAACAATAACAATGGTGGTAATAATACTAATACTAGAAGAAAAAGACCAACAAACTATAGCAATAACAATTCTGGTAATAATTATAATAATAACCGAAATGGTGTTAGATATAATAATAATCGCAACCAAAATAACGGAAATAATCGGAATAGAAATTTTCAGAATAGAAATGTGCACTACGTACAGGAAAACTACGAGGACCCGGACGTGGGTCAAGGAACTGTAATAACCCACTATCCGGAGGACCAATAATACGATTAGATAATGTTTTCCAAATATCGAATAACATTACAAATTTCATTGCATTAAACTTAGGCAAAAATTTAAAATAGACACATTTTAAATAGACACTGGAGCAGACATCTCTTTGTGTAAAATCAATAAATTAAACGAAGATTCCATACATATCGACAAAGAAAGATCAATTAGCTTTACAGGTATCACTACAGAAAAAATTAAATCTATAGGAACATCAGAATTCACCGAACAATATAAATTTCACATCGTTGACGAAGAATTTTCAATACCAACGGACGGAATTTTAGGAAGGGAATTAATTCTTTTCAAGATTCTTATGCAAGATTGACTATGAAACTTTTACGCTAACACTTACTTTAAGGAATGAAGAGATTACTGTACCTATGAAATCATGGATAAATAATAATTATTGCATAAAGGTAGGAAAACGATCTGAAAGTATTCATCCTATAAATTTGGATATATGTGAGGACAGCATTATTCTTAATAAAGAAATTAAACCAGGTATATTTGTAAGTAATACAATAGTACCAGGAAAAGGAAATCACCATGTCAAAATACTGAATACAACAGATAACGACATAATTTTAAAAAACATTGATTTTGAAATAGAACCTCTACAAAACTACACAATAGTACAAAGTACACATAGACCTAGAGAAACAAATTTCAGCGAAGACATGTTCAGCAAACTAATAGACGCCTTAAAAATTGACGTTAAGGATGAAAAAGCAAGAACAGAATTGATACAGATTTTCAAAGACTATGAAGACATTTTTCATTTGAAAGGAGAGACATTAACTTCTAATAATTTTTATTCACAAAATTTAAAAATATCAGACCACCACCAGTTTATTTAAAGAACTATAGATTACCACATACACAACATTATGAAATTAATGACCAAGTACAACAATTATTGGACGAAGACATCATTGAACCATCAACTAGTGCATATAATTCACCATTATTGGTAGTGCCGAAAAAGAGCGAGAGTGGAAAAGAAAAATGGAGACTAGTCGTAGATTTTCGACGACTCAACAAAAAGATAGTAAATGATAAATTTCCATTAACAAGACTAGAGGATGTATTAGACCGTTTAGGAAGAGCAAAATATTTTTCAACTCTAGACATGACCAGCTCATTTCATCAAATAAATTTAGACGAGGATTCGAGACATCTAACGGCATTTTCAACTATTGATAGTCATTATCAATTTAAACGATTACCATTTGGTTTGAAGATTTCTTCCAATAGTTTTCAAAGGATGTCAACAATAGCATTAAGTGGCTTAGACTCCAAAGCATTTTTATACGTTGACGATATTATTGTATTTGGATGCAGTTTAAAACACCATAATGAAAACTTGGTGAGAGTATTCGAACGTTTGTCAAAATATAACTTAAAATTAAATGCATCAAAATGTGTATTTTTGAAATCCGAAGTAATTTATTTGGGACACCAAATAACGAAAAACGGTATACGAACAGATCCTTCAAAACACAAGGTAATAGAACAATATCCAGTTCCAAAAGACAAGGATGAGATTAAAAGGTTTGTAGCATTTTGTAATTATTATAGACGTTTAATAAAAAATTTTGCTGAAATCACAAAATGTCTAAACGACCAGACTAAAAAATGAAAAGAATTTGAATGGACTGAGGATTGTCAACAAGCTTTTGACCTATTAAAGACGAAATTAATTAGCGCACCAATATTAAGATATCCAGATTTTGAACAACCCTTTACATTGACTACTGACGCATCAAATTATGCATTAGGAGCTGTTTTATCACAGGGGAAAGTAGGAGAAGATTTGCCGATTTCTTATGCAAGCAAAACTTTAGGAAAGCATGATTTAAATAAGCCAGTGATTGAGAAAGAACTACTCGCGATCCACTAGGGTATACAATTCTTCAGACCATATTTGTATGGTAGAAAGTTTATTGTGGTAACGGATCACAGACCACTTGTTTCATTTTTTTCACATAAAAATCCTTCATCTAAGTTGACTAGGATACGAATAGATCTATCGGACTATGACTATGAAATCGTTTATAAGAAAGGAAAAATAAATACGAACGCAGATGCTCTGTCGAGAATAAAATTAGATTCTGAGATGTTAAAAAATATGATACCTATAGAAGAAGACAAAAGTAAACCATCATAAATTTTAGTAACAACACGTGGAATGAGAGCAAAGGAAAGTACTGAAAATGTGGAAATGAATAATATGACTGACATATCCCAAGGCCAACATAAAAATTATATATGGGAATGTACATCTCTACAAGATATAAAGAATATACGCGAATTAAAATTTAATATTATAAAAACCGGTATAAGAAATATGAAAAATGGACCCAAGGATGGTACCATAGAAACTAAAAATAATAGCTTTGTAATGAACGTTAATGAAAATCTAGCAAAATACGTTTTGTCACTAGAGAAGTTAATGATTTATATGCATAAGCAAAATATAAAAAATTTCGCTTTATCATGCGAAGATAATATTTTTGAGCTCATATCATAAAGAAATTTGACCAAAATTTATAATGAGGTATACCAGAAATTATTGAAATCAAACAAATATAGAAACTTTGAATTGAATATTATATTATATAAACCTTTGCAACACATTACGAATAAAAGAACGCAAAATTATAGAAGAATTCCACAATTCACCAATATTAGGACATTTTGGTATAAGAAAAACTGTTCTAAAATTAAAACAACGTTACGTATAGAAAAATATGAGAAAAATGGTTAGGGATTATATTAACAAGTGCGATAAATGTTTAAGAAATAAACAAACGAAGCACATTAAAGAAGAGATGATCATAACAGAAAGTCCTAACGCTAGTTTTGAGATAGAGGCCTGCACAAATGCATTTGAACACACAATCAAGACATCGCACATTTTTTAAATGGTGTGCTGAAGTATGGTCGCGACAAACAAATACTGTCAAATACTGTAGAAATAAAACACAAACACTTTCTTGTGTGTATTTGAAAAATGTCTTGGTATCTTAGTATGTCTTGAAAACAACAAGATATCTTGAAATGTTTCAAGACGTCTTGTTATTTCTTTCAGATGCTGCACTACTGGCTGGAGTGGCCAATATTTTGCAACTTAACCTATATAGTATAGGAAATTGCGTTTGCTGTAAATGCCACCAATTAATTACGTCAAAATTATCTTTAAATGGAATGTTTAAATTTTGGTATATTTGTATTTCTTCAGTAACCTTATCTTCGGCACTTAAGTTTGATGCAGGCGTAACAAAGTTTTTAAAATATGATGAGATAATTGTATTATTAGATGATGGCGATTCTTTATTTGGTTTATTGTCTTCATTTCGCCAATATCTCTTTAGTTCCTCTATACATTCAGACTTTATAAGATTTTTGTCTTGTTCAGAAAATTGCAACAATTTATTAGTAGGTGGAAAAGGAAAATGTGCAATTTTGTGTAACGTGGTAAGTTTGGAAAAGACAGTTGGTTGTAAATGATGGTACAATATTTCTTTAAATCGTCTCATAACTTCAATTTCGTCGTTTTCAGATTTGCAGCTGTCCATTAATCCACTGATATATGCATAAACGAGATGTAATGTTGCATATTTTTCACCTTCTAATGTTTTAGATGCCTGTTCGAATGGTTTTAAAATATTCACGATGCATTTGACGTAGCTAATATTAATTTTTTCAATTCTTTGCAGCTCATTTTTACGCTGAAGTACGTTACTAATTTCCATCCAATTTGTTTCCACAGATTCAAACAGATAATACAACGTGTTCCACCTAGTCGGACAAAGGCTCTTTAAGGAATTACTTAAATTGCAATTTTCTCCAGACTTTTTAAAATACTTGATTAGTTTTGAGCATAAATTGCATAGTTCTGACACTTCTTCTACTTGCTTTATAGCCTTTTCTATCACGTTATTAATAAGATGGTTTATACAGTTTATCCGTGGATATGTATTAAAAGCTGCCATTATATTCGAACCCCTATCAGTAACCATGACAGCTTCTTCCAGTTTGCAGTTATACTTGCCTAGCAAGTTTTCGATTTTTGACCGTATAATATCACCTAAAAAGAAGCGTAAGATATAAAATAAATACGACAATTTTAATTGTTCTATAAGAAAATAAATAAATATTAAAAATTTTAACTTACTTGTACATCTTGCTCCATCCATGGAATTGAGGCCCAGCAGTCTTGAAAATAATTGACCGTTTTTTATATAGTGGATAGTTAACGAAATATAACTTTTTCGCAAATAGTTATCGGTCCATATATCTGACGTTAATCCGTATCCATTTTTGCAATGTGATACGATTTCATTTTTGACATTGACGAAAACGGTCTCATATTTTTTTTCGATATATCGTGATATTGTAGTAGGGTGCGGCAGTAAGCTGTCGATATCAACATTTGTCCCATACTTTGCTCCAACTGAAACCAAAAACTCAGAGTATTGTTTGAGCCTACTGTCCTCTACCAAGTGGAAAGGTCGGCAATTTTCAATACACCATTTTAAAAGGAGTTTTTCTGCTTCCTTCTTTATTTCCATGTTTACTGGTATTCTCGAAACATTAGCTTCCTTAATAGCGACATAACATTTATGCTTCACTAAATTTGATGTGCTCCTCTGATCAAACTTCATCACGGAAAAACAGTTTCTGCAGGCAACTTTTTTTTCTATCTCGACGCCATTATTCTCTATCATTCCGTAAACGTCCCAAACCGTGCTTCTGCCTCTTTTTGCAGTAATCTTAAATTTACCGGACAAAATGTTTTCCTTTATAATGGCACTGTCCATTAATTCATGGGAATCGGATTGGGTTGAACTCTAAATGTGGAAGCAAAAATAAGAAAGCACTATTAAATAATGTAACATTTTTAAAAATAGTTTTTTCTTACCATTATTTCTGTCATATTAAATGTTAAAAATCGTTACTTTTTTAATTTAAATTATGTATGTAAAATTAATATGTATGTCTAACACCACAGGCTCTTTTAAAAACTGATTATAAAACTGTTATCGACACTTTCATTTATACAAATAGAAAATATTGTTTTGACTATCTTACCAAAATTTTTATTACTTACTGCCCTTTTATAAACCAGATTTTATTACGTTTGAAAAAGGATAATAATTGTGGTTTAAAAAAATCTGTTTTACAAAAAAAACCAATTCGGGAATGTCCATAGACCAAAAAAAAAAAAACAGGTAAATAAAAAAATTCAATTGAGCATTAAAAGGGTAATGTTTCATTTAGAGCAGCAATTTTGAAAAAGCAGTAAAATTTGATGATAAATCAGGTCAATTTGGATGTACAAAATAATGTAATTAGTAATTGTGGTTGTTAAAACTACACCAATTTGGGAATGTCCCTAAATAAAAACAGGTACTAGAATATTTATCAATGGTATTGCAGTAGGTAAGTAATTTCAGTTGAAAGTAAAAATGTTTTCAAGTGTGATGTAAAAAGGATAATAACTGCGGTTGTAAAAAATCTGTTAAAATTGCATTTGGAAATGGTAAAAAAGGTAAAATAATACTTATGTATGAATTTCTGCAATAAAAAATATTGTCGTTTTCCATATTATAAATAGATCTAGGTAGTTTTTGAACACTAAAAATTAAAATTCTTTAATTAAAAACTCTTGTATGCAAATTTCTATTTAAAAACGACAAAATTTAGTAAACTTTTATGGCCGCATTCAAGAAGAAATAGTTTTTATTTATAAAATAATACCAATGTAAATTAATTTAAAATTAACTTAATCCCATTGGCCTGTACAAAGCATCCAATCGTTCATATGATACACACATAAGAACAACAAGTATTAAAAAACACACAAATTACAAGTGAAGATGTCGATCGTCAGTTGTATTTTTTTCAAATACTTGGACCATTTGAAATTTTTTTCTACTGTCACGAAATGTCTTGTTACGAACAAATACTGTCTTGACAGTATTTGAAAATAATCTTATACACGAACTTCTCTATTTACTTCGTGGTACGAACAGTATACGACAGTATTTTATGTTGTTGTAATACAAGGAATGTGTATGCAAACCATTTAAACATAAGGGTGTGTTTGATGTTTAAATACATTTGTGCAGTCCTCTATTTTGAGACAATAGAAATAGATACCGTTGGACCTTTAAGAATATCTAATGGTTACAGATCTATACTTACAAAGCAATGTGAATTAACAAAATAAGTAATAGCACATCCAATTGAAACAAAAGACGCTAAAAATATTGCATTATATAACATTAGTTGAGCAATTTATTATAAGGCACGGATGTTTTAAAAATTTAAAATCTGATAGAGGTACTGAGTTTAATAACGAGTTATTGAAAGAAGTCTGTAATTTGTTAAATATAAACCAAAAATTTTCAGCACCCTATCACCATCAGTCAATAGGTTGTATAGAACGTAACCATCGTTTATTAAATGAATATTTATTAAATTTTGTTGATGATCATGAATGGGACAAATGGGTAACATACTACACATTTGCATATAACACGACACCACATATTGACACTAACTATTCACCTTACGAGTTAATCTACGGTAAACTAGCAGCATTACCAACAGACAAAATACAAAACACAAGTAAAGGTTATGACATGGAAAATTACGCAAATGAAATAAAAATAAGATTAAAGAGATCAAAAGAAATTTATGACAAAAATACAAACACTAGTAATTTTAATATAGGAGATTTGGTATTAATAAAATTAGAATCTCGAAAAAAGAATAAGGGCCCATACAAGGGACCATATAAAATAATAAAAAGATTAGGAGTAAACTCATTACTAAAGGTTGATAACTTAGAAAAAATTTACCATAATAATATCCTTAAATTGTATAAACCTAAGAATAAATGTAAGCAATTAAAATACAATTTATAATAGTTATTACAGCAATTAAAAATGATTTATATTAACTACTTCAAATTTAAACATACATATTGCTAAATGCAATATTACATACATTGTATCGCATTTTAAAAGAATTTATTCATTTATTATATTTTAAACATATTCTTAGATTTAATTCATTTCATCTTAGTAGTATTTTATTTTACAATTTTCATTTAACTCTTAGTGAGTTTTGCATTGCACTGTTTTCTAAAAATGTTCCTAGAATGGTTCCTACATAGATATTTTAAATTTTTAATAAATCCAGTTATTTTGCTATCTATCGCTTAGTAACATGGTTTATTTCACTTTCATAATCTTTCTTAAAAAATTGACGCAAACGACCATACACACAATTTTTAAACACTGCACCTATTCAAATGACGCAAAAATAATTCACATTTTTCTTGAGAAATTATAAAAAGAAGCACAGATTAAATCTAACGGAGCTTTTTCGACTTTTCTTTGTTTACAGTCATTTTCGTAATTGGTAAACACTTAATAAAAAGTACAACATAGTCCTCTCGGTAAATTATCTGGAGAGCAGCAAACTTAAATTAATTGCTAAAACACTGCACCTATTCATGTGAAGTGAAGTGTATCTGAATGATCTTTTTGGTGATGTGAAAAATCGTCCACAGTTTAAAGTCATATTTTCCACATAATTAGGAATAAAACCATTCCTTTGGCAGTTTAGTAAATACTCCAGTCTTTCGTTCTTTTTTTTCATTCGTAAATTTTTAATATTTCTGCACTCTCTTAGAAGTAAATAGACTTCGTAAACCTAATATATATCACATAATAAATGTATAAAAACCATGATATACCATACCATGATATAAATTGCTCAGCTTTACTGCTGCACATACCTAACGAAGACTACCCACATAAAAGTTCTACAAATTGTTCATTCAATTAATTATAAGTGAACTTCCCTAAATATAACTTTTCTATTTACCATATAAACCGGGAACATAAATATATCCTGATTCGTTTATTATTTGAATAAAACAAATACCGATAAGGGCGGACAAACATAATCCAACAAGGGTAACCAATACGACTAAAATTGCATCATTCCGCAGCGATAGTTTACAAGGCTTTTTATGTGTTCGGCTGGATATTTCTAAAACGGATGCGCCCAAAATGCTCCAGGTAAGAAACGCTTCTTGCGCCGCTGCTACCCATGTTTTTGAGTTTGTTAAAATATCGCCAAACTCAGATAAACAAAATGCATTCTAAAACGAAAAACAAATGTTTGATAACGTTAAGTTAAATACATATTAATATAGATATGTATGTTATGTTTATACGTTTTAAATTATCGTTTATACATTCCGGATCCTTTTTTTATTAGCGTTGAAAACAAATTCACCAAGGCATGAAAGGAGCTAAGCACTTAGGCCTATCATTCTGTGAGATATAGGTTCCAAAATTTTTCTGTTAAAAGTTAGTAAAATCGGTCCCTTCAGGGTAGAGATATGTAAAAAAGGAGACCGTTGTTTTTTGTTATTTTTTCTTTGTCGCACCGAAAATCAAAAACTAACAAAAAAAAAAAAAATCCAGACTGCCAAGAAATTGGAACTTCACTTAGCAATGAAATATTCGATATAATAGCACATTATCATTGAAATTCCATTTCAATGTTAAAAATTTTTTTAAAAAAATTTAAAATTACTTTCCGGACGGTAACATCGGACAGAATACCGGTTCGCATCGTTTCGGTTGCTACTTTGGTTTTTATAAATTTAAAAAGATTTAAGTTTAGCTTTTCTTGTTAACTTGAATAAACATATGTAAATAGATCTTATAAACTTACCTGAATATTAGCCAAGTCAATAACACATAATAGCTTTACTGCGATGACTGCTAGAAGTACAAGTGGCAAAGTTCCGAGTAATAAAATAATTTTTCCAAATGATTTAAGACCTTTACAGAGTATTACAAATACCACCGCCCATAGTAATATCAAGTAAAAGGTAAGCTGCTTTCATTGTATGACAGTGAATGAAAAAGAGTAAAAAACAATATGTTATTAATAATAATTCATTACCATGTGAAAAAATTAACTAAGCATTTTAATATTTTCGATGCGATACCTACAACAACCGAAAACTAACAATTTTAAGTTTTTATCCAAAATATTTAAGACACATGCGAACAAAATTAAATATTTTTTATTAAATATAAAAAGAAAACAATCAGGCATGTTTTGAATTCCACAAGAAATTTTCACTTTAAATTTTCAAAGCATTGTTGCTATAAAATTATTTTTTACAAAAACAATGCCTTGAAGAATACGAAAGAGAAAATTTTGTGTGGAATTCAGAACATGCCTGAATAAAACATTAAGAAAGTGTTTATATTTAATTTATATATAAAAATTGTTGCAAGTTTGTTGTAACTTTATAACTCACGATCGCTTAAGTTATTTAGATTAGTTATTTGGGGCTTTTTATAAAACTATGTGTTTGGGTATTGTAACTTTATTATAATTATATAAATTTAACTTTTTTGCTACGTACAACTTTCCTAGTACGGTAACAAAAACGTTGTTAAAAATCATGACAGACATTTGCCGGAATTATGTGAAATATTTTTTTTTGTAAAGATTGCCACATATTTAAATAAGACAAAAATATTTTGAAACTATTTAACAAAATATGTGTAATTGGTATAATAAATATACATAAATATTTGACTCTAAAGGACAATTTATAAAAATTCGCTTATGTCATATATTATTAAAAATACAATTGTAGAGTAAGAGTTTTACCGAATTAAGCCCCTTAATTAATAAAAAAGATTTATATTTTTTCACGTAATTTTGATCGCTTTCCTCAAAGGTTTGAAAACCCAACGTCTTCAACCGCATTTTGAAATAATATATCCCGAAAAGTTTGCAAGTCCATCCTATCATAGTGATAAAATGTAAATTTAGCTGAGAAACAAAATAAAATAATTTACCTCCATTTGTTCTTTTTTACCAACCGGTATTTTACTTATTGTTTCATATATTTCGTGGCTAATGTTTCGTCTATATTTAAAAACTCGATTAAGCTATATTGCAAATCTATCACATTTGTTTAATTACTTAATTAATTAAGACTTTACTTAAAAACGTACTATTTTACCTAACAAATAAGACCGAAACCTGTACTTGTTTAAACCAAAACTGAAAGTAAAAATTCTTTTCCATGTTTTACTTTTCTTAGTCTGGAAAAGCATTTTTGTTCAATAGCACATTTCTCTTTTCCAATGACATTGTGTCATCTTTTCTAAAATACAAATGACCACACTAAAGATGCAATTGGCAAATCGAATTGTTCGAAGTTGGAAAAAACTTACAGAATTCTTGCAGAAACGTCTCTTACTGATGCAGTCAGGAAAAAGGCAACTTATTTTCTTTTTTTTTTGTTAAATATTGTTTATTTTGTTTTACTTATTTAATAAAATTTGTTTATGGTTTTTATATGACGTATTTCTTTCGTTTAAAATTTCACATAAGTGAAAAAAAAAAACAAACAACCGCGATCTTTCAAATTTGTATGGTAGCAGAAATTTTCATAATTCCCGCAAACGTCAGAACGTTAATATGGCAACGAAAAGAGAAATTAGAACTACCTTCTATTTTTATATCAACCAAAATAAAAAATAAAGAGCAATACGATATGCTCGAATTCTATTTGAGAATTGATAAGACATTTAAAGAATAATACAATTTGCTTTGACACTTTTAGTCCATCGACTCTTAATGGGATGAGCATTTTCAAAAAATTTAGTATTTCCTTAAAAATCTCTTCAGAAATTTTAAAATTTTTTTAAGTATCAATGTGGGTATCATTTTAAAGCTTTTGAAGAGATCTACCTATTAAGAGCTGATGTCATTTTTATGTAAAATCATTTATATGCAGTACCAAATATTAAAAATATTTTCTTTTTCGATTTACATATGTAGTGAAGGATATGTAAGATTCGGCATAGCCGAATATAGCACTCTTACTTGTTTTATTTTATTTTTCGATATTTGGATCATCTTCAGGAATTTTTATGATCTAAAAACACAAATAATATTCAAGTAAAGAAAATATAAAATATATAAAAATAGACAATTTTACAAATTAAATATTAATGAATGTTTTTACAGCACTTTCATTCTTCCTCGTTTTTACAGCACTTTTATTCTTCCTTTTTATTTTTGTTCAATTTATGCTCTATGTTTGTTTACATATACATTTTCAACTGGACAACGATCTTTAACACACTGCAGCTGATGTCAAGATGCGGCTGGCGTAAAATACCCCACACATACTTAACATACCTCCAAAAAGCCCAGATTTGAACCTAATTGAGCACTTGTGGAATCAAAAGGGTGCGTTATCACCAAATGAGTTCAAAACTTTGCTACAGCCGAATGGCTAAAAATATCTTCCGAATACACCAAAAAAACTTGTGGATTCAATGCCAAATAGGCTAAACGAAGTTCTTTGTCTTAAGGGATATCCCACTAGATATAAGGTTATTTTTTTTTTAATTTCCAGGAAAAAAGTCTAAATTTATTATAAATAAACATGATTTTCAATATTTTGTCGGTCTGCTATGGGCGTCAATTACTGCTCGGAGGCGACGGGGCATTGAATTTACTAAATTTTCAGTAACATCATTCGTGATTTCGGTCCATGCTCGGCTAAGGGCAGTTTTAGGGTTTCACGACGGCTTATGTAAAATTTTCGCACTTTTTTTTCTAAAACATCCCAGATATGTTCAATAGGATTTTAATCAGGTGAAATTTAATTGCACCATAGTATAGAAGCCAGTCTCGTATAACGTGAGCGGTATGCTTCGGGTCGTTGTCTTGTTGAAAAAATCTATTGATTACCAAGGCCTAAGCTATCAACAGATGCCATCAGATTTCGTTCGAATATATTCTTATATTGAAAGCGATCCATATTATCTTCAACAAAGACTAAGCGACCCACTCTAGAAGATGCTATGATATTTTTTGGATCCAGTGCGGTGTTGGGCTTCCTCCAAACCTTTGATTTCCGTCATTTCCAAAAATATTGTACTTACTCGCGTCAGTAAATATTACACGCTTCCAAAAGTCAACATCTTTGTTCAGATGTGCCCGAGCAAATTTAAGCCGAAGCTTTCGATTTTTTGCAGAAATTAGTGGCTTTTTTCGAGCTACTCTGCTTTTAAAACCATGGTTGTGCAAAACGTTTATAACTGTTCTCGGTGTAACAGTAACATTGCAACAATTTTCAAGGTGTTGTGCTAATTTTGGGGCACTAAATTTCTGCTCACGCTTTACTTCTTTCAGCATACTGCTAACATCACGTCTCGAAAGCTTCTTAGGTCTGCCAGTGCGTGGCTTATTTTCTGTGCTTTTGGTTGCTTCGTAATTTCTATGTATTGTCTGCACTGTTGCGCGACTAAGCTTTACTATTTTGGAAATTTCGCCATAGGCTTTGCCTTTCTTTCGCTCACTGACCACAATATTTCTAACAGCGATCGGCACCTCTTTTCTAGCTTCCATTTTTATTATTATTAAAATTACAGATATTCTACTTTTTTAACTTGAACTTTGAAGATGTGATTTTAAGACAAAAATAAAAAAACGGTTGTTTTCTCCTTTTTGTCTTAATTTTCTATTTACAGCGTGGAGTTACCACACTGTATATAGGCTTTTTTCCTGTAATTTTTCAATGTTTTTCTTATAATTGTTTTTATAACTGCATATCGTTATTTTTTCTTTTATTAATAAAATTATTTAATAGTCACTTAAATGTTAGCAAATCAAATTTTCTAATAATCTTTACAACTTTTATAAAATTGCAAAATTGTGAGGTGTATTTAGACGTTTTATATACATATATATATATATTGTCACACGACGAGGACATTAATTTACTTTATTATCCTTTTAAAAAAATATTTATTAAACACAAAATCTTAAATGTATAGGTATTTTAATTTCTTTCTTATTAAAAACGTTTTTACTCTTCGGTTCTTTTATATATACTGACGCGCCTCTTCTTCTTTTTCTTATCTTCAGCGATGTTGCATTTTCTTTTATTCACAGGGTGACAGTTCGGCCTTTCCTGACTCTAAATCGTCCTCGATTTCGTTGAAGGATTCGTCAAGGTTTGGACAACTGTTACACCACGGCTTAATTTTTTCGGCAGAATAAATTGAAGAAAATTTACGATTAAATATTTGAATTCCTGGAACGTCTTCTATTAGGTAACGGTTATTCCCCAGTACTTTTGAGATGATGTAGGGGCCACGGAATTTTGGTTCAAGTTTTTTAGAATCACCGGTAGCAGGAGGCTCATTTTCAATTACGACCATATCACCTGTGGTATACTGCGTAGGAGTTGCATGTTTCGAATTAAAACGGTATTCCCATTTTTTTCTTTCTTTCCGGATATTCTCTAAGGCGAGATTACGTTTTTCTACTATTGGTAGTGTGCTTTCGGCTACATCATCATGAACGGCTGCGATTAAACAGTTGTTTGATATATCTCGTAGTTCAAAATCAAACACAAGTTCTTTGGGCGTAAAACCAGATGTTGAATTCTTTTGTGAATTTACGGCCCATTGGAGCTCACGTAATGTTAGATCCCAATCTTTTGAATCCTCTACTGTAGTTCTGATGTACGAAAGGATGGTTTGGTTCGCACGTTCGACCTGGCCATTTGCTCTCGGAGTACGGACGGGAGTTTTAATATGTTTTATCGAGTTCTCAGCACAATAGTCTTCAAATTTATTGGACCTAAAAGCGGTTCCTCGGTCGCTGATGATAAATTTCGGGAGACCGAAATAAGTTGTCATTTCGTTCAAGGCATTGATGACGGGTATTGTCTTGGTATTTCGCACTGCTTTTACAATCAAATATTTGCTAAATGAGTCTGACATAGCTAAAACGTAGCAATAGCCTCTTTTGCTTTTCGTAAAAGGTGGTCAATATGGATGGTTTGAAATGGAATTGGTGTTATATCACTGTAATGTAAGCGGGCCTCGGACTTTCCAGATCGGGTTTTTTGATAACAGCATCGTATGCAACTAGCGATATAATTCTTTGTATATTTTCTGATTTTCGGAAACCAAAATTTTTGTTGTATTCGCTGAATTGTCTT
Source organism: Gymnosoma rotundatum (assembly GCA_916610165.2). NCBI lineage: Eukaryota > Metazoa > Arthropoda > Insecta > Diptera > Tachinidae > Gymnosoma > Gymnosoma rotundatum. The sequence continues at coordinate 50,321,682 of OU744339.1, forward strand.
GTCGACTCCAAAATGACCCATATCGTCATGAGAGTATTTAACGATTCTCCATCGAATGTGTTTGGGAATAACTAATTTCAAACCATTTTCTTCTTTTCGATAAAGTCGGTGGTTACGTAAACAGAACTCGGATTTTATTTGTTTTTCTTGATCAGATCTTAAATCACCCTTAAGTATGGCCATAATATTCATCAACTTTTCATCCCTTAGTTGTATCGTAACAACTCACGGTCTTATGCAAAAAAAGTTAACGCTGCTTTAAACTCATTGTTAAGCAAAATTCCTTAAAGTTTCATACAAAAACGATTATTAGCTTAACAAACGTTTGGTAACTTCTACGTTAACTTTAAAATTTTTAAAGTAGGTAACCTCTTACTTTAAAGTGATGTTTTTGATATTTATTTTTTGGTTACATATTGTGAAGAAAAATTTTGCGGAAATAAGTTTTTAATAAAACGAAAAAAATGTGTTGATTAAAAAAATGGACACTTTAAATTTAGTGACCAGAATTGGTAAAATTAATTTTGATTTTTGTTACGATCTTTTTTTTTTCCCACTGATGAGTTCCTCGGCTTGCTTCATTAACTCTCAGGAGGTCCCAACCCTGTCATCAGTTTTTCGACAGTAACACAAAAAAAAGTAAGTACACAAAAAAAACTAATTACAGCACACCACACGCACGAAGCTAGAGATAGATGTTAATCTCCGACTATGCCCTCCCATCCTTATCATGGCAAGCTCTCCTCCTAATTCATCACCATGACCCTGAATCCACCCGACCATTTCTTCCACTTACCTGTTCATCATTGCCATAACTATATTAATTTTAAGCCATCATTTTCTATATAAAAATTTCAATAGTAATTTATTAACACAGCAAAACTTAACTTAAACATAATTTGATTTTTAACACTACCTAGCAACACTTATCATAACTCTACTACAAATTAACAATAACGAACAAAAATTTTAAATTCTTTTATTTTTTGTTGTTTTTTCTTTCTTATCTTTAAGTTTTATATCAAAATCTCAAAAAATGTATTTTTTTTTTTTTCAGAATTTTATCTGATCGCTTTCTTGTTTTTTTTTCTTATGTTTCAGGCTCAAATTTCTTATCCTCAATATGGGGTTAACGCACTAATTTTGAGATCTAACATATGAAGGAGCTCCCTAAAAATGTCGCTAATCGCAAGATGCGAATAATAATAAATCACTCCTATATCTTTACTCCGGTATTTGAGCACTAAAACTATACAGTGTATTTTTTTCTTTTCTATAACACCTTTTGAGATATATATATGTATATGTTTACTAACGTTTTTTTTTTTAATTAATTTTGTTTTGGTACGTATATATAAACTTAAACAGAAAACACTCACGAGATGCACACAAGATTTCACTTCAACACAATAATAAATATTAAATTAATCTATCTTTAAAAAAAATGATAATAATAAATAAATAAATAAAAGAAATAATAATAACAAAACAATACAGAGGATATACACATTTAACACTGCTTTTAAATTTAGCTTGATAAAAATGGTTTTAGTTGATTTTAAGTCTATTGTTTTTTAATAATACCGTGATGGTTAAGTAATCTCTCAAAGAAAACCCGCGACCAGGACTTGGAATCTTGACTACGATAAATATTTTGTTTTTTGCTTTTAATTTTATTGATAGCATCGGTTTGTGATCACAAAAGGTAAGTTATCTCTTTTTAAATTTTTGATAAAACATACACGATTACCTGGCTATTTCGGGAAGGATAAAACCTCTTCAAGGACTGATGACCCTTTCCTTTTAGTGACAATAGCCAGCTGTTTAAAAACAAAAAACACACGAAACGTTGTTACTATACATGCCAATTTTCACTTTTTCTCTAAGGCTACTTAAAAATCAAATTACTAAATTTCCACTTACGTATTTTTTTGTTTCTTTTCTCTACCAAATTATGTTATTCTGGAACCCAGTTCCTTTTCTTTTTTAAGGCCTCACTCAGATTTTTCCTCTCCTATTTATTTATTAATTTAAGTTTTTTCAATACTTCTCTTTTTTACTTTAGTAGAAAACTTTTATTTAAAAGCACTGATCACTTATTCACTCACTTCAACACAAACTTTGTTTCTAAATCCTGAGTTTGTTTATTTTCTGCCTTAAATACTCTTGCTTTCTGTTTACAAAACAATCTATATATGTATGTGTTAGTGGATTATATAATTATATAAAGTGAATATTTTCCCGCCTTAAGAGCTATTATTTACTGACATTTAGTAAAAAAAAATCCCCGCGTATAAAAAACAAATATATGTACCAATTTTCCCGCCTAATTTCCCGCCGAACCTACTAATATTAAACTAAAGTATGTTTCAGCTCCCGCTTAGACAAATTTTACTATGTAAAATTTTTACCTAAAGAAAACAAACTAAGTTAAATTTGTAATACCGCCAACTTCTCCCTAATACTCAATCTTCTTTGTATCCCGGCCATTCCCATGCTTTTCCTTGCATCACTAAACTTCTTAATACCAGGATGTCAGAAAATCTCACAGCTAAAAATTTTCATTCATAAAATTCAAATTCAAAATTTATTATTTTAGCAGTTTTGAATGAAAAATACAACACTGTTCTATATTATATTCTGGCAATGCCATCCTACTTTTATTCAGCACACATATGGTTTATCTGTCATTTACACATGCGTACAAAATACACATTTTTATTTGCAGACGAGCATGTGCACATGTAAGTATTTTCACCCCTTTGGTATTTTAATTTCTTTTATTTTCAGAACTTCTTGACTACCATTGGAAGCTGATAACAACATTGCTGGTGGTAATAATAGCTATCGTTCCAATTTTCATTTTAAATAAGAACTAATGCATTCTTTTTTTCTTCTTTACAGCCACTACAAACATAACCATAACCTACACCAAAACCAGAGAAAAACACTAGGGACAAGGGCAGGAGTAAGTGTCTCCACAAGCAAACGCCCCTCCCTTGATATTACAGATTTTTATGCGGGATTCAAGGCATTTTATTATTTAGCCTTTTCCCAGCAATCTTATCTTCATACTTACATACATATTGAATTTTTTTGTATACCATTGTATGCATGTACGTACATATATACATACAGGCATGAAACACGCAGAATTTTTTTTTTACGCCAGAGTCGTCCATTACTAGGCTCAAACCTGAGGCTGTTTACATTCCCCGCAACAAAACTCCGGTCTCTCTGACTTGATCATAGGGAACGGTGTGCGGGTAAGAATTTTCAATTCACTACAAAATTCAACGTGGGGAACTCCCACACCCGGAGACAAGTCTCACTATTTAGCCGGGCAATATGAAAAGATTCATAATGTGCTTATACAAAATATATTGCGCAAAATTAGTTACGGGAAGTATAGTGGAATAAAGTTATGCCAAGAAAAATTACTTTGTTCCTATTTTTTCACAGGGTTGGCTACATTACGAGGCATGACAAAAAAAAATGCATACGAATAATGAAACAGCGGCATACACATACGAGGGTAATTTTACAGTCGATTTAAGTTTACACCGATGAACAGTATGTATAATAAGCTACAATTAATTAGTAAATACGCGGGACAACTATGTCTAAGCTAACCTTAAAATTAAATTTTAGCAACTTTATTACAAATAAGCTTTACTAGCACTAACAATTATATTTCTGTGTTCCCATATAAGCAAAAACACGTAAATTACTTTTTGCTATTGCCCCTTGACAGTCAGATATGTGGTGTTATTCATAGCTGTTAGACCTGGCCTACAACAATTTGAAGTTAATCACGATTCAGGGCATTACTACGTCACAAGATTCCTATTTCACTATATTGCACGTTATCTTTTATCATTTATAATCTCTACAACTAAAACATAATCAGGTACTTTGTCATATATTAGGACAACACAAACATTTAGAAAGTTATTTGATTTATGTGTTCTTATCCTAATATTGCACCTCATATAAATTCTATCACAGCATTCATTTAGTTTTCGTTATTGTTTATACTTTTATATCTTTTACGTGAAATATGCCCAAGGATTTCCCGTGTAAGTCTTCTAGCTCGTACATATTGTTTCCTATAGGTTTAACTATCCTGCACTTCACAAATTTCCTACAGAACTTGGCGTTTATATTTTTGCTAAAATCACTCAAAATAGTGTTTCTTCGGAAAACTTCTTGACCCGGCACAAATTTAATTTTTCTGGCCCTCTTATTGTATCGAGCAGCGCTCCTCTCATATGCTTTATGCATATTCATTTTAACCTTTTCTCTTATGAGCTCCAGCTTATCAGTGGAATTAATATTGGCAATTTCATGATCTGACAAAGACATTAGCTTACGAGCAAGTCTATAATCTGACCCATTTGTGAACATATGGAACCCAAAAAGGGCAAAGAAAGGGGTAAACCCAGTGGCTGAATGTACTGATGTTCGAAGGGCACACTCAATTTCGGGTAAATATAAATCCCAATTCCTATGGTCCTCATCTAGGTACGCTCTAATAGCTGCTAACACAGATTGGTTGACCCTTTCTGAAGCGTTCGACTGGGGAGAATACACAGCTGTTTTAATATGCTTTATACCAAATGCCTCTAACAATTCTTGAAAACTTTTGGACACGAATTGTGATCCATTATCACTATGAATGATTTCTGGTACTCCAAATTTATAGAAGATTTCTTGTGTTAGAAATTTAATAACGTTTGCGGAAGTAGCTTCTTTCATAGACTTCAGAAATACGAATTTAGTGAAATGATCCATAACTATAAATATGTAACTATTGCCACTCTTAGATCTGGGATATTTTCCTAAGAAATCAACGTACAATTTCTGAAACGGTCTTTCGGTGACTACCTCTTGGCCTATTTCGGGCATTAATATTCGGTTTTCTGGCTTTGTTTCTTTGCATATTACACAATTTTTTACAAAATTTTTTATATGTACAGTCATTTTAGGCCAATAAAAAAATCTTTTTACTCTCTCTAAAGTTTTTGGTATCCCGCCATGAGCAGAGGTGTTAGACGCGTGACATTTTTCAATAATGGTATGTGTTAAATTTGTTGGTATCCAAAGTTTCCATTGAAACTGATCTTCAAGACTTGAGTCGCAACTGGTTCTCTTAAAAATTTTGCCATCAACTACTTTTAGATCTGGCAATCTCTCACTATTTGCTTGAATGTGGTTTATCAGCTCGGTATATTCTTCCGATTCAAACTCTGTTGTCTCGAAATCAAGTAAATCTTGCGCGTAGATTTCTGCGAGATTCTGTTGTGGTACCCGCGATAACATGTCAGCAACTACGTTTTCTGATCCTTTGCGATGTTCTATTTGAAAGTCAAAAGCTTGCAGCTGCAATGACCACCTGGCTAGTCGCCCACTCAAGTCTTTCAAGGTCATTAACCACTTCAGGCTGGCATGATCGGTTATAATGGTAAATGGCATCATTTCCACATAGGGTCTGAATTTTCGCACCGCCATTACCGCAGCCAAGCATTCTTTCTCGGTGACCGTATAGTTCCTTTGACAAGAGTTAAGTTTTTGAGAATAGAAAGCGATAGGGTGTTCTTCGTTTTTCTCATTTAATTGATACAGAACTGCTCCTATACCGTAATCTGAGGCATCACACTGTATAAAAAAACGTTTCGAGAAATCGGCGTGCCTTAGCACAGGCGCAGTAGTAAGTGCTTTTTTAAGTTTTTCAAAGGCCTCTTTAGCGGCGGGTGTCATCAGAAACTTATCGGATTTTTTTAAAGTGTCTGTTAAGGGCGCTGATATAGTCGCGAAATCCTTTATAAAGCGCCTATACCACCCGGCAGTACCAAGAAAACTTCTGACCTCTCTGATTGACTTCGGCAATTTTATCTCCCGTATGGCCCGTACCTTATCTGGATCAGTTTTTAGAGTACCACCCCCTATGATAAAACCCAAGTATTTCAACTCTTGGAAACAAAATTGGGATTTTTTCAGCCCAATCGTTAAATTTGCGTCTTTAAGACATGTTGCTACTTCTTTCAATAACGCCACATGTTCTTCAAACGTGCTGGAAATAATTAGCAAGTCATCCAAGTATGTGAACACATTGGCTTTCAATCCGTTTGGTATGACCTTATCCATGAGTCGGCAGAGTCGTTGAGCAGCATTACAGAGGCCGAATGGCATCACTCTGAATTGATATAAGGGTCTCCCGGCAACTGTAAAAGCTGTATAGGCCTTACTATCATCGTCCAACTCTATTTGCCAAAAGGCATACTTTAAATCAACGCTACTAATAAAATAGGTTTCATCTATTCTACTCAATATTCCTTCAATGTTCTGAAGTGGGTATGCATCCTTAACTGTTAATTTGTTGAGCTTACGCGCATCTAGGCAAAAACGATTCTTATCTGGTTTTCGAACAATTGTAGTTCGGTTCGACCACGGACTCTCACTCAATTCTATGACCTTCAAATCTAACATTTTATCAATTTCCTTGTATGTTATTTCCTGAACAGCAGGGGAAATTGGATAATACCGGTCTTTTACAGGCTCGGCTCCATCAATAAGTTTGATTGTGTGCTTTTCTAAGTGCGTTATCCCTAGGCCTTTTTTCTCGAAAGAGTCGAATTCCCTAATTACTGCATCTAACATAAGTTTCTGTTCTGTGCTTAATTCGTGTGGCTTTAATTTATATTCACCACTCGCTGTATTAAAGTCCTCTTTTACTTTTGAAATATCTATTTCATCTAATCCTATTACCTCTGGGGCTAATTTAAATTGCCTCCAAAAATCTATTCCTAGGTATAACGTTTGTTCCAAGTCTGGACACAAATATAGGAGCATTTCATTCTCCTGATCTTTGTACCTAATGGATAATTTTACTTTACCAAGTAACCGAAAATATTGACCACTGGCGGTTTTCACATTGGTCAATATCGGTTGCATGCTTAATTCTAAATCTTCTAATAATTCCCTACAACCTTTTCCTAAAATGCTTACGGACGCTCCGGTATCCAGCAATCCTTTTATTGCTTTCCCATTTACAGTGACATCTGCAAAAATTCTATTATCAAATTTGCCTATATTTGCTCTACTAATTGACTCTACTATCAGCCTAGTTAATTTTTTTCGCTCTTCAAACTTTTTTCGAACTTTAAGAATTCGATTCGATATACGTTTAGGTTTATCCTGATTAAATATTCGAGCCCTTACCCTTTCGTAATTTTGTTGTCTTATCTGTAATGGTATATAATGCCGCATCTGTGAAATGTATTTTGATGCAGGTGACATATTATCGTTGTTTTTACTTATTTTGTTTTCGGGGATTGGTTTCCGGATAAGCGTGGGTCCCCCTTTGTTCCCAAGCTCCGAGATTGGTTTCCCGACTGACAGTTCGGACATTTTGGTGTTATAACATTTGGACGTCCGCACCTATAACAAAAGAGTGACCTTTCCAAAACCGTACAATCCATGAAAACGTGTCCTGGTTGTTTGCAGTTCCAGCACGTAACTGGTTGCTTTCGCTGTTGAGAGTTTATGTTAAGAGCTGCCACATCTTCATAGTTCTCGGATGGACTTGCGAGCTCTACATCATCGTTATTTTCAAGATAAACTTCCTGCACATATCGAGTTGGTCTCGCTGTCGGCTGCACATTTCGTACATCTCTCCTGGGAAAATTTCTCTCAGCTTCATTACATTCTACCCTTAACTGCTCTATTGATGACACAGCTATGGGATATACAATTCGACCTATACTTTCTCTTATATTTCTTTTAATGATTTTTATTAAATCATATTCTGGTATGGGCTGTATTAAACGTGCCCTGATCTGGCACATGGCATGAAAGTAACTGTCCACTGTTTCTCCGACTTGTTGTTTACGTTCAACCAAATCTCGCATTATTTCAAAATTTGATCGCGTCACCTGGTATTGTGCCAATAACGCATATTTTAAGCTTGGCCAATCAACAATTCTGTGAGTTTTCACATAAAGCCAATACCATTCTTTGGCTGGGCCATTCACTAACAGGTGAAAATCTCTTAACACTTCTGCCCATGGTATCTGATAGTGCGACTGAAGATGTTCAAGACGAAATACAAAATCGTCAATACTGAGATGGGTAGAATTACCGTCGAAAACAATTCCTAGTTTATCTACTCGGATTCTGGCAATTTCTAAATTATTTGCATTCTGAATAGGAAAACTGACACTTTGTATTGGTAGGTTAGAATTCCCACTATTAGACGTCGAAGGGTTTGAAAAGCTATTGTTTGATTCTAATCTTATATCTAGCCTCCCTCCTGCTTGAAAAGAATTCTCGCTGGAAGTTTGGTTATTGGCCTGTTGGTTCGTGACCACAGGATTCTGCTTTTGCGCGGTTAATTTTGCCAGCTCCGCCACACAGTTTGTTAGCTCCTTAATGCTTTTTCTAACGTCCGCCATTTCCACTTGAACCATCTCTTTCACCTTATCTTCAAGTGACCTTTGGACGATCATGGCTTCATCTGACACTAATTCCCTTACTTCAGGTGCTATCTCCTCAGCTTGAGCTAAATTATTACTACCTGAGCTACTGGCATTAACAGTCTGAGCTGCGTTACCGGTATTAATTGTTTTGGACAAATCTACGAACTGATTTCTATTTTGTTCTATTGGGTGCGACATGTTTCTGTACCTAAAATCGGTTTTTCTTACTTTTGGAAACGCGTGAGGAATTGACTGATTTAAATCACTCTGTCTATTTCTTTTTCGGTTTAGTTTTTGAGCGCGTGTTTCAACGTTCATATTACTTCATCCCTACTCTATTGTTTTGTAAAACGATAAATAATAATATGTTCATGCACACCTATAAATGATAATAAACAAAAATATAACAAATACTAAAATTCTACAGGATAATAATAATAATAAAAATGATAATATAAGTGACAATAATAATAATAATATGATATTAAAATTAATAATAATAATAATAATGTATCCAAAAACTAAGAAAGGAACTACAATAACTAAATAATAAATATTATAATTAAATTAACTCAATAAAAAATTTTTAAGGGGTTAAATACTTTACAGGCTAGTTAGTATATTGATTAGACATTATTATATGAAAAGAGATCAATTAGTACTACTAGTAAGACTATAAACTACTTAGTAACAAATAACGATTTCAAATATTAAATAATTACTGTATATAATTTTTAATTTTCTTTTATCTGTTTTCGATCTAGTTTGGCAATGATGGACGGATGTGGATGTCGCAGCGGCCTTTTATTAATTTTAATTCGACGTGCGGCATGAAAACAAATTACAAAAAAAAACTCTCTTTGTTAAGACCTGTCATACGTCATTTATCTTAAGCAGAAAACACAAACAAATGAGATTATGACCACAGGTACGCAATATTAAATACATCTTTCCTTTTGATCATTATCATAAGAGGTTACTCAATATTGTACCTATATAAAGCCTACAAAAACAAAAAAAGATATTTTCTAAATCAACGAACACCGAAACAACCACTATACTGTTAAAATAACTACTTTTAATTTTAAGTTATAGTTGATTAATTCAGCAAGTAATCTTTTTGGCCATCATTACACAAAATTAGTTTTTCGTACACTCATTATATTACCCTTATAAGCTCGAGGCTACGAAAATCTTCATTCTGTGTTGTGATTGTCCAATTGGGCTATTTTCAACAAACTATTGGCTATTGTTTCATGTGTAGATTTTCATACATGTTTCTTCACACACGGCATAGGATATTTTCTTAATAAAGTTGTGAACCTATCCTATGTCGTTGCATTTGTTTGGGCGCCATTTTATGTTACGATCTTTTTTTTTTCCCACTGATGAGTTCCTCGGCTTGCTTCATTAACTCTCAGGAGGTCCCAACCCTGTCATCAGTTTTTCGACAGTAACACAAAAAAAAGTAAGTACACAAAAAAAACTAATTACAGCACACCACACGCACGAAGCTAGAGATAGATGTTAATCTCCGACTATGCCCTCCCATCCTTATCATGGCAAGCTCTCCTCCTAATTCATCACCATGACCCTGAATCCACCCGACCATTTCTTCCACTTACCTGTTCATCATTGCCATAACTATATTAATTTTAAGCCATCATTTTCTATATAAAAATTTCAATAGTAATTTATTAACACAGCAAAACTTAACTTAAACATAATTTGATTTTTAACACTACCTAGCAACACTTATCATAACTCTACTACAAATTAACAATAACGAACAAAAATTTTAAATTCTTTTATTTTTTGTTGTTTTTTCTTTCTTATCTTTAAGTTTTATATCAAAATCTCAAAAAATGTATTTTTTTTTTTTCAGAATTTTATCTGATCGCTTTCTTGTTTTTTTTTCTTATGTTTCAGGCTCAAATTTCTTATCCTCAATATGGGGTTAACGCACTAATTTTGAGATCTAACATATGAAGGAGCTCCCTAAAAATGTCGCTAATCGCAAGATGCGAATAATAATAAATCACTCCTATATCTTTACTCCGGTATTTGAGCACTAAAACTATACAGTGTATTTTTTTCTTTTCTATAACACCTTTTGAGATATATATATGTATATGTTTACTAACGTTTTTTTTTTTTAATTAATTTTGTTTTGGTACGTATATATATAAACTTAAACAGAAAACACTCACGAGATGCACACAAGATTTCACTTCAACACAATAATAAATATTAAATTAATCTATCTTTAAAAAAAAATGATAATAATAAATAAATAAATAAAAGAAATAATAATAACAAAACAATACAGAGGATATACACATTCAACACTGCTTTTAAATTTAGCTTGATAAAAATGGTTTTAGTTGATTTTAAGTCTATTGTTTTTTAATAATACCGTGATGGTTAAGTAATCTCTCAAAGAAAACCCGCGACCAGGACTTGGAATCTTGACTACGATAAATATTTTGTTTTTTGCTTTTAATTTTATTGATAGCATCGGTTTGTGATCACAAAAGGTAAGTTATCTCTTTTTAAATTTTTGATAAAACATACACGATTACCTGGCTATTTCGGGAAGGATAAAACCTCTTCAAGGACTGATGACCCTTTCCTTTTAGTGACAATAGCCAGCTGTTTAAAAACAAAAAACACACGAAACGTTGTTACTATACATGCCAATTTTCACTTTTTCTCTAAGGCTACTTAAAAATCAAATTACTAAATTTCCACTTACGTATTTTTTTGTTTCTTTTCTCTACCAAATTACGTTATTCTGGAACCCAGTTCCTTTTCTTTTTTAAGGCCTCACTCAGATTTTTCCTCTCCTATTTATTTATTAATTTAAGTTTTTTCAATACTTCTCTTTTTTACTTTAGTAGAAAACTTTTATTTAAAAGCACTGATCACTTATTCACTCACTTCAACACAAACTTTGTTTCTAAATCCTGAGTTTGTTTATTTTCTGCCTTAAATACTCTTGCTTTCTGTTTACAAAACAATCTATATATGTATGTGTTAGTGGATTATATAATTATATAAAGTGAATATTTTCCCGCCTTAAGAGCTATTATTTACTGACATTTAGTAAAAAAAAATCCCCGCGTATAAAAAAACAAATATATGTACCAATTTTCCCGCCTAATTTCCCGCCGAACCTACTAATATTAAACTAAAGTATGTTTCAGCTCCCGCTTAGACAAATTTTACTATGTAAAATTTTTACCTAAAGAAAACAAACTAAGTTAAATTTGTAATACCGCCAACTTCTCCCTAATACTCAATCTTCTTTGTATCCCGGCCATTCCCATGCTTTTCCTTGCATCACTAAACTTCTTAATACCAGGATGTCAGAAAATCTCACAGCTAAAAATTTTCATTCATAAAATTCAAATTCAAAATTTATTATTTTAGCAGTTTTGAATGAAAAATACAACACTGTTCTATATTATATTCTGGCAATGCCATCCTACTTTTATTCAGCACACATATGGTTTATCTGTCATTTACACATGCGTACAAAATACACATTTTTATTTGCAGACGAGCATGTGCACATGTAAGTATTTTCACCCCTTTGGTATTTTAATTTCTTTTATTTTCAGAACTTCTTGACTACCATTGGAAGCTGATAACAACATTGCTGGTGGTAATAATAGCTATCGTTCCAATTTTCATTTTAAATAAGAACTAATGCATTCTTTTTTTCTTCTTTACAGCCACTACAAACATAACCATAACCTACACCAAAACCAGAGAAAAACACTAGGGACAAGGGCAGGAGTAAGTGTCTCCACAAGCAAACGCCCCTCCCTTGATATTACAGATTTTTATGCGGGATTCAAGGCATTTTATTATTTAGCCTTTTCCCAGCAATCTTATCTTCATACATACACACATATTGAATTTTTTTGTATACCATTGTATGCATGTACGTACATATATACATACAGGCATGAAACACGCAGAATTTTTTTTTTACGCCAGAGTCGTCCATTACTAGGCTCAAACCTGAGGCTGTTTACATTCCCCGCAACATTTTATGGAAAAACTAGTTTTAATATTGTAATAATTTATTTAGAACGCATAATTCAAATATCGGGATATAATCGGCCATGTCTGCTACATCCATCCAAGCCTTTTTTTTTAATGATTTGTATTAACATCCGTGTTTTTTGTTCTCAATGATTTTTACCTTTTCTTTTATTAATTCCTTCAGCAACATGTAAATAAGATAAAAATGCATTTAAAATAAATTATAGTTTATAGAGAGAAAAAATATACTAAATTTGTCTTCCTCAACTGAATTTTCCGATCTTTTACTTTTGCACTCTTCTTTTTTATTCATAATTTATTCATAATATTATAAGTTTTAAAATTATCAAAAATTTCCTTAAAAGAATAACAAAATATCACAAAATTACTGAAAATCACATAAAAAATAACATAAATTAACAAAATCCTATAGTGATGTGCATATAATCAACAAAAGTAAACAAAGCTCGTAACAAAGCTCGTTATTCAAATAATTGGTATCAATCCTAACAAAAAAGTGTTGTGTTAAATGTTTTACATTATTGTTAATGCATTGTTATTAAAGTTATTTTATTTTACAATAATATAAAACTTTTTCAATAGATTTGACTACCCGAACAAATTAATATTCGTGTTTATGTATCATTAACTATAAAAAGTGAATGGTGTTGCCAGTATTAACGCTTAAAATGTATTGCAGCATACGTTTGTTAGGCTTAGTGTGTCAGTTAACTAGTGTGAACTTTAAAGTTGACGTTAGTCTTTTTTTTGCATAAGGCTGTCAATCTTCAACCTCAGCAGTAACCTTCATTATAAAACCAGCTGGTTCGATTTCTTTAGGCGGCTTATCTGGGATACGGCTTAAAGCATCAACGTGTGACATACGGCTTCCTTCACGATGGATAAGTGTGAAATAAAACTCTTGCAGACGCATCCACCACCTTGCGATTCGGGGTTTGAGCTCCTTTTGAGATTTTGCTTTGACAACGGCAGAACAATCAGTGACCAAATTGAAAGGTTTACCCAATAAATATATTCTGAACCGGTCAAGTGCCTCAACTACGGCAAGAGATTCAAGCTCATAACTATGATACTCACTTTCGGCATCAGTACAGTGACGACTGTAATAAAACACGGGTTTCCACTGCTTACCGTCCTCAGACTGTAACAAAATGCCGGCAAGACCTATACTACTCGCGTCTGTGTGAACTTCATGGCGGGCCTTGCTGTTATAAAGCGCTAAAACTGGTGGTTTCGTTAAAACCTCGATTAGTTTTTCGAAAGATCTTTGCTGTTCTTTACCCCAACTAAAAACTTCTTTTTTTCGTAGCAACATAGTAATTGGTCTTGAGATAATCGAATAGTCCTACACGAATTTTCTAAAGAATCCTGTTAGTCCCAGAAATCTTCTCACTTCGGTTATGCTTTTCGGCGGATTAAAATTTTGTATGGCACTTATTTTGTCATCACCAGGTCGTATTCCATCTCCATCAATTATGTGTCCCAGATATGAAATTCTTGTGGCGAGGAACACACATTTATTAAATCGTAGTGTAAGTCCACTCTCGGTTAAGATCACTAAAAATCTATCTAGACGATCCAAGCCCTCCTCAACGGTTTTGCTGGGAATTACAATAATATCTAGATAAGCTAAAACTTCACCAGGCAGCATTTTTGATACTAGCCTATTGACCACACATTGAAAGACTGCGGGGGCGTTCACGAGCCCGAACGGCATACGATTATATTCAAAATGACCGTCATGAGTAACAAAAGCGGTGTATTTCTTTGACATTTCTTCCACTTCTATTTGATGGTATCCCATGCGAAGATCCAGTGTTGAAAAAAAAATGTTGAAAAAATTTTCCAATTTGGCTCGGTCAGACGGCTCCAGCTGCTCTGAAGTTTTGACTTCATTAATATGTTCCAAACGACAATCATCCTCTTCAATAACTAGACGTTTTCCCCTTCCGCACAGAATATCCCTACCTAAGAGGATATTTTCATTAAGACAAATATCGTTTACAACAAGAAGGTCTACTTCGAAAGAATTCTCATCCACCACCAAAACTGCAGGTACTTTACTCGTGCATTCATATTTACCACCACCAAAACCCTCTAAAATTACTTTTGTTCTACAAACATTACCCACTGCAAGGGCATATGATTTTCGGATTAGTGATCTGCTGTTTGCTTTAGTTTTGCCAAAAATATATACATAAGTACTGTAACATGTTCTACGCTTGTTGCTGGGATAGCTGCAGCAGAGTCCACGGTCGTTAGTAATGTATCTTCCGTCTTAGGACGGGAAGGAAATAAAAAACTTTTTGTTTATTAACGTTATAAAACTTAATCCTTCTTTTTATTGTTCTTAGTTGTGAGATCACGAAGGGTGAATAATGGTCAGGCGCAGATGGGGCCAAATAGGGCAGCACCGCTACCGGGCAGCGAAGGTACGGGTAGCGCCATTACAGGCAGCGGTGGCGTAGATAGCGAAACAAAAGGGCAGCAGCGAAAAAGGCACGATAGCACAGGTAACGCTCAAGCACGTGGCGGCGGTTTCAAGCAGCGGTGGCGAAGGTAGCGTACCAACAGGCGCTTTCAGACAGCTGTGGCGCAGGTTCAAAACGCGGTTACTTAGCTAAGCGCAGCACTTGCTGGGGCCGCTTAACCGTGTGGAGTGGTACTGGGGAATTTACAATTCCACACAAGCACTAACAACAGGCTTGAGCAAACACCAGTAGAAGTTTAACTTCTGAATTGGTATTCTTACCAAGCAATTTCAGATAAGAAATATACCGGGGAATCTACAATTCCATACCAACTGATCTCTTACCTGCAAGCGAGCTGCTTGCAAACTGATCTTTCTCTCACAATCAGTGTGACCATTTTACCTCTTTTTGAGCTAAATTTAGCTCTTTTTTCTTTGCTTTAGCTCCAGAAATTTGCATCTAGCACCTAGCTCTTTTTTAGCTCCTTTTCGAAAAATATTTAGCCCTCTTTAGCTCTTCTTTATGTTATTAAATTTTGTATTATTTTAAACTAATTAAGTCAATTAAAATAGTGATTGTGAAGAATTAATTCACCTACAAAAACTTACTATACTAACCATTTTTAAAACCATTATTACCTTTTAGTAATGCAGAGGTTGAAAGAGTATTTAACGGCATGAACCTTATTAATACAAAACTTCGAAAAAGAATGACTTTCGATACAATGAACTCGCTTCTTAATGTATATTAGATATAGTTTACAAATATTAAATAAATGTTGCCACAATTTTGCATAAGAAATGATCTCCTTCAAATATATGATAGAAATATTTATAAACATAATGAAAGTCATATATTTTCGGAATCCTTAAAGGAGGATGAATATTTACCTGAAGATAAACCTGATTTTAAAATGTAATTTATACCCTGTTCAGACATACGTTTTTAATTGCGCAATACAGGAATTTACGCAATTAAGTCCCTAATTAAATTTAATTTACCATATAAGAAATTAATTAATAAATTTTTCAATTAGTACTTAATTAAGTCGATAATTGATTAGGTTTCCTCATACAACCCTTTTGAAGTGTGTTCAGTGAGAGAAAATGTTATACAATGACAAAACTAAATGCCATAAAAATGAAAAATAAAATATTTTCAAATTACATAAATGAAATGAAAAATTTTTGAGAATTTAATAGAGATTCAAAGCTAGCGTGCAGTCAAAACTTGATCATACTGACTGGAAGAGTTCCATATTTCAAATAAAAACAAGCAAACTTTCTTTTAAAGCCAAACTTCTCTTTATTCATCCAAATTTACAAACACAAATTTCTAATGCAAAAATTAGGTCTGTTCAATAAATTTTCAGCAGAAACTAGCAACGATAGAGTAAAATAAAAATTTACAACATTACTATTCCAAATAAAAAAAAGAATAAACGGATTTTTGGAAAAAAAAAAATAGCAAAGTAAAGCCGAACTGACCGTAACAACAAACAACCATAAAAATAAATATCTAAACAAGCAAAAAAAGCGGTATTCGATGCTTAAAGCATTTTGTTATGCAACAGTTAGCATTTGCAAGAGCTTCGTCACCGATTGTGAACACCTTTTTTCGAATACTTTGCAAAATTGCCAAAATTGTTCCGTTTTATTTTTTTGTAAAACTTTTAGTTTATTTTATTCTATTTCTTTTGTTTATTTTTTTATTATCCTGGCGTTTACTTTTTATATAGTTTTCTCAGATTTTTTCTAACTATTATACAAACGTTAGTTTCAATTAAAAAATATTTTGAATTAGAACCGAAAACTATAAATATTATGCATGTTTTGTGCTGTGTGGTTGTAAAAAATTTTGGGTGTAGATATTTGGTTTTGAAATCGTCATACAAATTATGGCAAAAAAGCCACACCATTACAGTCTAGCAACTATGTGATGTAAATATTTTCGTGGGAAGTGCTTATTAACACTTCAATTTAAAGTATTGTTAAGTTATTTTGTAAAACAGAACAAGAATCAGCTGTTCTTGCCAGTAACAAAAGTAGTAACAAATTTATTAACATTCACATCTTATACTCTTCTTTACTCTTTCGCTGCTTCTTTTCAAGTACTGAAGTAAACTATATTCTACTGTCAAATTTTAATTAAGTAAATTAAATTGGATATGTGTGAACACCAAAATTAATTACTCAATTAAAATTTTAATTGTCTAAATTAAAACGTATGTCTGAACAAGGTATTAAACTTGTAATAAGTTATTAAATAACGATTATATAGTGATAAATAAATATATTTCTCAAGAATGTTTATACCTACATACGTATGTACATTGTATACTCGGAAATGTTTTTCTTTATTTTGTTTACACCCAGTTAGCATCTTTTTTTGAATAATTGATCATATTCGAGTCGTTTTTGACTTTTCTACACGATTAAAATAATCGTTTATGCGCTCGTTTTAGAGTCGAAAATGATTGTTTTGTTGGGAGAAAATGGTACCCTTTGTTTTTAATAACTTCAAATATACGTGTTTATTGACAGATAAAGAGAATTGATGTAATCCAACGAAATTTCATTCCACGCATCCTTAATGGCCTGAATTAGTGACTGCTTGTCATCAAATTGTCTACCTCCTTCATAGACCTTACAAGATAACCAACCCCACACATTTTCGATAATGTTTAGATCTGGCGAATAGGGTGGCCAGTCAAGAAAATTAACATTTTGGCTTGCAATGTACTCCTTTACTACTCTGGCGTTGTGTATAGGGGCATTATCCTGTTGCAATATCCAAGGTATTGGACCAAATAGTTCATTAAACTTCGGAAAAGTCGACTCCACTAACGTTCTATAGGTTGCACCAGTCATTTTTGCACTTTGAAATTCGTGATCGATGGTGCCGTAGTACGTAATAGCACCCCACATCATAACGCCGCCCTCTCGGCTGTGATGTCGGTTCAAGAATCGCTTTTCTGTTTGCAGGTCATGGAAGTAATAGTTGTAGCCAATAGGCCCATCTAAATTAAACTACTTTACATTTGTAAATACAACGGTTTTCCAGCCATTTACATGGCCTCTTTGCTGCACATCCTATACCATGTAGTCTTTTGGGAATTGAAAACGCTTTTCCTTACGAGGACCATTAAGTGGCGGCTTTTTTTTTTGTAATTTTTGGTATTTAAGATACTCAGAGCTCTTAAAAACTCTGCGCACTGATGACTTGCTCGCTTGCACTCCAGCTTGAGCTTTTATTTTTGACAAGGATAAGACAGAATTAGAAGAAATCCTGATGATTTTTCTTTTCTCGGGGTCCTTGATGTAATTGTCGACAACTGCTGGGCTCCGTCCAATTTTTTTTAGCTATTGCGCGGTTAGAATATCCTTCAGAACGGTAATCATCGATTTTAGCCCTTTCCGATAGATTTAAAATTTTTTGTTTTGTCATTTTGACTCGTAAATCGACTAAGATGTATTAAATTAAAATAAACAAACGCCCCTAACAAAAAATTACCGCTTACTTTAAAAATAATACAAAAACAACAAAGTGCCTTTATTCAAAGAAATACCACATTTTTAGATCATAAATTCCTCAAAAAAAGGTTCCTTAATTAAGAAACCACCATTGTCATGATTTTGTTTATATCTCAAGATGTCTAGCTTCCATTTCTATTTTAAAATTCTGGAATCGGTTAAAAATTGCAAGAGATAACGGCTCCTGAATATGGGATCTTTTGTGCCTTTATTTAAGTGAACCAAAGTGTATGTCTATAAAATAATTCTAAAAACAGTGTAATTTCAAGCATTTGCTTTTGGTACTTTTTGTTTTTGTTAAAGAAGTCACTTTCTTTACTTTTGTCGGAATTACATTCGAGTCCCTTTTGAAACACACATCTGAATAATCAGTTTTAAGTCATCTTGGATAGTCTTAAAGACTCACATTGGTGATTTTTGTAAAAACAATCTTCCAAATGCTGAGTACATACATACTTATACAAACTGTGTTTTATGTAGTTATAAGAGTTTTTATGTTCCTGAAGAATTTTTCGTTAAAAAATTATTTTGTTTTCGTAATAATGTATATTGTTTTGTTCAGCCTTTTATACAGGTTTATGGGAACACACATAACATCCACACACAAAGCGTTGCCAGAAGCTTGAGAAAAAATCATCATAGGCAGAAATAAAATCAAATTTTACAGAAAAAAATCATCATTCATTCACTACAAAATTTTATTTTAAAATTATAACTAAAATACATATATTAACATACATTGTATGTATTTAAATTATTATTGTTTGAAGTGTACGAAGTTTTACGAAGAACTATTACTCTAATATATACAGGGTTACATATTTTTAATAATATCTTTAATTTTTAAATTAAAGCAAGAATTGCTAAGAAATCGGGAGCGCGGTTTTCTAATCTATTTTTAGTTTTGTTTAAATTGACTGTTGAGAATATTCATTCGACATTTGCTGAAGAAATGGGAAGACTTAAAAATTTTTGAACAAATTTTGATAACACCGGAAAGCCTTGAAAGTTGTCCGCACGTCAGATTTTATCTTGTTAAGAAAATCATCAATCTCCCACTCCCCAAAAACCAACCAAAACGACTTTTATTGATCAACATCGTTGTATACTCCACACAATTGCAATGGTGGCATGTCATAGAGTCCAAGGACATAATCTTCATGGAATTTATAGTGCACCCAAAAGTGACATAATGTCTTTCGTCATTATACGTTTTGAAAAACGTCATAATCTCCACGGACATTGTGTTGTTTTTAGTATGGACATGGTGACACTTATGAAAGTGTCATAATGTCCGCATACCATAAAATACACCTAAAATATCCATGGACGTTATGATTCTACACTAGATTATGTCCTTGGACAATATGACATGTCACCATTGCAATATCAAGATGAACAAGTTGTCTATCTATAGGCGAATAGTGAAGTTCTTTATCTTTTGTTGTCTACGGCAAAAACTTCATCGCCAGCAGTTTCTTCAGTATAGGCTGTAGAACCTGTGAAAGTTGATTACTACAAAACTAGCTGGAGCTCTACATCAAAACAATCTAGAGATCTGATTGTTGATATGGATATTGTAAACTCACTGAATACAGTTTTCCTGTTATAATTAGCAGTTCATTGTAGAAGAGCGAGCTTGTAGCTATGAAACATTCATCTCCCAATTGAAGAGAGGGAACAAATCTGTACGTATAATATGGCATATATCGAATATTCAATTGCAGAATTAGGTAATGTGGGTATCGTAAAAATGGTAATTGGAAGATCTATTAAATAAAGTGGAAAGAACTAATTAAGGGCTTAGCGAAGAGATTTTTCAAGCAAAATCTTTAAAAATTCGAGAGTAAATTGTCAAAGTCATCATAAAAATTCATATCGGCTAAAAATTGTCACAGATTAAAACGTTAAAATGTATGATTATATTATCAGCCTTTTAATTTATTTCGTTTGTTGAAAAAAAATGGCTAATTAATTTAAAAGTGTGTGGGTATTAAGTTTTTGAATTAAATTCAATGTTAATTAGAAACGTATAACCGTTAATCATAGTTTTTTCGTGTTTTTTTAATTAAACTTTTAGTAACGTTTATACTAAAACATTCTGAAGAATTTTTTTCAAATAATTCTAGGCAAATTAAATACCTTTATTTATCTTTTAATATATACTAGATATTTATTTAGCTTTAAATACGGAATTTGGTGAAAACAGTATGTCATTCATAAAGTTACAGAATCCACTGAAGTCAAAATCATATTCTTCAGAATGTAAAAATATTTATTCTCCCACTTCATTTTTAATTAGCTGTCTCAGTCAGTAAGAAAGTTTTTCTGTTTAAAATAACAGATAAAATAATAATAAGAGTTAAATTATTTATAACTTTAAAAACCGAAAGTTTTTCACTTGAAAACATAATTCAATATAATACGAAGCACAATTTTAATTCAAATTTATAAATTTTAAATAGAGTTTCTTTGGTTTTATAGACCCACAGGTAAAATTTCCCTCTGTCAAAAATTTAATCCGATATTTAAATTTTTTTATATTTATATTTTACATTTTTAACCCCAAAACAAAGTCCAAAAATAAATACGTACATTTTTAGTGTTGGTTGATTCTTTATTTAAACAACTACTGCGTGTTTCTTAGATTTAGAATATTTAAGTTAATCCTAAAGAAAATTTTTGAAAATTGATAAATATTTGAATCTTTCTGTAGAGTAATAATATCACAGTTTTCCACTTTATTAATAATAATATATATACGATAATATGATACAGATAATCGTAAAAATATAAGAAGTTTCGAAACAAAAATCGTCAAACGACAATATGTGATATTTATGGAAAAAAATCACATCTTCTCCTTAACCAAATACACTATAAAGTTTACTTGTGTGGGCGAGTGTGTGTGTGGCCAGAACAAGTATAAAAGGCAGAACAAAATTGAAAATCAGACAGATTTTTTTAAAATCGGTGGATTTGCACGTGAATATCATGCAGTTAAAGATGATGAGGGTAAATGTCGGGCTTTGCTTGGGATGCTAATGATGCTACAGAACAATGTCTAGGACACTTAAAGTAATTTTCATTAACGTGAATTCAGTTGTCTCTAAGCATAGGAGACTCTATTTAAAACTATTTTTGGACAAATACAATCCCGACGTTGCTCTAATAGTTGAACATAAATTAAGTCCTCGACACAAGTTAGACATTGCTGGATATATAATATTTAGACAGAATCGTTAATCTGGACAAGGAGGAGGGACGGCCGTTCTAGTGAAGGATAGTATTTCATGTGAAAGGGTAATAGTTGACACTGGAACTTTAGAAAACACGATTGTGCGCATTCACAGAATAAATGGGTCCTCTATAACTGTAGTGTCGATGTATGGTAGACCAACAGCGACAATGTCAGCCTCTGATATTAGGCCTGTTTTTGACCTAGCCAATAATGGGGCAGTGGAAGTTGGAGCCGATTTAAATGCTAGGCATCCGTATTGGGGGGATTCCCTGGAGAACACAAGTGGTCGGTTGCTATATGATTTACTATTAGCGAATCCGAACCTAGAAATTCATCCCACTGATGGCCCGACAAGAACTACGGCCGTTTCCTCTTCATATATAGACATAATGATAACTTCTGTTGGTATGTCTCCCATAATCATGGGAAATGGGCTTAAAACCCTTGATTTTGAATCTGATCACAACGCTGTGGAAGCAGTTTTTGGCATTGCGGACTGTGTTGGAAGAATACGACCAAAAAGGTTAGATTTAAACAAGATGGACAGGGCAAGATTTAATGCGATTCTATCCCGGGAACTTGCCGACTGTACGCTACCAGTAGATACGAACGTGTCTGAAGCGGATATTGACGAGTGTATAGAGTCAATGACATATGCCTTTAAGAATGCTATTAACTTTCTACTCCTAAGGTTCTAGTTGGAAGTAAAGGGCTTTTGAAGCTTCCAGCTAACATACTTCATTTTATTGATGAAAAAAAGAGATTGCGCCGTATAGTTCAAAGATGTGAGGACCCAGGACGTCGTCTTACCCTTAAAGCAGAAGTAAAAAACCTGGATAGAATAATACAGGGTGCTATTGCAGTTTACGAGCGCGAAAACTGGACGAGAAAATTAAGCAACATTAGGCTGAATGATAGGACGTATAGATCTTTAAAGTCTGTGGCTGGTTTAAGTAAAAATGTTGTCATCCACGATCTGATCGCTGCGGATGGCTCAATAGTATCTGATGACTTAGGGTAGGCTAATCTACTGGCAGACCACTTCTACAGCGTGCACGAGTATGAAATAGTTTCCGATTCTTTTGCAGTAACCGTCGCAAGTAGAGTCTCCACTTTACAGAATAGGACACCTATGATGGTTTTTGATAGGACTACTACCGCAGATGGTAGCGGCTCGAATAACAGCCAGCTGATTAGAGCAGAAACCATTGGCGAAAATTTAAGGAGAAGACCAAACAAAAAATCGTCGGGATACCTGGGGATTTCTGGCAATTTTAATGAACCACTGCATCTGATTCAGTATTTGATATTGAATTTATATCTGTATTGATTAAAAACAGGGGTAAACGGATTTTTATAACATGTTCTTATGTGCCGCCATCTTCTCCAATGCGGATATATACTCTACATGCCGAAGCCATTAAATCTATTGCTCAATCTGCATTTGCTGAAGATTCAATTTTTAGTTTTGGAGATTTTAATTTGCCATCAATATCCGGAAGTATTTACCGGAAGAAAAATTTTTTGTTCAAACTACGCTGGGCTCTAACAGTAATGAATTCTTTAATATTTTATACGATTTGGGCTTATACCAACTAAATGGCATCATGAATAGTTCCTCAAGGTTACTAGACCTAGTTTTTGTTAATAATGTTACTGATTGTTTTATTAGGCGCTCCTTACCCATCCCATTACTATCGAATTATTAGCTTCAACTCCATATAAATCTGTGGTGCCTTTATGTATAAAGTCCTTCTCTTTCAAGAACACCAATTATAGTTTATTAAATGAACTCCTAAAGAATACTAACTGGAATAACATTCTATCTTGCACCGATATAGATAAGATGACTAAAGCTTTTTACTATAAGATTTATTATTTTATGGACTTGTGTGTTCCGAAAACAATAACCAAGCAAAACGTTGGTCCTCCTTGGAATAATAAACAATTATCGTACGCTAAAAATAGAAAGAACAAACTATACAAAAAATTCAAACTGTCTGGTGATTCTGCTGATTATGTAAGGTATTCCATTAGCCGCGCTACATATTCCTCGCTTAACAAAATATTTTATAATATTTATATACAAAAATTGAGAATTAATTTAAAACGTAATCCAAAGGCATTTTTCAAATTTGTAAATCAAAAAAGAAAAACGAATGGATTCCTTTCCGCTTTAAAGTTTCATCTAACCGAATCCAGTGATGATATCATTATAAGCAATTTATTCGCCGATTTCTTCTCAACAATTTACTCAAATGCAAAGTACGATGAATCTTTCAAGTATCCATTCAACATCGCTAAAACTCAATCAATTAATATACCATTTAATGATAAATCAACAATTTTCAAGGAATTAAAAAGTCTTAAATTCTCATATAACAGTGGACCTGATAAAATTCCTAGCAATATTCTGATAAATTGCGCTGATAGTATTTAGAAATTTTGTTTAATAAAATATGGTAATTTTCCCGAAATCTGGAAGGATTCCTTTATCATTCCTTTTTTTAAATCAGGAAACAAGTCCGATGTTTCAAATTACCGTGGTATTGCAAAATTAAGTACTATACCTAAATTATTTGAAATAATTATCACCGAACATTTATGCTTTCATACATCAAATTTGATAACACATCATCAGCATGGATTTCGAAAGAGATGCTCTAGTATAACAAATCTTTTACATTTTTCAACAATTATACATCATGGGTTTCTGCAGAAACAACAAACTAACGTGATATACACCGATTTCAGCAAGGCATTTGATAAAGTCAATCATATGCTTCTGAAGAAAAAATTGGAATTAATTGGTTTTACCGATTTAAGTGTCAAATGGATATACTCTTATCTAACAAGCAGAAAACAAATGGTTCGTTTTAATAACTCCTGCTCTAGAAGCATAGATGTTGTATCTGGGGTTCCACAGGGAAGCCACCTTGGGCCGCTTCTATTTTCGTTATTTATTAATGACTTGCCTGATGTCATTCAATCATCCAATATTTTGATGTATGCCGACGATGTAAAAGTTTCTCGTAATTACAGTTACCGACCAGCAACATCTGCAAGCTGACCTTAACTCGCTTCACAATTGGTGTAAAATAAATCTTTTGGAGCTAAATCTGAAGAAATGTAAATATATGTGCTTCGCTAGAAAAAACCGATACCTGCACGCTATTTTATCGATGGCTATCATCTGGAAGAAGTAGATAAAATATTAGATCTTGGATTGTTACTTGACCCCAAACTTAATTTTATCTCACATATAAATTTGACAGCAAACAAAGCTAGAGGTGTACTGGGATTTGTAAAACGTTGGGCTAAAGAGTTTGATGATCCATACGTTACTAAAAGCCTTTATATGTCGCTTGTCAGGCCTATTCTGGAGTACGGATCCATAATTTGGGACCCTATCTATAAAAAATATTCAGATGTTCTCGAATCTGTTCAAAAACAGTTCCTGCTTTTTTGCCTCCGTGGATTAAACTTTAACCTACTCGAGTTACCTGCCTATTCAGCCAGACTTTGTCTGGAGTCGCAGAACAGTACTAAATATTTCCTTTCTTTTTGGCGTGATTAGTGGCGATTTATCCACTCATTTACTTATTAACAGAATTACTTTAAATGTACCACAAGGCCCTACACGTAATTTTATCCCTTTAGCTGTAGAATTTTTTCGGGCTAATTATGCTAACGCAGATCTTTTAGGATAACTTGTGCAGATTTTAATAAATATTATGAGTTTATTGATTTTAATTTGTCACTAAACTCAATTAGAAATATCATATTAGTTTGCCTAAACAACTAATTTTTTTTATTTATGTACAGTTTTTTTTTATTTGTTACATTTTTTATTACTGCATGCAGTTTAATTTAAGCCAATTGATTATGTTATTTAAAGTTTTTTTATTATTGTATGTATGTTAATTTAAGCTAATTTAATGTTGTATTTAAATTAAAATATGTCTGCAAGGATTTAAATTTCCGTAGACAATTAAATAAATAAATACATCAAAAAAATAAACTTGGGATACTTTCCGAGAGCATGGAAAAGGGCATTAATAGTTCCGATATTGAAACCCAAATCTGACCCAAGCAGAGCAGCAACTATAGGCCGATTTCTCTCATATCTCCCTTTGGAAAGTTATTAGAATTCTTTATTCATTCCAAGATCACGGACAAAATATCAGACTGCAATATTCTTCTAGATTGTCAGTTTGGATTTAAAAAGGACACTCAACCTTGCATGCATTGATGGTTTTTTCAAACTATGTTTCCAAAGGTCTGAACAAAAGATATCTTACAATTGCGGTTAGCTTGGACTTTGTCAAGGCTTTTGATACCGCTTGGCAGGATGGCACTGTTTTTAATAGGATGGACATCGGCTTCGATAGAAGTGTGTGTAAAATCGTCTCTAATTTTCTATCTGATAGGACTTTTGGCGTTAGAATAGGCAGAACTCGATCGATTGAAAAATCTGTCAGTGCTGGAGTACCACAGGGATCCTTGCTTGGCCCTGTACTTTATAATATATTTATGGCTGATACACCTAAACCCGCTGACGGCGATCTTTTGTTAATGTATGCAGTCATTGCAGCTTCTGGGCCCCTCGCTCGTATTGTAAACGGAAGAGATAAAAACTACTTGACTCGACTGGAGCCCTACTTTGGTAAGTGTCGGCTTCACTTAAATATGAATAAGACTAAGGCATAAAAGGCAAGCGTAAATTTTTATATCCCAATAGCAGATCTTTCATACCAACTCTAAGTATAGGCAGCGAACTGATCAGGGTTTCGGATAGGATGAAATACCTTGGTGTAATTCTCCAGGAAAATTTTGAGTTTTATCGCCACATAGACTTTGTCTTGGAGCGCGGCAGGCTTGCATATGCCGCTATAGATCTATTCTTGGATATAGGGGAGGACGCAATAGGAAAATTCGATTCCTTGTTTATCGCCAGATAATTCGACCTCTTATATCCTATGCCTTCCCACTCTGGTCCAGGATTTCTTCTGCTCAGATGGAAAGGCTACGGTGTAAGCAGGGGCCTGATGGCATCTACCGCAAGCCATCTTGCAAATCAATATACAAAGCAATAGGCTTCGATAGAATTGACTCTTATATGGTAGGGTCGGCTATAAAATTTCTTAAGAGGGCTTAATCCCTTGAAAACAGTCTTCTTGGACAGTGCTTTAAAAGCGCAAACAATCTGAGGACCATACGATTGTCTAATTACTTATCACCGATAGACCTTATGACATTGAACGGAGCTGGCCTCCTATATGAAAGTGCAAACCTCTTATATTACCATAGGAGAATAAATACCTTAGATATAGAAAATGTGGTGTATAACACCGCCCAATAGGCTATTCCTATTCTTGTGTATATAGCTTTATTTTCTTTTGTATATAACGCTATTTTTTCTTCTTTCTCGCCTTACTATAAGGTTTAGTTTAATATTAGAACTAAGACCAAATGCCTCCCTTATTAACTTTTTTTTGGGGGAAATTTTAAAACAAATGTTGTACCTGCAGTTAACTTAACTTTAATATTATTAGAAGCGGCCATGCTGCAAATACTTTTATAGAATATCTTGGCTAGTCCTTGAAAAATACGCTAGTATGTAAGGAATAAATAATTAATTAAAATTAGTTTTAAGAAAACATGTAAATCATTAAAATTTTTGGAAATAAATATATACTATATATACTAGAAAATCAGACAGATTGCAACCAGCTTGCCTGCCGCACTGCCGCAATATTTTGAGATAGCGGCCAAAACTCCTTTTGGTTTTTGTTCTCCGATTTTAAAGTTATAAGACTCATATGAAAGTAGACAGTAGTAAACCTCGGAAGCCAAAAAATTAGAACCCTATTTCAACTATTTCACTGAGAACAAGGTGGTCCAAAATGGGCTTTTTCAGAATTTAGTAAATTTATGATATTTTTAGTTAATTTTTAAAGTTTAAATGATCATAACTTTTTTTGTTTTTCAAGATTTTTGGACGAAATAAATTTTGTGTTGTAACTTAACTTATTTCCTATTACTGGTAAAAAAATTGAAGCTCTACTGTTTTCAGAACAATTTAAATATTTTTTTAAAAAAGGTCAAATTTCTCGGAAATTTCATAGAACACAACTTCTGTGAGTCAAGCTGAGTCAAAACACAAATTTACTATTTTGTAGTCCTAATTCTCCCCTACATTCCTATATATAATTGTCCATGCATCGGGACTGCACTTTTTGAGCTACAGCAATTTTTCTGACCCATGGTAAGATATTCGGTACAAATGCACGTCATATTTTTGAGAAGTTATTTGTATGTGAAAGTGGCTATTATGCATATTTTTTGATGGAATTTTGTACAAGAGTTCTTATTGGCCCAAAAAATAGTTCTGTTTAAATTAGGAGAAGTTGGACCATATTTGGACCTAGTCCACATAGAAGGGTGCATCAAGATTTTGACAAAAATGACAATAGAACTCTCAAGTTATGTGGTATCTGGCAATTCATTTGGATAAGGTAAAAAATGATTTTATTGCCATCTAATATTACATAACTTGAATACCTGAAAATTGCAAATAAATTTAAAACCAATGGAAATAACTGGTAAAACCATGTATCTGTTATATTATTACCAGTACCTGTTAACTCTCAAATTATGTGGTATCTAGCAATTCATTTGGAAAAGCTAGAAAATGATTTTATTACCATCTAATATTACACAACTTAAATACCTGAAAATTGCAAATAAATTTAAAACCAATGGAAATAACTGGTAAAACCAAGTACCTGTTATATTATGTTTCAAAGAGGAAAAAAAGATCATGTTGAAACTTCGAGCAATAGTATATTAATCCATGCATTCATTTTTCTTCTTCATTATTGTTTAAACAATGGCTAAATTCAGTTATAGTGTTCTATCTGATATATATTTTGAACGGAAAGATGAAAACGACATTATTAAACGATATTCTTCAAAATATGCGACAAACAAGAAATTAAAGTTCATAACTTAAAAATAAAAAACTTTTTAAATACTTTAAGAAATGTTCAATGTTCCAAAAACAAGAAATTGTTTTACTCACGCAACCAAAAATGGCTAAGAAATAAACTTATTTTTAAAAAACCATCAGTAACTACCACGGAAACTGGAAAAGGTGGTCGACCAGCAAAGCCAATTGATAACTGTAGTGAAAGATCACGAAGACGAAAGCTTAAACATATCAATGAAGAAGTTTCTTGTAGCATCATAAAGGATTTATTTCTGCATCAAATTCAACCATCGAAAACTAAAAAGAGTAAAATTGCTATAATTAAAAAAATAGTGAAAGCAAGCCCCAGACGCACAAAAAGGATTTTAGAAAGTATGCCGACACCATCTGAAGAAAATAAATTTACTTCAGAAGAAGCATTTGCGTTTTTTGGATTTGAAAATGACTAAAAGCCAATATAAAGAATTGCGGAAGCGAACCAATGAAAAAAATTGTGGAATTTTTCCATCATATCGAGATATAGTTTCTGCCAAAAAAGATTGCTTACCTTCACCAACTGCTATTAGTGTAACTTCAGCAGAAATAAAATTGATGCTGACTATTTAAAGAAGTTTAAAAATTGCAGCATGACTTTAATTTCTAAAAGGGGATGTAATGGGTCCTCTGGCCAATACAAATAATGTAATGCGGAAAATTCACCAGATTCCAATTTATTCATGATTTCTTTCGTTCCATTACGTTTAACAAAAACTTATATTGGTTCAGAGCCGTCAACTAGTAGAGCTGCAGAGATAGATGTATGGAAGAATGAAATTCCCTCGTCAACAAAATTTTGTAGACCAATAAAGTTTGCTTACAAAAAAGAAACTAAAGATGTCATAACTCAAGAAGTTGGCAAAAAAAGAGATGAAATTAAAGAACTTCAGTCAGTGATATTTGAATTTAATGACCAATGCATCGAAGTTAACTTTATAATGTCACTTACAATGATCGATGGAAAAGTTGCACAAGTTTTTACCGAAACAAAGTCTTCGTCAAACTGCACCATATGCCAAAAAACATCACGTCAATTGAGCCAACCACCAACACAAGACGATAGTTTTAATGAAGCATATGAATTTGGAATGTCACCTCTTCATGCTAGAATTCGTTTTATGGAGCATATTCTTAAATTGCGATGCGATTTGGAATTTGGCCCGTTAGGCGAAACAGTGACCAGCCAAAGCAAGGAGAAAGAAATTCTAATGATGGAAACACAGCAATGAGATTTTTTCCGATCCAGAAACTGCAGCTTCTATAACTGGAGTAGATTATGATTTAATTCGACGATTCCAAATCATATTAGAAGTTATAGCATGTAGCAAAAATATAGATGCAAAAAAATTTGGTCAGTATTCTAATGAGACAGCAACCCTTTATAACCAAAATGGAGACATATGCCAACCACAGTTCACAAAATTTTGTTCCATGTGATATAAATAATTCAGCACAATATGCTTCCAATTGGAGATCTCTCAGAAGAAGCGCAAGAAAAAAGGAACAAAGACTAAAGATTCTTTCGCGAGCACAATACAAGAAAAATTTCCAGATATTGTACTAATGAAGATCTTATTAATATTTTGTTGTGCACATCAGACCCATATATGTCCAGTATTCGACAAAAACGGAAATCAACCTCATTAGAGTTAGATGAAGAAGCTAAACAACTACTGCAAAATGAAAATCAAAGCTATTTGGAGCAAATTTTTACTAATATTGTTTAATTAATACTAGTTTAAAGATTATAATTTGTTTCTAATTTTAGTATAAATTTTTATTAATACCTTTAAATAAAATATATGTGCACTTTAAATCAATAGTAAAAGTTTACTTAAAATTTTATCGATGTTGTGTTCTGTATATAATATATCCAAATGGTATTGATATTGTTGGGAATTTCAGTGTTATTTTTCAGTTTAATCCTCACAAGAATTAGCTTTCTTCCAAAAAATCCAACCTTTGGCCCCTGTGAATATTGAGAGTATATAAATGTCAGGGGCCAAATGTTGGCATTTTCTGACCAAAATTAAGTTTAGGAATAATTAATAAGTATTGGTTGTAAAATACGATTGAAGAAAATAAGAAATTATAAAAAAATACCTATTTAAAATGTCAAAATATTTAACTTTTACATGGAAACTCAACAAAAAATTAATATGCATTTTTAACTCCACATTACTTACGTTCCTATCAGTCGATTTTTACGTTTGAATTGAAGCTTAAAGTCCCTCCTATTGAACATAACAAATTGCGTAAAAAAAATACCAATCCGGTCCAAAGTTATAGAGTTTTGACCGCTATCTCGCGAAATTGACCACTGTGTGCCGGTGAGAAGTTTTGGTGAGGAATTTTATAATTCCCCATGTTATTTCTTGAAAACAGATCAAGTTGAATTGCTGGAAGGAACAATACCACAGAAGCATTTTTTCTACCGGTGTTGACTCAACCCTAGTGACTCGAAAAAATCTGGGAACCCTGCTTCCAGCAATCTCTGCGCATAATCAGTATCTAGTCTGTGTTGTTCTCGTTGCTGCTACAGCAGCACTGCCTGTACCGCCGCTGGCTGTGCTTCCTGTTTTGCTGCTACCCGCGCCATTCCTACCCAGTAGCGCCGTCGCCTTGTAGGCCGGTACCTGCGCCACCGCTGCATATTTTGTAACTTCACACGCTCCCGCAGCTGCCGTGATGGCCGGCACCATCGCCGCCCAGCAGCTCTGCTATCTGCCGGACTTAAAGTCTGCCTTTGTTTCGACGCTGCCGCTGACGGATGGCTACTGCCAATTGCGGCTACATAACTAGACCGTTGTTCACCCTTCATTGGAATCTTAAAGTTAACAAGAATCAAACGTATCCTAAAGTTTTATAACGTTTTCAAAACAGGAATAGTTTTTTTTCATTCCGTCCTAAGACGATAAAGAAAACCTGTACGATCCTGGACTCTGCAGCAGCTATTTTCAAATTTTTTTAAATATCAATATGAGTATCATTTTAAAGCTTTCGAAGAGATCTTTAAGGAAAATCTAAAATTTTTTAAAAATGTTTAACCCATTAAGAGCCGATGGAATTTTTATGTCTGTCTGTCTCAGCTAGAAAAAATAAATATGTCAATCAACCAGAAAAATAAATAAATATGTCAATCGATCAGACATATTGACGAAAGAGGTGCTATTGGAAATCAGCATGATTGGTCCATGTCCTTCGAGGCAGCCGGCAAAACACCACACACCAAAATTAGAGGTAGAATTTTTACATGTCATTTGGAACAATTAACTAACTCCATAAACAAATGTGGGGCGATATCAAATTAAGAAATAACATTAAGTTGAAAAATTGGCGTTCACCCATATTTTCCAAGTTAAGGGTCTCTGAAGTTTTAAAATTTTTAAAATATCAATTATCGATATGGGTATCATTTCAAAGCTTTTGAAGAAATCTTTAAGGAAATACAACAATTTTTTAAAAATGCTTAACCGGTTGAGAGCCGACAGTTTTTTGTAAAAAAAAAAAATATGTAAGCAGTACCAAATTTTTTTATTTTTTAATTCTGTCACCCCAATATTTGCTTTTTTAATTACTTTACTTAACTAGATTTACATAGATGGTGAAGGGTATTAAAATAGCCGAAAATAGCACTCTTACTTCTTTTTTATGATTTCATAAATTTTGTTATACCCTTCACCGCAAAAAGTGGAAAAATGGCATATCTAAGTTTGTCATTCCGTGTGTAATTTCTACAATATCCATTTCCGACCCAATAAAGTATATTTATAGTGACTTCTTTTACATAGCGAAGTCAATTGAGCGGTTTCCGTCTGTCCGTCCGTATTAGTGTTAAAATCAAGTTTTCCTCGGCAAAAAAAAAAAACAAATATGTCAATCGATCAGATTTAGTGTCAAAAGAGGTGCTACTGAAAATCAGCATGATCGGTCTATGTCCTATGTCGAGGCACCAGGCATAACACCACGAATGCCTCTTAATTTTTTTTAATATCATTGGAACAATAAAAAAAACTCCAATAAAAAATATAAAGATGTGGGGTGATAAAGAATTAAAATTTAAGGAAAAAATTGGCGCTTTCCCATAATTTCCGAGTTACAAGGCTCTGAAAGAGATCTTCAAGGAAATACTAACATTTTTTACAAATGCTTAACCCATTAAGTTTAATTTTAATTTTTAAATCTCTTTCACCTCAATATTTGCTTTTTTGATTGGAGTTACTTCACTTTACTAGATTTACATAGATGGAGAAGGGTTTATAAGATTTGGAATAGCCGAATATTGCACTCTTTCTTGTTTTTACTTGCAATCAACACTAATTAAAATTATATTTTTCAAAAATCAATTATTTTTTTTTACTCTTCCTAAGCAAGCTTAATTGCATTGACAAATGAAAATGCTGACCACTAGAAACTTGTACTATATAAGCAGCTATTTTTGTCCAATGAAATCAGAATTAATTTAGAAACTGAATAAATCATTTCTCTTTTGATTCTCAAAAAGGGCATTTTAATGCTCGGATAATGCGGCAGCAGTGCTAAGAAAATACTGAAACTTTAGGGAACCAAAACTTTAAAAAGCTTGTGCCGAATTGCAAAGAGTCATTTATATAAGCCAGGGCAAGCAAAAGAAAAAACTAATAGAAGAGCTAAAAATTTTAAAACTACAAGGTTGGAAAAACAAATGTTAGAAACCTTTGAAATCACGGAAGAAGATAGAACAAAACAAATAATAGAGAACATAGCAGACACTAAACTTGAGCAGACATCAAACACCTATGCAGTAAACGATAATAGAGTATCCTTAAGTTTAGACATAGTAATAGTTTTAGTAATAATAGTATTAATGATAACACTTTGGAAATTAATAAAAAACTATATAAAAAAAGGAAGTTACTACTAATTTGTCACAAATTAAAAATGTAAAGAAAAAAAAAAATATGATAAAAATATAAATATGGACCAAATCATTAAAGAACTCCAAAAAAATCAAAGGGTAGAAAATATACAAAAGAAACAATACAAGAAAAATATCATATAGTTAATGAATACGGTACACAATTTGGAAAACTTGTAGGCAATTTATCAAATCCACTTAAACAAGAAAAAATTGAAGAACTTTTGAAAGAACACGCAAATATCAACAGTTCAAACATGTCGAATTTTGATATCAAAAAAGCCTCGGAACAATTCCGATATTTGACGGAAAATATGCACACCTCGATATATTTCTATCAATGGTAGGAATGATTCATGATGAACTTAGCGAACAGGAAAAAAAGAAATTAATAAAATATGTTACTGCTATGAAACTAAACGATAGGGTAAGAAGTATTTTAATGACACAAGACATACCAACTACATTTAATAAACTAAAAGCAACACTATCCAAATATTTCAAATCAACAAAGACAGCCGGTAGTCTTCATTCCGAAATCAGAAATATTAATCAAAGAGGCAATGTATCAAATTTCAGAGAAAAACTAAACGCACTGATCTCAGAATTAACTATAGTACAATTCAGTGACCTAGAAGATAGTTCGAACGAAGTAGCACGTTCTACAATCAGAGTGATGAACGAAAAATTAGCACTCGAAACATTCCAAGAAGGTTTACAAGAAAATATAAAAATAGCAGTAGTAGCAGCACAACCCAAATCATTAATACAGGCATATGAAATAGCTAGTACGCAGGAACGATTATTACAGACAACGAATAGGTTAGACATTTTTTATATAAGTAACAATAATCGACGCAATTACAACAATAATAATAATTACAACAGTAACAATAATAGAGACAACAATCAAAGAACAAATAGATACAACAATCAAAAAATAAATAGATACAACAATCAAAGAACAAATAGATATAACAACCAAAGAAGACCAGATTTTACCACTAATAACAACAGACATACCAATAGTAGCAACTACAACCATTACAACAACAGAAGTTTTAATAATCTAAACAGAAGTACAAACAATCGTAACATACCACCCAAACGTACGAACAATACACCAACAGGGAAACGGAGAAACCCTGGAGATTCAGGACGAATCTCCAGAAAGGGAAAATTACTGATTCATACAAAAAATCCTAACACTTCGAACTTCATATATTTATCTATTAAAGGCCTGACGTACAAATTGACTTTGTTAATAGATACTGGTTCCGACATATCACTTTGTAAAGAAAATGTTGTACACGGATGAAACATATTTGAACAAGATATTTTTAGATTGAATGGCATAACAAAAGATTATACAGAGACCCTTGGATCTACTGAATTGGAAGTAGTACTTGGAGAACAGTGCTCAAAACATAAACTTTACCTAGTAAACAGTGACTTTCCAATAAACATAATTGCATATAATAAGATGGAATTTTGGGAATGGATTTCTTTCATAAATACTACTGTATAATAAATTACGATACACAAACCATAAGTGCCTATATAAATGAAGATACTATTACAGTTCCTATAGAATCCAATAAAAATCATTTAACAAACGTCATCATACCACCAAGAAGTGAAAAAATTGTAAAAATCAATATTGAAATAAGTGAAGATAGTGTAGTATGTAACAAAGAAATACAAAAAGGTGTTTTCGTAGCAAACACGATCATGCCATAAAACGGTAATCGCCACATTAAAATTCTAAATACATTAGAAACACTCATACGATTGTCACAACTAAAACTAGCTACAGTACCTCTACAATACTATGACATTTATAGAACCACTCATCTAGATAACGAACATTTCTCAGAATACAGATTTCAGAAATTACTAAAAACAATTAAATTCAAAGATTTTGATGAAGAAAACCAGAAAACCTTGTACGACATATTCAAACAGTGTCAAGAAATATTTCATCTAGAAGGAGAACCCTTGACCACTAACAATTTTTACAAACAAACCATTGAATTAAATGATAATACCCCAGTGTACGTAAAAAATTATCGTTTACCACACAATTGAACGAAATAGACAGACAGGTGCAAAAACTATTACAAGAAAATATAATAGAACCTTAAATTAGCCCATACAACTCTCCTTTATTATTGGTTCCTAAAAAAGGACAAGATGACGTAAAAAAATGGCGTTTAGTTGTGGATTACAGACGCTTGAATAATAAAGTCATAAATGACAAATTCCCTCTAACAAGACTAGAGGACATTTTAGACAGGCTAGGACAAGCAGAAATTTTCTCAACTTTTGATATGACGAATTCTTTTCATCAGATAGAACTTGATACAACATCAAGGCCAATTACAGCATTTTCCACTAACAGCGGTCACTATCAATACAACAGACAACCTTTTGGACTGAAAATATCGTCAAACAGTTTTCAGAGGATGCTTACCATAGCATTATCTGGTTTAGATTCTGAAGCATTCCTATATGTAGACGATATAATAGTTTTCGGATGCAGCCTCAAGCACCATAATGAAAATCTCATAAAAGTATTTAAAAGAGTAAAACAGTACAATTTGAAATTAAATGCAGAAAAATGTTGCTTTTTAAAACCAGAAGTCCTATATCTAGGACACCTTATTACAAAACATGGTATTAAAACCGATCCAATAAAATATGAAATCATTGAACAGTATCCAATTCCTAAAAATTCGGATGAAGTTAGAAGATTTATAGCCTTCTGTAATTACTATAGAAGATTTATTCCAGATTTTGCTAAAACAGCAAATTGCCTAAATAATTTATTGAAAAAGAAAGTCAAATTCGAATGGACAGAAGATTGCCAAAAAGCATTTGAAACATTAAGAGTCAAACTAAAGAACCCACCTATATTACAATACCCTGATTTTGAGAAACCATTCATACTGACTACAGACGCCTCAAACGTAGCTTTAGGAGCAATACTTTCACAAGGAGAAATTGGTAGCGACTTGCCTATATTATATGCAAGCAAATCTCTGAATAAACACAAGAGGAACAAGTCAGTTATTGAAAAGGAATTATTAGGAATTCATTGGGGCATACAATTTTTTAGACCATATCTTTATGGAAGAAAATTCACTGTAGTAACAGACCATATCCTCGAAGCTGACCCGAATACGACTTGAGTTATCAGAATATGACTTTGATATTATATACATATAAAAAGGGAGCAAATAATACTAACGCAGACGCGTTATCTCGTATTGAAATGAACTCAAAGATATTGAAAGAAATGATTCCACTCTGTATTGATGAAAAAGAAAGAAAAACTCTGGCAATAACACGTAGCATGCTTAATAAGAATGACAAAAATAAAAGAAATAAAAAACAAGAATAAGAATAAGAATTACATATCTCAACAGGAGACTGATCACCTCCATATGTGGGAATGTATATCAATGAATGATATAAAGAAGCTTCAAAGAATACAATTTATATATGAAAATAATGAGAATAATATGCAAAATGAATATAATGATAAAATTACACTCGTGATATGCAATAGAAGCGAAAATCCAATGTTTTCAGAAACATTTATGGAGAAACTTTTATTGAAAATAGAGAAATTGAAGAATAAAAAGTACGTACTATATGATAATGATGAAATATTTAAATACATACCGGTAGAAAAATTTAAAGAAGAATATAATAAATTTAAAAACAATGACGTCGATATAATAATATACAGAATGCCAAAAAGAGTAAACGATAACATAAAACAATACAGACTAATAGAAGAATTTCATAACTCACCTCATAGTGGACATTTCGGAATAAGAAAGACCTTAATCAATATAAAACAACGATTTATTTGGAAGGATATGAATAAAATGGTCCAAAAATTATGTTAGAACATGTGAATCATGCCAAAAGAATAAACAAATGAGACATACGAAAGAACCCTTTTCAGTGACAGATACACCAACAAGTAGTTTCGACATTGTAGTAATGGACACAGTTGGACCACTAAGACCATCAGAAAACTTTAGATATATACTCACAATGCAGTGTGAACTAACGAAATATGTTATAGCTTGTCCAATAGTATCAAAAGATGCCAAAATAGTTGCAAAAACACTAGTAGAAGAAGTTATTCTAAAATACGGGTTATTTAACGTTCTTAAAACAGACAGAGGCACTGAATTTACCAATGAGTTAATGAGAGAGATTTGTGTATTATTAAAAATAAAACAGAATTCCTCGACGCCTTACCATCATGAAACTTTGGGAACAATAGAACGCAATCATCGTGTTCTGAATGAATATTTTCTAAATTTCGTAGAAGACAATAATTGACATGAATGGATACCATACTTTGCTTTTGCTTTTAACACAACTCCTAACACAGATACTAATTATACACCTTTTGAATTAGTATATGGAAAACTTCCTAGACTGCCAGGTGACGAATTAAATGAACCTCAAAAGATTAACAATCTAGAAAATTATTTTAATGAACTTAAAGTTAGACTTCGTTACTCATTGCAAAGAGCAAGAGAAATAATATTAAAAGTTAAGAATAAGAGAAAATTAAAATCCGAAAGAAAACAGAACAAAATAGAATTAAAAATAGGAGACCTAGTTTTAGTAAAAGTTGAAAATAGGAAAAAACTCGATCCTCCATACAAAGGTCAATATAAAATATTAGACATAGATGATTTGAATGTCATCATAGAAATTGATAAATCTAAAGTAAAAAGTATACATAAGAATAATTTATAAAAGTTGAATTCTTATTAAATTCTAGTGACTCTTAAATTCATTAAACTTAAAAAAAAAAAAAAAAAATTTATATATATATATATATATATATATATATATATATATATATATATATCTATACAACTAATTGTATCTATATCAACATAGAATAAGAAATACAAAAAAAGTTTAAAACACTTATCCACTAACATTCGGCAATAAGAAATTTTATATAAATTACACAATATTCTTAAACATTTCTATTGAACTTTTATTTTTAATAATACCCAAAACCAAAAAGGGTGAGGGTGTAGTGTATGTGCACTTATGCGCAACACTGTTATAGTAAGTATATACTCGTATACATATGAGCAAGACTGTATGCAACATAAAACCAAAAATACAAATTGTTCAATAAAAATTAAGTAAAAGAAATTTATGTGTAGTCAGCAAAAAATGCAAGTTCAATGTTTAAGAATATTTTTTTGATCATGAGAATTTGGATTGTAACCAAATATCATTTTTGTTTATAAATATTTTTCAGCAATGTCAATTCTTTTAATTTTATGAAAATGCTGACCACTAGAAAATTGTACTATATAAGCAGCTATTTTTGTCCAATAAAATCAGAATTAATTTAGAAACTGAATAAATCACTTCTCTTTTGATTCTCAAAAAGGGCATTTTAATGCTTGGACAATGCGGCAGCAGTGCTAAGAAAATACTGAAACTTTAGGGAACCAATTCTTTTAAACTTTATAAATATACACAGTACAATATTATGTTGTTACGTTTATTTAAATTATAAACGTTTTATTTATGAGTTTTTTATTTGCAAAATCATTACACACACAACTTTTAGAGTTTTAATTAAATTACACTTTATTTAATTAATTATTTGACGATTTAACTATTCGCGATTGATAATACACGTTGGCAACTTTACTTGTTGTACCACGAGATCTTAACTAGATGACGCTCACAATACGAATGAATCAGCACTTATTTTCGTTGCTTTTATGTACTCTATTTTTAGGCGTTCTTGAATATTCGAAAATTTCTACTACTGCGTAGTTTAAAATGCTGCGTTGCCACTTTTATCTCAGACACATTAGTGAGCATTGTTATTTACTTCTAGAACCTTTAATCATTATTTAAAAATACATGTTGTGTATTTTTATTTAGTTGTTATACAATGCAGGTGTGTGTATGTTTGTGTTTGTTTTGTCATCGCTTTGTGTTAGTTGTTTTTGTAATAAAGATGTTTTATAGAAACTTCTAGCTTTGAAAACAAACACAATAGGCCATTTCGTTTCACTTTCTTGGCCTCAATTATTTTGAATATCTTTTTATGATTTCAATAAAGTATCTTTATAACACTGCCGCCCACTTAAGCCTTTTCGTCCCGACTCAAATTTACTTCTGCCATATTTAGCCAACCGCTCCAGGTGAACCACCTTCATTTTGGACCTCGGATTATGATATCTCTGTATCAGGTAAACCATGTCATTCAATTTCTTTATCACCTTGTACGGTCCCTCCTTGTGGGTTTGCAGTTTAGGGGATAATCCTTTCTTGCGTTGCGGGTTAAATAGTAGAACCATTTGTCCTTCAGTAAATCCCTCCGTATTTGCTGCTCGATCATATCTGGCTTTCATCTTATCGCTGGTCATTTTAATGCGGTTACGTACAAACTCATGAAGCTTATGCAGTTCTTCTTGTGCCTGGAGAACGTTTCCATTGTCTTCGTGCACTTGTCCAGGTTTAACACCAAATTCTAAATCTGCTGGCAGTTTTAGTTCTGTCTCAAACAAGATTTTTGCTGGACTACGTGAGGTTGAATCGTGTACAGCTGACCGATACGCCAGTAAAAATTTTGGTATATGCTCATCCCAATCCTTTTGGTGTGAACTGACAACTTTTCTGAGATATTCTTCTAGGGTACGATTGAATCTTTCCACCATTCCATCAGACTGTGGATGGAGCGGTGTCGTTCTCGTCTTTTTGATGCCATAAACGTCACACATCACTTTAAATATAGCCGATTCAAAATTTCGTCCCTGGTCTGAATGTAGTTCTAGTGGAACACCATATCGACATACCCAATTGTTCACAAGGGCGTCTACCACTGTTTTGGATTCTTGGTTTGGAATGGCATACACTTCGGGCCATTTGCTAAAATAATCCATTACCACTAGTACATATCGGTTTCCAGCATTACTGACAGGGAATGGACCTGTGATACCAATAGCTATCCGCTCAAATGGTGCACCTGCGTTATACTGTTGAAGTTTGCCACGACTTTTTCTTACAGGACCCTTGGCTTTTATGCACTGTTCGCAATTAGCTATCCAATCGGCTACGTATTGTTGGTAGCCCACCCAGTAAAATCTCGGCTTTCAGGCATGTTCTGTCAATCGCATATCGCTTAAAACTGGGGATGCGAGTTGAAATATCATGAAAGGTGTTCTGTAGTTCACAATCGCAAGAAATTTGGCGACTTCAAATCGCAAGCACATACTGAAGTGAAGTTGCAAATTTCAACAATCCAACAATAAAATTATACACAAATGAAAATTAATATGTTCTCTTTAATTTTTAATAGAAATTATTTTAATTTTTACACAATTAAAGTCGCAAATAATTAATTTAAAATCTGTTATTTGTTCAAGTGTTTGTTTTGATTGTTTTCTTGAGTACTGGCGATTTCATACAAACAGCTGTTATAATTGATGTTCGAAAATATACTTGTACTAGTGCGGTTGAACGTATAGTCGCTAGTCAAAAAAATATGTGGTTATTTTAATTTTCAATTCTTATAAAATATTCGGTGCTTATAAAATGTGCGATTAAAGTGTTAAGGGACATTAAAAAATTTATTTAAATTACTTTTCGGACGATATGAGTTCCGAACGTGCATGTTGTAACTAACAAAATAAACAAAAATACTTATCAAGTACTGATTACTTACAACGTAAGTAACCTTTTACATCAAAGATGCTAAATGCAATATCACTAATAGAAAATTCATTTGTCGCCAAAATATTTCTTGGCTTGGATTATTTTTTAAATAATTAAATATACATTGGATTGAAGTATCCATTGAATTGTTACAATCTCTAAGCATCCGCTTTTTAATTTGTTCTTTTTTTAATTGCATATTTTTTTAAAGAAATGAAACTAAGCTAGGCAGCTGCAGGCAGTATATTGTAATTTTCTTTTGTTTATGTTTTGCACCGTAAAAACATATGTTTTTCTTTTCGAACATAGGTTTGAAAAATAGCAAATCGCAAGCAAAACGCGTGAGTTTCAGAACATGGAAAACAAAAGTTGGCGTTTTTGAAATCACATGCGACTTTAAAAACTTGCGATTGTCAGAACATGCCTGTTTATCTTTTCTAGAGTTTTTGTTATACCCATATGGCCGCCGCTGGGACCGTTATGGAACTGCTTAAGTATCTCATTTCTCTTAGAAGTTGGCACAACAATTAAGTCCGTTGTAGTTTTGCTACCGTACTTTCCCAAGATCGATATAAGCAGCCATTTTCTACTTTCAGACTATTCCACTGAGCCCAGTACGACTTGAATAGTTGGCTCTCTGCCGATATTTCATTATGATTCGGTCTCCTGTTGTTTTGCTTAGCCAATATAATTTTTGCCAAAATTGGGTCGACATTCTGGGCCTTCAACCAGTCTTCCCTTTTGTGCAGTGCTTGAACTCTACATTGCATGGCCGTCTTGACAGGGCATCAGCATTATTGTGCTTCCCACCTTTTCTATGCACAATACTAAAGTCATAGCTCTGCAGACGTTCAACCCAGCGTGCAAGCTGGCCCTCAGGATTCTTAAACTGCATCAACCAATGTAATGCAGAATGGTCCGTCTTTAAGATGAAATGTTGACGATATAAGTACTTGTGGTAATGTTTTACACACTCCAGCACTGCTACGAGGGCTGCTATATATATTTCTGGCCTGGCAACACTGAGTGCTGCCAAGTGCAATCTGACATTTCCATTTTAAGCATAATCGTACTCAAAACGTTTTGACGTACGACCATTATTTGTGTTGTTTACAGTGACTTGAAAAAATTAATATAGAAAAAAATGGAATTAACTCGTGAACATTTTCGTGCCATCATTTTTCATAACTTTTGACGTGGATTATCACGACAAGAGTGCATTGATGAACTTAAATCTTTGTATGGCGATGAAGCACCATCCTATAGCACTGTGAAAAATTGGTATAATGAATTTAATCGTGGACGAAGCTCGCTCAAAAACGAATTCCGTGAAGGTCGTCCAAAAACGGCTGTTGTGCCAGAGAACATTGATGCCGTGCGTGAACTCATAATGCAAGATCGACATGCGACATACCGAGAGATAGAGACATCCTTGGACATTTCTTCCACCAGCTTACATTCGATACTACATGAACACCTGGCCGTAAAAAAGGTTTGTTCTCGTTGGATCCCGCACAATTTGAAAGTCGCTCAAAAAAAGGCTCGTGTCGATTAATGCAAAGAAATGTTGCAAAAATACGATTGCGGTGCTTCAAAAGACGTTTATAAGATTGTCACAAGTAACGAATCATGGATCTATTCGGATGAGCCCGAAACGAAACAACAATCGACCGTGTGGGTCTTCAAAGACGAGCAAAATCCAACGAAAGTTGTTCGTGAAAGAAGCACGTCGAAGCAAATGGTCGCCTGTTTCTTCGGCAAAACTGGTCATGTGGCGACTGTTCAGCTTAAGTAACGTAGGACGGTCACTTCTGAGTGGTACACTACAATTTGTTTGCTGAAGTTATCGGAGAAATTCGAAAAACCACAAGAGAAGACGAATCATTGTTCACCATGACAATGCGAGCTCTCACACATCGGCTCAAACCAGAGCGTTTTTGACCGGCCAAAACGTCGAATTAATGGGTCATCCGCCGTACAGCCCTGACTTGGTACCTAATGACTTCTTCTTGTTTCCGCACATCAAGAAAAAAATGCGTGGTCAACGATTTTCGTCGCCAGAAGAAGCTGTTGAAGTGTTCAAAAACCATGTTTTAGAGGTGTCTCAATCGGAGTGGAAAAAGTGCTTCGACAACTGGTTTGAGCGCATGCAAAAGTGTATAAATCATGCTGGAGAATACTTTGAAAAACAATAAAACCATTTTTGATTATAAAAATTTGCATTTTCACTATTAGGCCAGAAATATATAGAGCAGCCCTCGTAAAAGCTCCCTTCGTGTAACGCAGTAGTTTCTTTCAGGCTTGAAGAGCACCCTGCTGTAGTAGCCAATGACCTTTTGTGTTCCATTAACCTCCTGAGAAAGCGCTCCTCCTACTCCATATCCACTTGCGTCCGTGTCCAATATGAATTTTTGTCCAGCTATTGGATAGGCGAGGACTAGTGCCGTACACAAAAGTTTCTTGAGTTCCTGGAATGCTTTTTCCGCTGCTTCACTCCAGTGATATGGTTGCGACTTCCTGGTCAACTCATGCAAGCTAGCAACCACTTGAGCAAAGTTGGGCACAAATCTTCTGTAGTATGTGCAAAGCCCCAGGAAACTACGCAGCTAA
The DNA here is from genome assembly GCA_916610165.2 of Gymnosoma rotundatum. NCBI lineage: Eukaryota > Metazoa > Arthropoda > Insecta > Diptera > Tachinidae > Gymnosoma > Gymnosoma rotundatum. The sequence continues at coordinate 50,365,740 of OU744339.1, forward strand.
TGAAGGTTTTGTGGGCGAGGCCAGGTCTTTACTGCCAGTACTTTGTCTTCATCAGTTGATACGCCCTTGGCTGTTACACGATGCCCCAGGTATTTGACCTCCTTTTGAAACAAAGCAAATTTCTTAACACTTAATCCTGCCGCTGTTATACGCTTGAAAACTTCATCCAGGTTTTTGAGGTGTTCGTCAAAATCTTCCCCATCACGATTATGTCATCCAGATACACTAAGCACGTCTTTCAATTAAGACCCTTAAGCACACGTTCCATTAAACGCTCAAAAGTAGCTGAAGCGTTGCAAATCCCGAATGGCATCACCTTGAACCGCCATGAACCACCACTTGCGCTAAAGGCAGTTTTCTCCTTGTCTTTATCAGCTATCTCTACTTGCCAATAGCCGCTCTGCAAGTCCAAGGTAGAGAAACATTCCGTTCCAGCCAACGTGTCTAAGGTATCGTTAATTCGAGGCAACGGAGAACTGTCTTTCTTGGTAACATAATTAAGCTTCCAGTAGTCAACGCAAAACCTGGTACTGCCGTCCTTCTTCTTTACTAAAACTATTGGTGAACTGCACGGAGGATGGCTCAATGACTCCGTTCCGTTCCATTTCGCACACAAATTCTTTGACCTCGTTTCGTTTTGCTAGCGGAACACTTCTGGGTGCTTGTTTTATATGCCTCGCTTCGCCAGTATTAATTTCATGTTTAACAACTGCCGTTCTACCTTGGTTTTTATTATTTAGGGCGAAGACGGAGGCATGTTTTCTCAGCAACTGCTTTGCTTTGTTTCTGTCAGGAGGTGTTAGTCCTGCCACCCATTTTTGCACCTGTTCTGCTAATGAATCTCTTTCTGTGGCTGTTATTTCAGGACATTATGAATTCGCCGCACAATTAATTATGGCTTCTCCTGGCTCACATCGGCCCATCTCAAAATTCCTGTTAATTGTTTTTTCGCTATTGGACAGATAAAGTACGCTCACAGGAACATGGCAGAGTCGCAGATTTTCACGAAGGCTTTTGCTGTTATGATATCATCTTTTAGTTCTTTTGGTTCCACCACCCACAACCGGTTATCCTCACAATCTGCCTCCACACGTGCCCATACTATAGTTTCCGCCTGAGGTAGTAATTTCTGACGTTCAACGGCAAATAGCTTCTTTATTGTGGTCCTGCTGTCATATCCAACATCCAGGGGTATCTCCACATTGTGCCAGATCATTAATTGTTCACCCATATGTAGACTAATACCGTGGGCTATATAAAGTCTGCACCAATAGTAACTTCATCCACTATTTTGGCAACAACAAATACATGGTCAGTGCTGATGTTTGCAATAGTCACTCTTACCCTGGCTCTTCCATAGACAGTGTCTAAGTCGCCAGTAGCAGTGCGCAGTCGTACATTATTTCACGCTTCCACTGCCCCTTTTACTAAATCGGGCCTTATAATTGAATGAGATGATCCTGTGTCTATGGTGAGGACTTGCTTACTTCCGTTTATAAGACCGCAAACAGTAAGGTTGCTATTTTTCTGTTGTACAATGGAAATGGAGATTGTGGGGCCATCGGTTGTGGGAGCCAGCACTTTCCCCTTAGTGCTAGCTCGATTTAGTTTAACGGTGACTCATGAGATTTGGTGTTAGCCCGCTTGTTGTCCCTTGCTGGCGAAGCAGATCTTGATCTTTTCTTTGCGGATCTACAGTTGCGCTGAAAATGGCCAGCCTTACCGCATTTAAAGCACTTAGCGCGAGAATTACTTTTTTCCTCCTCTATTATCTGTTTGACTAACTCTTTTATCTCGCTTCTATTGTCTCAGTTATAGGTTTCAGTATCAAGACATCACACCTTGTACACCTGTGGCCTCGAGATGGCTTTTGCGGTCTCCTTGGCTAGCGCGTACGATATGGTTTCTGCAAAGGACGATTTTTGCATAGCACAAACCGCATATTTAACATCTAGATCTCGTAGGCCAACTCGTATACAACTCTGTTTTGTTGCATTTGTAACAAGGCTATATGTAAAGATACGCATGCTGATAACATTTGCACATCATGCCTTCCAACAAAAAAGTAAATAACTGAAGTTCAAACTGACTAGTAGTATGTATATATGTATATATGCGGAGTTTTTACCTAGATTTATGAAATGTTTGCTTAATTAATTAATTAATTAAAATAAATTGAAGAAAATGATATACTATGTTTTGAATTTTACATATGGGACAAAAGTGTTCCAAAGGGTAGAAGTCTTAATTTTTTTAGGAGCAATCTACGGTTAAAAATACATGTTGTGTATTTTTATTTAGTTGTTATACAATGCAGGTGTCTGTATGTTTGTGTATTGTGTTTGTTTAGTCATCGCTTTGTGTAAGTTGTTTTTGTTTTGTAATAAAGATGTTTTATAGAAACTTCTAGCTTTGAAAACAAACACAATAGGCCATTTCGTTTCACTTTCTTGGCCTCAATTATTTTTAACATATTTTTATGATTTCAATAAAGTATCTTTGTAACAATATTATACTAGCGGACCTGGCGAACTTCATACAAAAACTCAATTTTAGATTTTTGCAATTTTCCGACTATTTCGGAGGGATTTTCCAAAATTTTTTCCCTAAAGACCTCCTCTAAAATACGAATAACTGACAAAAAATTTTTACAGAAATCGGCCTAGCTGATCTCATTTTATGAATTACTATGCATTTTTTACACCATTTATATATATATATATATATATAGATAGATAGATATAGATTATATTATATATATTAGCCCTATTCACGATCTTTGTGCAATGGTCTTGCATCATAGCATTTGCAAAAAAGTGTAGCATACTTTTAGTTTACAAAAACAAAACACACAGTAATGAGTAAAATATGCCACACATTTTGCAAATGCTATGATGCATAATATTATATTATATTTGCAAATGCTATGATGCATAATATTATATTATATTATACTATAATATACATTATAAAGAACAATTAATCATAAGAACTTCTAAACTAACAATACTTACATGGTGATTTATATTAAGGCGTATTCCGTTCTCATTACTCTTTCGAAGCACGTTCACATTTAAGTATTCAGGAATGCTTTCTGTAAGATTGATGTAATTAAAAAAGGATTGTCGACTGACTTTGTCATGCATGGATTCTGACCAAAGGTATGACGATTTATAAAAAAAAATATCTTGAATAATTATCAAAATCCATAGGACTGTTACCGACGAATAAATTGTGATCAAATATTGCACAAGCGTTATTGATATTCCTATGCCAATACATATGGGGCTTATTTTCCACATTGAAATAGGTCCTGCTTTTATTTTTGATCCCAAGCTCATTTGAAGCCATAAAAATGGAATTCCAAAAACAAATGAAATAACAAGAAATTGAATCAAAAAATTAGCGCCATAATTTATAGTAAGAATAGCAAAGCGACTTATATTAAACACTCCAAGAGTACACGAAATCAATGCCAATGTTCGGCTTGTACTATTTGGCCAATATGTATTGACGTCAGATTTTATACATGCGTACAAAAAATTGTGATTCATTTGTTGTGGTACGTGTTGATTATTATCTTCATCAGCAGAAATGTTTCGTTCATATAAGGCGTCCGGTATTGCTAGAGGTTCGCCAGAACTTGAGCTAGTTTCAATTAAAACAGAGGTTGTATTACTAGAGGTTCCCGTCATACTTCCGTTTTAGCACTTAGTTCGCTATGATAGGGAACATCAGGTATGTTTGTCGAACGGAATCGCTGATTTCTGTACTGTTGTCATATTTTATAATGATACAGTTTTGAGTGGTCGAGAAAAGTTCTGCACTTCACTAAAATTGGCCTATTGTTTTTATAATTTGATGTGGATTAATTAAACTCTGAAATATTTAATAATTTGTAAAAACGTTCATATTAGCTTTCAGTTATAATTTATACATACATACATGTATGTATGTTATGTGAAATTTTTGAGATATTTGATAATGGTGAAATATTGAAATTTTGTTTGTAAATACCAAAGCATGCACGCAAAATATTCTTTATGACTACTTTTCAAGGTACGACTATTCCCAACTCCATGCTTAATGTTGGCTTCATGTTCTAGTTCTAAAAATAGAAGTTTGAAAAAGCAAATTAAAGTATAAAAAGCCAAATTTAAAATAATTTTAAAAATCTAACAAAAACCAGTACTCATTCCTTTCTAAAATGTAGTTTCCAACATTGAGAGTAATTTTATGATCTTCACCAAATATGGGTTTTTATTTAAACTGATTTCTGATTTGTTATGTATGTAGAAGTATATTTAGGAATTAGTCGTAAAGTGTTAAGTCATACAAAATGTTCAAAGTCGTGTTTAAAAGTCGCTAATTTTCAAATAAGTTGCGAAGAAACGATTTTTAATAGTTAAATAGTTGATATTTTACCACATTCTGATATAATGTTCTGCTAAAAATAAAGTTTTAGGTGGGTGATACATACTTTTTATTTTTAACCGGCTATAAAAAAGAAGGATATTACCAATCCTAATAAATGTTGCTTTTCATACCCTTCGTCATAAAAAGTGGGAAAAGGGTATATCTAATTTTGTCATTCCGTATATAATTTCTACAATATCCATTTCCGTCCCCATTAAGTATATATTTGATTTCACAAAAAAAAAATGTAAATTGCTCAGATATAGAGTCGAAAGAGGTGCTATTGGAAATCAGCATGATCGGTCCATGTCCTTCGAGGCAGCAGGCAAAACACCACGCCTACCACTAATGACATTTGGAACAATAAAGTAAATCAAAAAAAAAAAATAAATATATGGGGCGATAAAGAATAGATAAGAGGATAAGATAACAAAAGAAAATTACAACAAAATGCCTGCAGCTGCCTTGCTGAGTTTCATTTCTTAAAAAACATGCAATGAAAAGAAGAACGAATTTAAAAACGGACGCTTAGAGATTGTGACATTACAATGGATATTCCAATCCAATGCATATTTATTAATTTAAAATAAATACGCAAGCCAAGAAATATTTTGGCGACAAATGGGTTTTCTATTAGTGTTATTGCATTTAGCATCTTTGAAGAAAATGACTACTTACGTCGTGAGTAATCAGTACTCAAAAAGTATTTTTGTTTATTTTATTAATTATAACATGTACGTTCGGAACTCATATCGTCCAAAAAGTAATTCAAATAAATTTTTTAAGGTCCCTTTAAACTTGGATCGCACATTTAATAAGCACCGAATATTTTATAAGAATTAAAATAACCACATTTTCCACACCACATCAATTAAAACAGCTGTTTCTATGAAATCGCCAGTACTCAAGAAAATACTAAAAACAAACAATTGATAGAACATATAACATATTTTATATTAATTATTTACGACTTAAATTATTTAAAAATTAAAATAAATTTTTGTTAAAAATAAAAGAGATCAAATTAATTTTCACTTGTGTATAATTTTGTTGTTGCTTTAAAGTTTATTTTAAGTACAATTTGTAACTTCACTTCTGTATGTGCTTGCGATTTTATGCGATTGTGAACTACAGAACACCTTTCTCGCGATTTCAACTCGCATCGCCAGTTTTAAGCGATTTGCGATTGTCAGAACATGCCTGTATATACATATACAGTATTGGGCAAAACCTAAGAAACGTTGTCCAATATTAGCTTCTGAGTCAAATTATGTTTAAACGAACATATTTCAATTCAATGTTTTAATGCAGTTTTATTAGTTTCTGTGTCATACAATATTACAAAAAACAAAAAAATTTGTAATTATCTCTCACCTAACGGTTCTTTTAGTACAACAACAAAAATTACTCAAAAATTCATTGGGCAAAACCTAAGAAACTGTATAATAACCCTTATTTTTTATTACTGCGGCGCACCGACGCGGCATAGATTTGATTAAATTATCAATTATTTTTGGATCTATGCGTATCCATTCATCTTCCAGACACGAAAATAAATCGTCTCTGTTGGAGAATCGTTTCGATCCAACATTCCTCTTCAATATGGAAAATAAATTTTCGATTGGGTTCAAATCGGGCGATTGGGCCGGCCAATCAAGCAATTGAATCCCTTTCGATTGTATCCAGTCCTTTACCAACTTCGATGAGTGTTTCGGATCGTTATCATGTTGAAACACCCATCGAAGTGACATATTCCACTCGGCATATGGCAACATCTTATTTTCTAAAATGTCCCTATACACAAATCTGTCCATTTTGGTAGAAATTCTGTGGAACGGCCCTAGACCATGACCTGAAAAACACGTCCACACCATCACATTGCCACCCCCATGCTTGACAGTTTTTTTACAATATCGGGGTTTAAGCCTTTCACCAGTATTGCGTCTCACACGACATATGCCATCCGAGTTGAACAAAGTGAACGGTAAAGAACCATTTGTAACTAATCTATGCACCGTTGTGTGCTTAACTGGTTTTGTATAATCTGGTTCCGATATTAAGGATGGATATCGCTTTAACAAATCTGTGTACTGATTATTCACAGTAAAGATCTTAGGTAGAGTAATCCTACAAAACTGAGACAAAGCATTAATAGACAACTTAGTTAATGGGTCAATTAATGTTTTATGTGTAATATCAATTAAAAGCCTATACTTGTGCAAGAAATCAGCGCCGAGTATTGGTTTCTCTATGTTTGCTATGACGAACACAAATCGAAAGTCGCGACGTAATCCTAAATTTACATTCAGCATCTTTTTACCGAAAGTTAAAATTGTTGAACCGTTCGCTGCCGTAAGGATTATGTCAGAAACTCTTTTCTGCTCTTTAAACTTTGAAGCCGGAAGAACAGATATATCTGCCCCACTGTCGACTAGAAATTTTAATTTATTAGTTTTATCAAATATAAAAAGGCGACGTGTTGATAAATTTTGACTACCATTATCCGTAGCTTCAATAATGGGTCGAATTAGTTTGTCGAATTTTCTTTTTGAGTAGAATAAGCACAAGGTTGCCCACACTGTCTGGCTTTATTATAGTGAAATCTGCAGACCCAATTTCTAACAGCCGACCTAGTCCTAGACCTACTCCTGTTAAAACGTCCATTTAAAGACCTATATTGATATTCCTCCAACTGCTTTCTCATTGAGGCAACATCCAGTGAAAGATTTTTAAAACTATTACAAATATTCGTTGTAGCTTCAACAAGATTCTCGACCACTTTTTCAAGATTAGAGGAACTACCATGTGTTGAGGCAGGTTCTCCAACACACAATATCTCATTACCACGTAACACCTCCCAAATATTATCTGCTAAATTTGTTAGCTCACCAATATCCGTCAAATTTGAGCCAGTCAAAGCAACATTCAAACTTTTTGGTAATTTCCTTAACCAAAGCTTCTTTAACATATCAGAGCTAAAACTTGAGTCAGCCAGCAAAGCTAAAGACCGATAAAATTCCGACGGCTTACGGTCTCAGATCTCAGAATCAGATACGATTTTATCCAATCTCCTGCTTTCACTCATAGAATGTCTATCAATAAGTATTTTCTTTAAATTATTATACCGATCACTTAAAGGTGGTTTTTGAATGACATCAAGAACAGTCACAATAACATCTTGAGGTAGAGCTGTGACAATGTATTCGTATTTAGTCAAATCTTGTGTAACTCTTTTGGGAGCAAATTGCATCTGAGTGTGAATAAACCACGCTTCCGGACAGCTTGTCCAAAATTGAAGGAGCTTAACCGTCGTGGAACAAATTTCAACACTAGGTTCAGGATTTGTAAAAACAACGAACATTGGATTCAGCCGAGGGCTGAGCATTCGTATCAATTTCTGCGGTAGACTGCATCACAGAATTGCGACGATCTAAACTAGGCGAGTGTAACAACATTTCACCTCTGGAGCAAGGAGTTTACAATTGACAATAAATAAATAATAAGTTACGTACAAGAGTGTATTTGATTAAAAATGTAGTTTTGTTTATGCAATATACTGTAATGAGGCACTTTAATATTCTTTTTTTTATATATAAGCAGTGTTTATTCTTCTAATTCACAAATGCTAATGAAAAAATGAGTATACATAATTACTTGGCTTCTAAGTGAAGTTAGCTGCAGTTCGCAGTTAATGTCACTTTTACATAAACCATACAGTGTTGCCTTCTTTGACGGTGTTGCCAGGTCACCGGTGCTACTAGATACATAGATCACTACAATCTCGGCCGACCTGACAGCACAATCGACCTCGATTGTCAACTATTATCATCTAAAGCTCCGTCCTCTAAAAATTCATAATCAACATATTCATCCTCTAAAAATTCGTAATCAACACACTCATCTTGGTCAGTGCTACCTTCAGACTCCTGGGTTACCTTATTTAAATTCCCATCAGACTCCACCCATTTTCTCAAGCGAGTAGAATCAACAATACCAACGTACAGCATTTGTGTTACTTGGCAATTCTCGACGTCCGATATTTCATATCGATCATTACCCAACTGTTTCTGAATAACGTAAGGGCCCCTAAATTTTGGCGTTAGTTTCTTATTCTTTCCCGTGGCTGTATCAACGTTCTCTAAAACTACCATATCGCCGATTTCGAATGACCTAGCGGGCTTATGGCGCCGCTGGAGGTATTTAGCGTTATACGATTGAGACCTTTCAATAGCCTCCGAGGCCTTCCCTCGGATATCATCCAGTACCGTTTTCTCGTTCGCATAAACCTGTTGCAGATATTCCGTCAGTTCGTCTATTGATTCCCCTCTCTGTTCTATCCCGAACAACATCTCACTCGGCAGCTGTTTCGTAGTACAGTGAACTGTGTTGTTAATGGCGAACTCAACCTGAGCTAGTTTGCTTGCCCAATCGGCGTGTTCAAGTGGCTCCGCTAACTTCGCCAGCATGGCCCTAATTTCCCTATTTCCCCTCTCCACCTGACCATTTGACTGCGGTGAGGACACTGAAATCTTCACGTGCTTGATATTACGCTCGGAAACGAACTTTTGAAATTCGGCAGAAGTAAAACACGTCCCTCTGTCACTTATAATACGCCTAGGACGGCTATAATACTCAAAGTATTTCCTCAATGCGCAGCATACTTCCTTCGTGCTTGTTGAGTTTACCGCGTATAATTTCGTAAATTTTGTAAATGCGTCTACAACTGCCAATATATGTTTCCTCTTAGATTTTATTGATGGTAAAGGGCCAAAATGATCTATATGAAGAGTATCAAAGGGGACTGCCTTTTTTTTCAAATTGTACAAATTCCTTTCATTTCTTTTATTTGGTGCTGTGTAATAAATACACTTCAAGCAGTTCCTTATGAATCGGTTAAGTTTACTTCTCATATTCGGGAACCAGTAATATCTCTGGATTTGACTTATACACTTCTCTATGCCTACGTGTCCGTGCTTCTCATGAATTAGACGCATAACACTGTTTTCCATTTCCTCAGGAACATATAGTTGCTTCTGTCCATTTACACCACATCGGAAAAGCAGTCCGTTTTCCAGGCTATACCCCACAATACCTTCTTTCTCCAATTTGTCACGAATTTTCATAATTTCACCATCCCTGGACTGAGCAATTTGTATATTTATATCAACATATGTTGCTTCGATAGCCGCAATTACTGGGGTTCTGCTCAATGCATCCACGTGAGTCATCAATTCGCTCCTACGGTGTCTAATTGTATAATCGAAGTTCTCTAGTTCTAAAGCCCAGCGTGCAATTCTTGGGTTCACCAATCTCTTACCCAGTGTCAATGCAAGTGATTTACAGTCAGTTACTATCGTAAAAGTAATACCCTCAAGGTAAATGCGGAATCTCCTCAAGGCATATATTATAGCAAGCGTCTCCAGCTCAAAGCTGTGATACCTAGACTCCGCTGGCGTGGTGCATTTAGAAAAATAAGCAACCGGGTGAAACTTGTTGTCCCCCTGTTTCTGCAGAAGCACTGACCCGTAACCCCTTGCACTCGCATCAGTATGTAGTTCTGTCTCCCGAAGGGGGTCATACACGGCTAGAACCGGCGAATTAATCAGCCTATCCCTTAAAATGTTGAACGCGTTAGTGCATTCATCTGACCATTCGAACTCTCTGTTCCTTAAATTGGTTAGTGGCCTAGCTATCCTAGAAAAATCAGACACGAATCGGCGGAAAAATGAAAAAAGTCCCAAGCACCTCTCTAACTCTTCATGGCTACTTGGCATTGGGAAATTTTGAATTGTCCTAATATGGTCACCGTTAGGTCTTACACCCTCTGAGCTCACCCTATAACCTAAATAATCCAATTCGCCGTAAGCAAATCTACACTTTTTCAAGTTCAGTTTTAATCCGGCCTCCTTCAGTGTACGCAGCACATCCCTTAAAATGTCCACATGCTCCCGAAAAGTTTCCGTCGCGATAATAATATCATCAAGGTAAACCACGATTTTCCTTTCGTCGATAAACTTCCTGAGAATTCTATTAATAAACCGCTGAAATACGGAACCCGCGTTTTTGAGTCCAAAGGGCATATAGCAAAATTCAAACTGACCCAAGGGCGTGACAAATGCCGTGTATTTGATTGAATCCTCATGCATCGGTACTTGGTGGAAACTATTCTCCAAGTCCACTGTAGAAAAAAATCGCTTATTACCCAGTAGGTCCAAACAGTCTTCAATGATTGGCAAGGGGTAGTTATCTTTCAAGGTTATTTTGTTCAGTGCCCGGTAATCCACACACATTCTCAATTCGCCATTCTTTCTTCTTACTAACACAATGGGTGATGCGTATGGGGAATTACTGGGACGAATAATTCCCCCTCGTAGTAACTCCTCCAGTTTCATTCTCACCTCGCCTCGCTCGCGATAAGAAAGTCTCCTAGGGCCCGTATATACGGGCACATCACTGGTCAATTTAATTTCCATACAATAGTCCATTGGCTCCGGGGAAGCATTTATACCACTCAAATAGCTCTCCTTTATCACTAACTCCAATTCTGATAGCTCGACCATACTAAGTTCATCATTAATGTTTATTACGTCCTCAGCCTCAACCGCACAAACTTTCCCTACTATCTCCTCGCATTCGCTGTTTTCCTCGACCTCAACTAACTCAGATTCACAAACATTCTCAAATCCCTTGCTCTCAGAAACAGTTGTGTTCAAATCGCTTATGTATTCTTTTATTTTAGAGTTATATTTACCATTTACCGTAGTATTTTTTGAATCGGTATTCTCACATTCCATATTAAATGGTAATGCTTTTAGTAGTTCATAATTAGAGAAATTGGTAGGAAGCCTCTGAAAATCCATAGGTAGTCTGTATAAATCAAGAGCTACAAGCGCACTGATAGTTTTTTTATTCAAGTTTTCATTTTTATCTATAGTATTCAAATTCAGTAATTTTTCTTTTGTATATGTATATTTCGTTTTACATAAGTGAATATTTAATTTGTTTAATATGTCTCTTCCTATTAGCATCGGCACCAGGGATTCGTTATCCGGTAAAATAAAAACGTCATGAATTACTCTTCTATCTTCAAATACAATTTCACATTTAATAGTACCATATGTACTTATTTTATGGTTCCCGATACCACGATATGACGTTAAAGTTCTTCTCCCTGCTACAAATGGAATTAAAGATTTCCGTACACAGCTAATAGGGCTACCCGAGTCAAATAAAGAGTAACAATTTATCACTTCGGTGCGCTTATGCTTATGAATGAAGCTAACACTTACCGTTTGATACGCTTCCAGGTGATTATTCTCAGTAGCACCAGTCATTGCAGCAGCAAAGTTCCCCTTTTTTGGACAGTCTTTGTGATAGTGGCCCACCTCGGCGCATACGAAACATGAGTTTGGTGGACGCTTTGGTTTCGGACACTGACTTTGGAAATGTCCAAAACGTGAGCAGTTGAAACATCTGATTTCCGTATTTTCTGAAGCAGTATCACTAGCCGTTTTATTTTTACCGGTGGTTTTTGCAAGCTCACTTCGCATTTTTCGGCGTCGGCTCTCAAAGTGGTCCATGCGCTTTATTAAGTCTTCAATTGTTTCCACTCCATAGAGGCGTGCTACGGCGTTTTCACCCTCCGGTATTCCATCGATTATGAAATCAACCAGCTCTGATTCATCAATGTTCGTCTGCGCTGCTATCGATTGCATCTCTACCACGTAACTCAAACAGGATTCATTGGGTCTTAATGTACGAGAGCGCAGCTGGCGGTAAACGTCTTGACGCGATACTGTGCGCTTGAACATTTTTTGTAGACTGCATTTCAATTGATCGTAGTTAACTAGACCCAAGTTGTTGGCATATTTTTTAGCCGTGCCCTCTAGTCGGCGGCGTACACATAGGCATTTCTCTTTGTCAGAGTAGCCGCATGCGTCGATATAATCATCCAAATGGGCCAACCACTTAGTGACGTCATAGTGGTCGTCTCCGCTAAATATGGGCACGGCCGCATCCAGTTCCGACAAGTCAACTCGGTGCACAATACTTGATCGGTTTTCTTGATTTTCACTTGCACTTATTTGCTGCTGCAGTTTTAGCATCTCGACACGCAACCGTAAATTTTTTATTTCCTCTTCTAGCTCGTTATTGTGGCGTCTGGTATCGCTGAGTATATACGCTGCAGAATTATTAGTGTGGCTATAGGCTGTATTAACAGCCGGTTTCGTCGAAAAACTTATCTCCCCAGCCATATCATCAGACGGCAGTTTCAGAGGATTTTTCATAGACTGTGGTGCCGGCATTAACTCCATCGTCGCGGCTTCGTAAGTCATCGGTTTTGGTAAAATTTTACCGGCAGTGGTATCAGACAACGGCGTCAACAAATTTTCGGTGGCAGCTGTCGAACACAATTTTTTACCGGCGGCGACATCACTTGCCGCCTTTACTAAATTTTCGTCGACTTTGGCCAAAGGAAGTTTCCCGAAAAAACCTGCATTAATAATGTCGGAAATTTCTTTTGGCTTTTTGTTTGCCAAGGAGGCCTCAGTTACCGCGGGGACAGCGGTTGCATCAGTGACAGCAGTCGCTTCAGTGACAGCAGTTGTATCCTTTACCGAAAATTCATCGGGGGCCGCGGAATCCTTTGTCACAATATTTATGGCAGTTTTTGGCGTTTCTTCATTAGCACCATCGCCCTGTTTTGTCCCTTTTGAGTCCGCACACCGCATTCCCGCAGACTCATACAGAGCGCGCAGTTGACCCAATGTAGCAGATTCGGGGAATTCCACGCCAGCAGCAGTGAGCCAAGACATTAATGTTTGGCGTGTAGGCCGCAAATCCATACTTTCATTATTTGATTTTTTAGAAAAAATTTTATACTTGTTTTTCAGTTGTACCCCACACCTGATTTGTAATGAGGCACTTTAATATTCTTTTTTTTATATATAAGCAGTGTTTATTCTTCTAATTCACAAATGCTAATGAAAAAATGAGTATACATAATTACTTGGCTTCTAAGTGAAGTTAGCTGCAGTTCGCAGTTAATGTCACTTTTACATAAACCATACAGTGTTGCCTTCTTTGACGGTGTTGCCAGGTCACCGGTGCTACTAGATACATAGATCACTACAATACTAAAAAAATAAATTAAAGAATAACTTCGAGATACTTATTTAACGTCTGTAGTTGAAAATCCGTGTGCGTGCTGAAATCTCCAATGAGTTTCCACAATAAGCTTGCAAGAACTCTTTCAAAAATGTTTTGATGAAAACTTATTTTTTAAATCAGTTATAAAAATTGTCCACAACAAAAAAAAAAAAAACTCTCAATGGAATTGACGTTGCCTCTCCTCCTTTTTAAAGAATTTCCTTTTTTTTTTTTTCTTTTTTCTTAAAAAGGGCAGGATCGCCAATTAGTGACCTACACTCCAATCAATCCAACAAAAAAAAAACAGATCACCCAAATACTTCAAATTAATTTGCTTCCATTCTGAAGGTTTTATAATTAAGTTTTTATTTTTCAAGTTTAATAATTAATGTTTTCAGTTTGAAGTATAAATCTGAATAATTACAAAAAACAATTCCAAATACATAAAACCAAAACAAACTTTCAAAAGCCAATTCAATTAAATAAAAAACAAATTAACAAAGTTAAATTAAAAGAGAAGGATATACATTAAGTGTACCTACATATATATATATATATATATATATATATATATATATGTATCCCGCATGTTGGGGGACAGTAAAAATATTTACTTTTTTTGGTGCAGTTCGAAAAACTGTAAAAAATTATACACATAAATAGCAAAATCTTTGGTAAATTCTTAAAAAAATACGTTTTAAAGCATTTTTAGTGCCTTCCGCATAGTTTGAGGACACTATTCTGCCTTCCGCATATTTTGGGGACATGTCCCCAATGTAAACAGTATACATATGAAAATTTTTGTTGCCAGATGGCTTGTATATATTGCCCTTTTTGATGCCGCCGTCAAATTTTTATTAACAAACATTGAAGTAATTTTTAGTGGTGCTAATTGAATTTTATAGAAACGTTAAAAAACCGTACTTAATTTAAATAATTAAATCGCGCAACTTGCGAATTAAATAGTATAAATTTATGATAAACAAAATTAAAATAGATTTTTTCTTAAATCCTTGTTAGCAAGTTGTGATGTATTTATTATTATAATTAATAAGTAATTAATATTAATTAATTATAATTAATTAATATTATAATTAATATTATAATAAAATACACATTACAAGTAATTTTTAACTAGAAAATCCAATTACAATTACATAAATTAGTAAGTAAATAAAATTCGAAAATAGTTAATAAAATTAAATGAATGCTTTTTTTAAATTAATTAAAGGTAAAAAATATAAAAAACATTTAAAAAATTATTAGATTCCTATCTAAATAATGCCTTATATGTGTTTACAAAGAAAAACATATATAAATAATAATACAACGAAAGATAAAAACCATACTATACTATTATCCATTTAATAGTTTCTACTTGATATTATAAGTAAAAGTATGTTAAAAATACATATGTATATATAAAATACATTGTAAAAGATATATAATCTCTTCGTCTGAGCTTTCACCACAAATTTAAGTATAATTGTGTTTTTACTACAGACTTTTACAACATTTACAGTTTTTAATTTATCTACTTCAGCTTAAATTATCCTAAGCCTTTCAGAAAATCATTTTCAGCATTTTTAGTTACACTTAATATTTTTAGGAACATGAATCATTTTGTAAAATTACAAGTACTGATTAATGCCTAATTACAATTTATTTTATTTTGTAATTAAAAATTTTCAATAATGTAATCGTAATTGAAAATATATAATCTTTCATGACTAATATTTGTTATAAATGAATTTATTATTATTGTATGTATAAATATCATTATTATTAATATATAATTATTGTTCAGATATGGATATGTTGCTTATAAATTGGAAAAATAGCAGTAAACATCTATACAGCTATTTAAAGGAAATTTAATTTTCGTAATGAGAGTTGTGAAATGGGCATATGTATATGCTTTCCCCGCAGTAAAACATTTCATTTTGTAGTTCGAAATAACAAATGTTTTCTAAGAATATCAACAAATATTTTTATTTGAAGGAATCAAATAAATTAACTTTAAAAGATTCCGAATAATAAATGTTCATATTGAAATATTTATTTTTTTTACAAAAGTTAATATTTATTATAACTAAAATTTACACACACTACCAAAACTATACTCTACTGTCCCAGCGCTTATTTCTAATCCTTATTTCAAATTTCTATTTTATGTTTGATATATATTTTTATGTTTACCACAACCGTGTTAATATGTACTCGATGCATCCTTCGGATTCTAAAAGTACTAATTATAATAACAGTTATAAGGGTATCTATTACAATAATACTAATAATAATACAATATAATAATAGTGAAAAATAAAAAAAAAACTAATAATTATGATATTACAACAGTAATAACTATAATGACAGTAATACTTATAAGAAACAATATAAATATACAAGTTTCCTTAGAGTTTAAATTCATTTATAAAATTTTTTATTATATCATAAATTAACATTAAGCAAAATACGCTAAAAATTCTACATTTTAAAACTTGTTGACAACACTTTTTAAAAAGAGACAACAAATCTATAGCAGCTGATAAGTAAAAACGTGGAGAAATTTAATCAAGAGAAGACAACATACTCTGAGAAACAGCAAACTCTTTTAACAGAGTTGGAAAAACCGGAGTATTTTTGTTGTTCATAACAAATATGCAAAACAAAATTTAACGTAAAATGAGCGTAATTAAATACAGTAACAATTCAACAAATTTTAATGAATTTTAAAATATAAAATTGAGTTAAGAAGCCCGAAGATTGTGAAATAAGATTTTGTGGTTGTTATTTTCGCCATAATGATATTTAGTCATTAAATGTATTGATTTTTCAGTTATAAAATTCATCCAGTAAAACGACAACTGGTACCAATTGTTTTCGAAAAAAATTTCTGGAAAGAATATATGGAAACAATATTTGAAATTCATGCAGCGAACGTGAAAAATAAAAACAAAATAAAAAAACAAACATTTAATACTTAAATTCAATAGTCAACTATGTATGGTTATGGTAAAAATCAAAATTTAATTAATATCTATGGTTATGGCTATGGCATTATGGTATGTCGCCTATAATCAAATACTGTGTTCCCATATGGTGGGTTGGACAGCTGTTTTATATGGTTATCGTTATGACACGTCTAATTGCACATTAAGATTCGGAATGGCCGAATAATAGCACAATTACTTGTTCTTTTTATAAATTCGCCTTGACATTTAAGTTGGAAGTACTGTCTAAGGCGAATCAATTACCAGGTGGCAGCGTAGGCGAATTCATTAATTTTCGCCGTGAACACTACTGGCAAACTCCATATATGAAAAATCTGTGTACATTTTTTATATATGAAGTTTGACAGTAGTTTTTATCAGCAAAATGTAATAAATTCGCCCACGCTGCCACCTGGCAATGGATTTGCCTTGGTGCTGTCAATAGTTGGCTATAAAAAATAAATTTAGATTTGTGTTTTATAATTGAAAGAAAAACAACCTAGCAACAGCAAAATAATTTTCTTTAATTATTTGCATAAATATGTTATACTGCCACGAATTATTGCTCTAAAATAAACGCTCGCTTTGTTTTGCATATGGTTGTTGTTGGTGTTTTTAAAGTTTGTAAACAAACGTGGTAAAATATAGACAACTTTTGACATAAGCAACTACAACAGCTAGCGGACGACACTACCTAGGAAAATTAATGTACCTTGATTTAAATGCTAGCATGGACGGATAACGAACAATCGACTATGTTATGCATAAGAAATCAGAATGTATACACTTTATGGGGGTCCGAAATGCCTAATGTGGAAATTACAAACGGAATGACAAAATTAGATATACCCTTTTTTCTACTTTTGTGGTGAATGGTATAAAAACGAAGCGAAAAACTTTCAGCTGAGCTCCTATGTGTATTGATATAGATAGACATACTTTGGCCAATGAATTCAGCTGTACTGATTCGCCTTAATCGTTTCGTTAAATTAATTTGCCGATGGCTAAACCTGTCCCTGGTGTTGTTTCTATTTATTGTAATATGCTCACTGCCGTAATTATAAAACATAATATCGAATTTAAAAGATGAAAACGTAAGAAGTTATTTAAATTTTACGAAAATAAATAAATAAAATAGACATTCAACAATTTTTTACGCTCTTTTTTCACTAGTAACAATTAGTATAAATTTTTAATTACTGAACAGAAATATTGATTGTACGTATAATTTGTTTACATTTTTTTCTGCATGCAAATATTGTAGTTTATTTAACAAACTATTTGTATAATTTTAACCCATTCGTCAAATTTATCGAGTTATGACTTCTGAAAGGAAGTATTTCCGAAAATAATCTATACCAACACGAAATCGTGCTATTGTTCTCTATAGCTTTTAATTAAGATTTTATAAGTCAATAACTATCTCGATCAAGGATAAAGTATCTTACGTGCAGCACCGGATAATCTGATTTTACAGCCTTGCAGCTTCCAAAAAACATCTTTTGTTTTTAAATGTATGATAAATCGATGAATTATTGTGACATATAAAAACGCAATATTTTTTCAAAGTTTGTTTACATTATTATTCCATGTGTGTTTGTATAAACACTATTAACGACATCGCTGTTACTTTTTAGCTTTGTGGTTTTTTAATTAGCAAGAATTTGCTTCGGTATATCTTCTGATTGCAAGTGTTTCAAAAACTTATCCACACATATTCTGGGAGGTATTTTCGATCTCTATTGATTAGTGCTACCGACTGCTTTATACTAAGTAGAAGTAAACTTTAATTAGTTCAATACTTTTCACCAATTTTTTGAGATTTTTCGATTTTTGAAAGTTTGCTGCCAAGGCGAATCAATTACCAGGTGGCAGTGTAGGCGAATTCATTAATTATCGCCGTGAACACTACTGTCAAACTCCATATATAAAAAATCTGTGTATAGTTTTTTATATGAAGTTTGAAAGTACTTTTTACCAGCAAAAAATAATGAATTCGCCTACGATGTCAACTGGAAATTGATTCGCCTTGTTTGCTGCTTAATAACTTTTTTCGTACAGTCTTTAAAGAAACGAATTTTATCAAGATCGATTACAATCACCTCTAAATGAATTCGCCTTGAGTTCTGTTTTATATTTTGAAGTACTTATCCAAGGCGAACAAAATGCTAGGCGGTATCGATAGCCAATACAATCAATTTCGTCGATAGCCTTACTGTTAAAATTCGTGATTAAAAAATCAGCATAGCATTTTTTATTTGAAGTTTGATAGTTAAGGTACTAGCAACAATGAGTAAATTCGCCATCGCCACCACCTGTTACTTGATTCGCCTGGAACTATTGTGTCAGCTATTAAAAAGCGGGCGTCAAGGCACATTTATTTTACTAGGAAATAGCAACATGGCTTTTTATTGGTGTTGTGTGTGTTGGAAATGTCAATGTACTTACATAAACAAGGCGAATCAATTACCAGGTGGCAGCGTAGGCGAATTCATTAATTTTCGCCGTGTACACTACTGTCAAACTCCATATATAAAAAATCTGTTTACAATTTTTTTATATGAAGTTTGACATTCGTTTCTACCAGCAAAAAATAATAAATTCTCTAACGCTGCCACCTGATAATTGATTCGCCTTGTACATAAATTTAGTAACTTATTTGCCACAGTTGCACATTAACGTTTCATTCGTACTTTTTCCAAAAATATTTTCTATATGAATAAACAAAATTACAAAACGAAATACATTTAAAGAACATATTTTATACATTTAATAACATTCATGTACACATTTACATTTTGTGGTGTATCTTCTAAGATAAATTTTCATAAAGATTATTACAAGTTATTTTTCTGTTTCGTGTTTGTGGACAACCATACTAAAAAATGCACCGGTGTTCATCGCTTATGTCGTATACATATGTGTGTAAAAATACAAATTTAATTTTAATTTATTAAATTTTTTAAAAATTGGGCAGAAATAAATACGTTGTTTTTTCTACATTTTCTATTGGATTAAAAACTAAAAATTTAACTCTGTAGATCTTAATTACGATTTTCTTTATATATGTATAACACAAAGCACAATCAGCTGTTTCCGTACAAAAAGTGCGATCAGTTTCGTATCTTGTTTAAGGCACAACTATAATATGCATAAAACAACTTAAGCAAGCTTAAACAACTGTGCAAATACATTAAATTATATGTGGTAAACTATAATGTTAATAAGATAAATTTTCGTCAAATTTCGTTAAATGTGATTTATTTAAAGGCCCAACTATAATGTGCTTAAGCTAGCTTTAGCTTGTGTCAAATGTAAATGTATTTGCGCAGTTGTTTAAGTTTGCTTAAGTTATTTATTGTGTTTTTATAGTTTGGCCTTAACGCAAATAACAAAATATGTTTGCATATTATATAAAGGAGTTAAACCTCGATTATACAGCTTTCGTGGGACCGGCGACAGTACGGATTATCGAAATAGACGGTTAATAGAGGTTATATCAAAATATGTATACAGAAACAGCACCAGATATGTTTTTTCGCAGTCATGAATCAAAGTAATTTTGTCTTTAATTAAAAAACTTTTCTGGCATTTTTTGGTAATTTACTATTTGAAGGAGCCATCATTTCACAGCAGGTCTGCTAACACCTTTCTCTTACTAAAGGTATTAAAGCGCAAATATATTCTTATGTGTGGACACAAGAACTTAAAAAAGGACAGATACCTGATTTAGATTTACACAATAAAAACCATATAAATGCTGCATGGATTAATAGAGGCATAAACCTAAAGAAGGGATAATATAGGAAAAAATAAAAGAACCTCATGCCGGTCAATAGATGTAACCGATTAATAGAGGCCTGGTTAGTTAAGGTTTAACTGTAATTTACTTTTTTTAATTTCATATTTTGCTTTTTAACAATTGTTTTAAAAAACAAACCTAGATTTTGTAGCAACAAAATCCGTGTTGTTTTTTGTGTTTTTGAATTGCTATAGCCATGCAATCACCTTTACTAATTCGCCTTGGGCCAATGCATTCAGCTGTACTTATTCGCCCTAATTGGTTAGTTAAATCAATTATCTGTGTGTTCTATCAACAAGTTAAAACTGCTGGATGCATTTGAAAAATATTTTGTGTGAAGCAAACTTAGAAAATTGGTATAGGTTATGCTGTGTTTAGACGGCGTGTACAAGTCATATGGAATGTCAGATTTTCCATATGTAAATCAATACATACCGTGTACACCTCATGAAATATAACATATGTTATTTTCTTGTGTTATAACATGTGTCAGTTTTTTATTTAGAGCACTCTCTATTTTGACATGTAAAACTATCTGAAAACAGATGTTTTTAGTGGTGCTAACTTCCACTTTTAAACCTTGTGCTCAAAATATTTTTACGATAAAAGTTAGATTTCTGAAAATAAAATATTTGTACTTTTGTAGGTAATATATGTATATAAATTGATCGTAGGCTCAAAAATATTTTTTCGGAATTTTCATAAACTTGTTACCCACGACAGAAAAAAACAAAAAGCCTTGAACCTTTTTTTTTATATGTTTGTGAAAACTAAATATTAATAATTTCTTTTGTTTTCCTAAAGATGTCACCCAACGGTGTGGAGAAATATTAAAAAAATAAAAAGATAATTATCAATATTTTTATGTTAAAAACTGACCTAGTGCTTGAAATATTAGAAAAGATAATGATACAAAAGAAATATTAAAACTTAGTATTTGGAGATTATCACCGCTTTTTACATTTTTAAAATGAAATTCAGCACCAATTATTTTATGGTAAAAAATGAATAGAAATTTGACTTATTACCCTTATAACTATCTAATAATTCATATATTTTTCTTAGTGAAAATGTACTGCAAAAATCAGGTCCACTTTTTTGTACGACGAGTATTTGAAAATTATTTTACTTATATTATGTATATATTGCTGGTCTCGTGTAAAAAGGCCATAACTCGCATAGTTGTGATTTTACAGGAGAAGGTAAAAACATAACATAAACAGTATTTATCAAAATGTAATATTTGAAATGCAATAGTTTGTAATATCGTTTTTTTTTTTTTGATATTCAAATTTTGTGACGAGGTGTATTTGCATGAAATGTAATGGAATCATGCGTAAAAGAAAAAATAATAATGGTGACACTTTCAATGTAGAAATTTCTAACAAATAGCAGAAAGAAGATTTTTTTTTGTGGAAATAGTTTTTATGAATTTGTAACAAATATGAGTTTAAATTTTTCAGCGTGCTAGGGTTTTTTTTAAGACTAAGGCGTGTGTGCCCCTTGCACGTAGCGAAAAGTTAAAAAATACGGTAAATACGAATTCGCTTACAAAACTTTTTTTATTCAATGTACATTTTTAAACTTATTATTAACACTTGCATATATATTACTTTGCATGTACAAGACTTGTATGTTAATTCTTTTATTAGGGCAAATAACAACCTCAAATGTAAAAATAAACAAGAAAAAATGTTCCGAGAATTATAAGTTTTTAACATGTACTTCATGCGATCTACGCCAAATACCTGAATTGCAAGTGCAATTTTATATTTTGGCAAATTTAATGTAAGTAAAAGCAGAAATATGCTTGTCGTTGTTCTTTCTAAATTGCTATTTCTTAAAAAATGAACCGTTGATATCACTGTTTCAAGCATTTTAGTTTTCTCTTTAACAATTGAAGCAAAGCCGCGAATAACGTTGTGAAAGACAAATTTTGCAAAACCTGTTTTTTTTGCAGATTACCGTTAATTTTACTCTCTTACATTTGTTCCAACAACAAAACATTAAAATTATGCATTTTATCACCGTCAAAACGCAATTACAATGAGTCAGTCAGTGGAGATAATCATACCATTTAAATACGTTTTTTTGCTCTCCTGAAAAATTATTATTTTGTCATTTGCAACGTTATTCGCGGCGATCCTTCAATTAGAGGTTATGTCATTTGTACGTTGCATATGCAAGTTTGAACATGATAATTATAATATAGTTTATAATTATCATGTTCAACATGATAATATAGTTTATAATTATCATGTTTAAACTTAAACACAGATTTTGACATTCACACCAAATTACATATTGATAGCAATTTTGACATTCCATATGACTTGTACACGCCGTCTAAACACAGCTTTAGCAGTCAATTTTATCGATATAATGGTACTAAACCTTTTTAAACACTGATTACAGAACTATACAATAACTGACGTATTCATAGAAAATCAAAAATACTTTGAAATTGTTTTTATGACAAATTTTTTATACAACTTTGTCCTTAAATATATTTCAAATCTATTTTGATTTTTTTTATGAATATGTCACTAAATATTTAGATAGATTTTTAAGATAATTAGAGAGGACACGCTGACGAGGTCGTGGATACCTCTTGTATGTTAAATCACGTTAGATTTACTGGCAATCATGAAAATTCTCATTTGTTTAACATAAACAAAAATCAGCTGTGCTATTAAGACCACCTGTAAATTAATTCGCCAAGGTTTTGTTAAACTGAGTTGCATTTTCTTATACGTGTGAGCACGTTTTGTTTTTTCGACTGTCTATGAGTTCGATGTTCTCTGTTCTATTACATGAAAAATGTAAACAAAACGTAAAAATTGCATTTTTTACTCGATCGCAACTTAATATATTTAACAGCCTACATGTGAAAGCATAAAATTTTGCTACTGTTATCATAGTTAGTAAAATAATGAAAGTCTTATATCTGGAACAATTAGAGTAATTTTGCAATAATAGCACGAATAGAAGGAAGCAATCTCTTAAAATGTAAAAAAATACCTCAAATTAATAAATTTCTTATTTTTATTTTGAAGACTTTTCCGCGTGCACATATAATGATGCACGCAATCGATACAGAATCAAATAGCAAGCAATGATGTTACAGCTTGTTTTTTGATAGGCTTTATGAAAGAAGTTAGTAAAGGCCAGGATTCACTATCATACTCAGTCGTACGATCTGTCAAAAATTTCATGTGTGTTCAAAAAGTATGATAGTGTGGATTAAAATTGTATGTGTGTGACAGAGTTTTTGACAGATCTGTACGATTTTATAATCTTTTCAAATAATTCATAAAATATTTTTCTCTATGCGATCAGGGTTGATTTTTTTAAGATGATGAGGAGAAAAAACAACAAAATATTAAAACCATATGTTTTTGCATCTTTTTTGTATAATAGTGTGGCACATACGACGCCATTTTGGAACGATTTTTAAAGTAGGACAGAATTCTGTCAGATTTTTGTGTGATTAAATCGTACGATTGTGTATGATAGTGAATCCTGGCCTTAAGTAAGTTTATTACACAGTAAACAAATCGCTTTAAACTATAAGTTGAGTCTTTTACTAATAACTTAAAAACTATTTAGCGGGGAAATATATCAAAGCATAGAGGATTACATTACGAATCAATCGTAGTGCAGCTCATTTTTGGAAAGACTGTGCGTAAAAAGTTATTAATCAACAAACTTAGAAATGGAAAATAAAATATTAAATTTATAAATTAATTTTTCCGCTTATATCTCGAATAAGCTTATTGAGCGGAATAAATTTCATATGTAAAAAAGCGCTCAAATCAAATAGGTATTGAGTTATATTGAAAAATATACAGGTCTGATAAGTAACTTTACTAACAAAAACTAGCAAAGAGAGCTTAAAACCGAAATTTTTAAATCTAAAAAAAAAAAATAAATAAACAATTTTCCAGAAAAAATTAGCAAAGAAAATTGTTGTGGCTTCGGAAATGATATGTAAGACTTTAAAACTGTACGGTATGACCATTAAATAGTAAAAGCAAATGTACTATAGTGCATTTACAACCAAACAGGAAAAATATGTATTTGAAATGTTTTACATTTTCTTCCAAGGCTCGTAGATTCTAAACCAAATTTGTTCTTTTACACTCCTTTGTTGTGTACTTCTATATCTAAGTTAAAAAAAATTAATAAAATAATATTGGCCCATATTCATAGTTATAAATTAAAGTCGACTCTTGTTAAAGTATTATCTAAAATTAACGGCTCTTTTTATCTTTTTTGCTTTCATAGTCAAGAATAAAGTATACTTTAAGTGGGGTGTCAACTGTAATTTGATAAATGTTTTCATACAATTTCTAAACAAACATTAGAAAAAAGTAACCTTGTTTTTATTTTGTCCACTTTGGTATAAAAATCAGATAAAGAGTATTGTGTTCTTAAACCAAATAAAATAATTTTAGAAAAATGTTTTAAAACAGCTTTAGGTAGTTTTAAATTTAGAGTTGACTTTCTCGACTAAAGTATATTTCAAATTGTCTAGAATGAATTAGAGTCGACTCTAAAGTAAAACCTTAAAGTATACTTTATATAAACTACGAATATGGGCCATTATTTTTATATTCTCTTAACTAAGAGGTACTTGCATTTTCTGTTTCTGTTTTCTAGTCCAAACATTCAACAATTCTCTACGCTCTTTTTTCACTAGCAATTAGAATAAATTTTTACTTACTGAACAGACCTCTTGATTGTACGTGCAATTTGTTTAAATTGTGTTGCGTGCTCGTGTAGCAAATATTTTAGTTTTTTTTTTGGGAATACTTATTTTTAGTTCCTCTTGGTGTTTAAGAGTTAGATGCTTTTGAATGTTTACCTTCTTTTCCCATGTTAATAAATAGATAGTTATAAAAAATTTGTTGCTTTAGACTCTAAGTGTAGAGAATTTTTGTTTGTTTATATTTCAATTGAATTTGCCTTAAATACCTCTTACTAAATGATATTTTATAATAAAGAGTGCATTTTTATTGATATAGAGTGTTTGGCCCAACAAGATTAAAATAAAAACAGAAAACAATAAAAATTTAATTGGCCAAAAATATCAGATTTCACAAATAATATTTTATTTTGCTTTGAAAAATATAAAGCTAGCTATAAAAATAATTAAAAATCAAATCACATAGTGATTTCTCTTCCACAAAAATAAAGTTACCTCGTTAAAAGACGCATATATAAAATGTCTTGCCAACTGTTTATAATCTGTACTCGTTATTTACCGAGAACAAAACACATTTTTGATAAAGACGTCCGTCAAAGTATATTTATTTTACTATATAGCGTCTTCCACCCAGCTGGTTTGCAGTTGGAAATGGCAAAAGTTGTTTGTATTTTACTTTGTTTGTTTACGGATTTCAAAAAACACTATTAACAAGCATTTGCAAAACAAAGCAAGCATTTGTATTTAGACCAATTATCTTCTATTGCTCTTAATGCTTTTGATATTTTTAACGCACAAAACAAAAATAAAAAGCCATGTTGTTTTTGAAATGCTGCATTTGTTGTAGAGCCGCTATTACCTAGTAAAAGAAATGTGCCTTGACGCACGCTTTTTAAAAGCTGGCAGAAAGGATCAAGGCGAATCAAATACTACGTGGTGGCGACGGCGAATTTACTAATTTTTGGGGGTTACTTAGGTATCAAACTTCAAATAAAAAATACGAACTGCTTTTTTAAATACGAAGTACACAGTAAGGTTGTCGACAAAAATAAATAAATTCGCCATTGCTACCTTCTAGCATTTGATTCGCCTTGGATAATTACTTCAAAATATAAAAAAGAACTCAAGGCGAATTCATTTAGAGGTGATTGTAATAGCTCAGTAGTGCGATATGCTTCTCTTTTGTAACGGTTATCGATTGCAAGGCAAATTCATAACAGGTGGCCTTGACTATTTTTTATGCTTGTGATTTTTTCTTCTTCCTATATCAAAAGTTACTATATCCTAGTGTACTACTTTGTTTTTGACAGCCGAAGACGGTTTTTACAATTTACATTTCTTCCACCGTGTTGTATTCGTTTTCGCCGTGAATATACCTAAAACTCCTTGATCGGTTGGTTAAATTTACTTAACAACTATATCAGGGCGAATCAATTACCAGGCGGCAGCGTAGGCAAATTCACTATTTTCTGCTGGTTAAAATTACTGTTAAGCTTCATATATAAAAAATATAAGCAGATTTTTTATATATGGACTTTGACAGTAGTGTTCATAGCGAAAATAAATAAACTCCGCCGCCACTTGGTACTTGATTCGCCTTGAACCATATTGTCGATTTTGCTATTTAGTAAAATTTTTAACGATATTCGTTGTTTCTAAAAACCAGCTAATGTAGTAAGCATGTTGTTATAAGCATAAACAAAGAACATATATGTATATATTCGAACACAAAATTAACACAAATTGTTTTCATTTAAATTAAATTGAAAATAAGTTTATTTTAGAAAAATGAAAGTAAAAATTAAAATAGTTCCTTAGTTTGCATAAAAGATTTATTTTGTTTTTTTGTTTTGCTTTATTGATTTTATTAAGTTCTCATTTAATCATTTTGACTTTTGACATAAGACCCTTAGGTTTTGTAAACAAAATTTTGGCAAAATCCACTTTTTTTCGAATGGTTTCGAATCACACAAAACATGTTCTCCGAACAAAATATACTGAAATCACGT
The DNA here is from genome assembly GCA_916610165.2 of Gymnosoma rotundatum. Lineage (NCBI taxonomy): Eukaryota > Metazoa > Arthropoda > Insecta > Diptera > Tachinidae > Gymnosoma > Gymnosoma rotundatum. The sequence goes on from OU744339.1 coordinate 50,392,818, forward strand.
GATTTGATGACACTTGACTGCCGATTTGAAATAACTTATTTCTTTTACTTATTTTGTATAGAATTTAAAAAGGCGATTACATTTGAATTTTATGAAAATAAAACCGTAAATACGCTAATATTGTTTCAATAAGCTTTTTCTATGAAATAATTGATACCATATTCTATTACCATTTTTGTCTTTTTTGATAACTGTATGCGGTATGTGCGCGCGAAATGTTTTGGAGATGATGATTACAGAATTACTAAAAATGTCTTCTCAATATTTCACCGAACATTTTTCCATTTCTTGCAGTCCAGCAAGTGTAAAATAGTTTTTTTGCAATTCTATTGAAAAGTTTAAGTTTCTCAGAGATTTCTTCTCATGTGTCATATTTTTATATATGAAATTCGACAACAAATGAATTCGCCTGCGCTAACACCTGCATACAAGAACTAAGCAGACAGTTATTTGTTTTCATCAACACATACTAAACAAGCTTTCTGCAAGACGATTTTATTGGTTGTTGCTGGACCAAAGCGAATAAATTACGTAGTTTCAACGTAGGTGAATTCATGTATTTCGCCGGTACCATTACTGTCAAAGTCCTGATATAAAATATATCATATGGATTTTTTATATGAAGTTTGGCTACAAAGGCGATTTTATTATAAGGTGCTAGCGATGGCGAATTCAGTCATTTTAGCCGGTATCTTAACTGTCTAACTCTATTTATAAAAAATCTGTATAAAAGTTTGATAAATATTTTATTATTATATTTTTAATTTATTTTTTTAACAGTTATAATACCGGCGAAAATAAATAAATTCGTCACCCTATAATTAATTCGCTTTGTTTGGATACTTTGTTATCAGCAAAAATAATGAATTCGCTACACAAGAACTAAGCAGACAGTTATTTGTTTTCATCAATACATACAAAATAAGCTTTCTTCAAGACGACTTTATTGGTTGTTGCTGGACCAAAGCGAATAAATTACTTAGTTTCAACGTAGGTGAATTCATTTCTTTCGCCGGTACCATTACTGTCAAACTCCTGATATAAAATATATCTTATGGATTTTTTATATGAAGTTTGGCTACCAAGGCGAATTTATTATAAGGTGCTAGCGATGGCGAATTCAGTCATTTTAGCCCGTATCTTAACTGTCTAACTCTATTTATAAAATACTTTGTTATCAGCAAAAATAATGAATTCGCTACTCAAGAACTAACCAGACAGTTATTTGTTTTCATCAACACATACAAAATAAGCTTTCTGCAAGACGATTTTATTGGTTGTTGCTGGACCAAAGCGAATAAATTACTTAGTTTCAACGTAGGTGAATTCATTTCTTTCGCCGGTACCATTACTGTCAAACTCCTGATATAAAATATATCATATGGATTTTTTATATGAAGTTTGGCTACCAAGGCGAATTTATTATAAGGTGGTAGCGATGGCGAATTCAGTCATTGTAGCCGGTATCTTAACCGTCTAACTCTATTTATAAAAAATCTGTATAAAAGTTTGATAAATATTTTATTATTATTTTTTTTAATTTATATTTTAACAGTTAAAATACCGGCGAAAATAAATAAATTCGTCACCCTATAATTAATTCGCTTTGTTTGGCTACTTTGTTATCAGCAAAAATAGTGAATTCGCTATACAAGAACTAAATAGTTATTTGCTTTCATCAACACATACAAAATAAGCTTTCTGCAAGACGATTTTATTGGTTGTTGCTGGACCAAAGCGAATAAATTACTTAGGTTCAACGTAGGTGAATTCATTTCTATCGCCGGTACCATTACTGCCAAACTCCTAATATAAAATATATCATATGGACTTTTTTTATATGAAGTTTGGCTACCAAGGTGAATTTATTATAAGGTGCTAGCGATGGCGAATTCAGCCATTTTAGCCGGTATCTTAACTGTCTAACTCTATTTATAAAAAATCTGTATAAAAGTTTGATAAATATTTTATTATTATTTTTTTTAATTTATTTTTTTAACAGTTATAATACCGGCGAAAATAAATAAATTCGTCACCCTATAATTAATTCGCTTTGTTTGGCTACTTTGTTATCAGCAAAAATAGTGAATTCGCTATACAAGAACTAAATAGTTATTTGCTTTCATCAACACATACAAAATAAGCTTTCTGCAAGACGATTTTATTGGTTGTTGCTGGACCAAAGCGAATAAATTACTTAGTTTCAACCATGGCGAAATAATACAGGTGAACGCACGGGCGAAAAAGCCCATCAGCTGTATACATTACAGTTGTCAAAACAATTTGTCAAAAATAAATAATTTGTTAATTTTTTTTTAATTTAATTGTTTTTGATTGCTAATAGAAAACAAACAATTGAAATTCCTAGAGAAAACTACCACAACATGGAACCGTATTTGCAGTTCCTGATGTGTATAATCAAAATATGCGTAAAAAGATAGTAAAATTATTGTTAACACATTTATAATTTCTTTGTTTTTTTGTGAAAGATTATGTTAGTCTTCAAATGGTCAACGATGCATGTGATTTGGGCAAACTAGTGTACAAAAGAATTTTTGTCACTTTTCCTGCATTTTTATTTTTATGTAACTTAATTTTTATAATTTTTTTATTCTGAAAATTACAACCACTTTTTTTCATCAAATATATTTTTGTCTTATTGATTCAATGGAGTTCTCATTTAATCAATTGGGCTTTTGATATAAGACTTTCTGTTTTTCTGTACAAAATTTGGGTAAAATCCACTGATGAGCTATTTGAGCAGTAGTGAAATGGCCATATGGATATGCTTTCCCCGCAGTAATACATTTCATTTTGTAGTTTAGTTTAAAATAATAAATATTTCATGAGAATATCATGAAATATTTATATTTGAAGGAATCAAGCACGAATAAAGTAAATTAATTATATTTTTTTATTTTGTTTGTTTTTTTACAATATTTTTTTGACAACATACATAATTTTGTAGCAACAAATTGCCTGTTGTTTTTTGTGTTGTTGGATTGTTGTAGCCGTGCGGTCACCTGTATTAATTCGCCTTGGTTTCAACGTAGGTGAATTCATTTCTTTCGCCGGCACCATTACTGTCAAACTCCTGATATAAAATATATTATATGGATTTTTTTATATGAAGTTTGGCTACCAAGGCGAATTTATTATAAGGTGCTAGCGATGGCTAATTCAGTCATTTTAGCTGGGATCTTAACTGACTAACTCTATTTATAAAAAATCTGTATAAAAGTTAGATAAATATTTTATTATTATTTTTTTTAATTTCTTTTTTTAACAGTTATAATACCGGCGAAAATAAATAAATTCGTCACCCTTTAATTAATTCGCTTTGTTTAGCTTCTTTGTTATCAGCAAAAATAATGAATTCGCTATACAAGAACTAAGCGGACAGTTATTTGTTTTCATCAACACATACAAAATAAGCTTTCTGCAAGACGATTTTATTGGTTTTTGCTGCACCAAAGCCAATAAATTACTTAGTTTCAACGTAGGTGAATTCATTTCTTTCGCCGGTACCATTACTGTCAAACTCCTGATATAAAATATATCATATGGATTTTTTTATATGAAGTTTGGCTACCAAGGCCAAAACTTCTATTTATATATGAGCTTTTATATAAATATATTATATCTGTACTCCATTATGTTTACATTACTGTATAATATTTTATTATACTAAACTGTAAATATACCTAGTGTTAGTATTAGATGCACGTATATAATTAAAAACATAAATTTTTGTATAAGAATGTTCATTAATAATAATATAAACATTCATCTCAAATAAAAAATACCCATTTTTGCAACCCTTAAAGAAAAATAACTATTAGTGTTTTTTATACACGTGGCGCACATCGTAGCCACTCATAAAAAAATGGACGCCTTCAAAAATAACTAGTAATTTTTCGGGAAGTGTGGCATCACCCTGAACTGTTTAGAAACTTTGAAATCGATATTTAGTACATTTATTGACCATATATCGGTATTATCTGTTGTATCTATAGTTATATATATGTAGTGGAATCATGTTATTGTATTTTTAAAAATGCAAGAAAAAAATGTCCCCAAACTATCATGTCCTCAAAGTATGCGGAAGACATACAGAATTTTGAGGACTGTCCTCAAAGTATGCAAATGTCCCCAAAATATGCTATAGACCGAAAAACTGTCCCCGAAGTATGCGGGATACATATATATATATATATATATATATATATACATATATATATATATATATATATATATATATATGTATTTATTTATTTATTATGATTGATTTAAGTATTAGAATCAGATCAGTCAAATTTAATAAGACAGAGATAAATATTAATAATATTGCTTAGAAAAATTAAGTTAAAATAAAATAATCGTTAAGTAATTTTTTAAATTTTCGTTAATCGTTAAGTAATTTATATATATATATATATATATATATATATATATATATAATTAAATAATTTGCATTGTGCCTGTGCATATAAATAATATAAATAAATTGCAGTGTTTTTGAAATTTTATTTTTCATCCTCTTTTAACTGTATAAAAGAGCCGAAAAAATGGACTGTATACAGTAGAGAAAGAAAAATAGAATTACTGTTAGTTATTGTTGTTTTTGCTTAAACTTTGATTTTTGTCTTTGCTTTATTGTTTGGACAAAAATCTTTAGTTTATTTAAAATGTTTGTCAGAAGTTTTCTGAAGAGTTATGTAAGCGGTAACGAAATGGCCATCGAGACGTGCTTTGACCCTCAATAATCAATATCGGTAATTAATTTAATCGGGATAATTAAATAATAAATAGCACGAAGTTTTTTGTGAAAATTAAATTTAAAAAAATATTCCCGTGTCTTTAATTAAAAAATTTGCAAAGTGCCTGTGCATATAAATAAATTATCGTAGTGTTTTTGAAATTTTATTTTTCATCCTCTTTCAACTGTATAAAAGAGCCGAAAAAAGTCGACCGTATACAGTAGAGAAAGAAAAATAGAATTACTGTTGGTTATTGTTGTTTTTGATTAAACTTTGATTTTTGAAATTTTCCGAGAATGTGTAATTTTTTAAGTTAATTTGTAAGGAAAGATATGAATACCGTTTGAACATTTATTTATTTTATGCATACCTAGTTTCTTTAAGTTTTTACGATCAAAGATTTGTTTTTTACACAAAAAAATATTTTTGATGCATTGGCATTATTAAAAACAATTATAACTAAAAGGAACAAATCTAGTTTACGGGCACCGCTCCAATGTAAAGTGAAAAAATTGGCAGCCACCCTTAGTTTCGGAGTTACGGACGGCTTCGCTTTCTTTACGGACGCAGCTTAAAAATGAAAAAAAGTTACCTATTGGGTGTAAAATTTAATTTTAAGCAAAAAATTAAAAGTGACAAATTTGGGGCTGACCCCCGGTCACATATGACAAACATTTGCCTAAAATTTGTTTGCTCTTGTTTGGCCTAAGTTTTTTCAAAACAATACAAAATTTGTTTTGTGGTCACACTACGCACATTTGTTTGCCTATTTTTATTTGTTTAAACAGCTATGAAGTAATGTCAAATAAAATACAGGCAAACATGTTTTATGTGCGGTCACATTTATTATAATATTTACCTTAAAAATATATTTGATTAAACTGAAAAAAACATAAATTTCATGGCGAAATAATACAGGTGGTCTCGATAGCGAATTCATTAATTTCGCCGTAAACTCTAAATGTCAAAATCCATATATAAAAAATATGTATAACAGTTAGATAAATTTTTTATATATTGAGTTTGACATTTAGAGTTTACGGCGAAATTAATGAATTCGCTATCGAGACCACCTGTATTATTTCGCCATGATAAATTTATTTACTCACAAACTGCGCATGGGATGTCTTCATTGCCATTCAATTTCTTCGGTATTATTTCAAAGTTATTGCAAAGAAAACGTGTAAAATATTATTAAATGCTAATTACAAATGATGAATATTTAATTGCAGTATAATATACATAAGTTCAAAACAAACAAACAATAACCATTTGTAGTCGGAACAAAAAGATACAACTGTAGAAAATTTTTTTCCATCTAGGCACTCTGGGCGCATTTTTTTAAAGTCCCAAATGAAGTGTTTATTCTCTTCCTATAATATACTTTTCCTACACTTTGTACGAAAAATTAAATCCCAGTTTTTGATATAAAAATAAAATATCCACTGCTAATGCCACCATTATAATAATATTATAATAATATTATATTTATGCACCCGCATGTATTATTTATACAGATTCTTTTAAAATAACTATTACACATAATGGCAATGTGAGAAGAAAGTTTATAATGAATAACTCCCATGTATGAAAGTTCCAAATAAACAAAGCCAAGCAACAATATCAAATTTTTCATATTCTATGCTATAAAGAAGCTCCAAAAGGTGTTCTAAAGAAGGAGCACAATAAGAGGAGGAAGCTAAATAGGAATTAGATTCCACTTCTTAACAATAAGTTTTAATATTCATTCATTACATTTTTTGGTTAAGATTTCTAAAAACTTTTAATTTATTTAATATATTTTTCAAACTACAGCTGTTTATTTGTTTACTTGATATAAGTGTACACAAATAATATGTTGAAAAAAAATCGCTTAAATTAAAAAACCAATTTCACAAAGAATTAAGCTGCAAATATGCTAAATTTTAATTGGGATACAAAGTTCTTCAATTTTTAAGAAACTTTAATGTTTCAGAAAATAGAGGAAAAACTGTTACATTATAACATACCGTCAAACGAATATATGTATAATGAAAAATAAAAAAAGTCAGTTTACATTAATTGCAAAAATAAGCTTTTAGCTTAGGTCTTAAAGAACATATCTCTTTTGATTGCAAATCGAAAGTTATGCAAAAACAGTTTAGGTGCTTAAAATGGATATTCACTAATGATTCTTTGCTCTATTCCCACGCTTCGATTGGGGTGGAAGAATTATTATGGTTTTGTTCTGCACATAGCCGACTTTATTCGTCTTTCTAAACAGTTAAAATGCGTGTGCACTGTGCAAATCTTAATTAAAGTTTAATTATATTGGTTAAATTTAAGCGTGCTTATTTCTTATTTGTAAATTAATCGATATTGATTCTTTAAGTGAAAGTATGTTGCTTGTTGTCATATATAACTTTATTTAAAAGTTATTTTTAAGCATTTAAAAAAAAATGCATCTCAACCTTATCATAGGTTTATGTGCAGATATATAACGGTATATAATTTACAACTTTAAACCTCTATAATTCCCGAGTTATAGCTTCCGACAGGATTACTTGCCGTCGGTAGAAGTAAAGATAGTTTTGCTTCAGTCTAGTTTAATATAAAATTCCAAAATGAAAACAAAGGTTACTTACGTTGTAGGAATGACTATTTCAAGAACAAAATGTTGAGTAAAAAATTTCTTGCGACTCAACTTTAAACTAATACTTTACTAAAAATTTATAAAAGAAGATTTAATAATCGCTAATGCCACATCTTTTTTACATACAATTTTGAAACTTTGCACCATTCTGAAGCGAAAATGTCGAAATATACCAAATTATACATAAAATACTTTGATGATATATAACTTGAAAAATATGTGCCCCGACAACTTTTTTAATATATTATTTCTTCCAAAAATTGCACTTTATTATTTTTTATCTTTAATTTTATTTTTAGTTGCTTACTATATCTTGTTTTATTTAATACACATATAAGTTTAAAATGATCAGCGAGTTTTTCCGAAACTTAATAATATAGTTTAAATGCTGGGCAACATTGTTGATACAGCTGTTATTTGTCTCTGCTTGTTCTTACAAAAACTTTGTAAGAACAAATATTTATTTGCCTAAAAATGAGTCAAATATTTGCCGTCGAGTGGTCACACTATGTTCACATTAGAAGCATTTTTGTTTACTGTCAAATAATTTTATTTGCCCAAAATCAGCTGTGATGTTATTTGCTTCTAATAAATTTTTTGTGGTCAGACTACGGCAAACAAATATTTGCCGATTTCAGTTAAATGTTTTACTAATGTGACCGTACCTTTAGTTTCCGAGTTACGAGCCTCCAAAGTTTGTATGTACAATGTGGAATATGCCGAATATTTTGTCGTGGAATTGGGCAATATGGAAATCATTCAAAAGGTAATATAAATATCTTTTCAATTGAAAAGGAAAATAGTAAAAAAAACAATAAAAACAGGTAACGACCAAAAAAATCTTTATATATTCACATAAGTATCAAATAAAGTAACAAATCTAGTTTACGGGCACCGCACCAAATTAAAAAAAAGTTGCCTAGGGGTGCAAAATGCAATTTTAAGCAAAAAATATAAAGTGAAAAATTGGCGGCAACCCTTAGTTTTGGAGTTACGGACCTCCGAAGTTTTTGTATCTAATAAGGCATATATCGAGTATTCGATGGTAGAATAGGACAATATGGGTATCATTAGAAAGGGAATTTAAGGGCCTATCCAATTAAGTAGAAAAAAGTAAAAATAAAATAAAAAAATCAGGTAAGGCTCCAACAAAACTATTTTTTCCATATAAACATAACTTTACTCAAAAACGAAAGAATTTTCTCCTCTATGGTATAACCAACAGCGGCTTTGCTTTCTAAAGGTTTTCTGCGTAGCCGGCCTTCGGCCGGTCGAAAGGATATATCTATGATATAACCAACATCGGCTTCGCTTTCTAAAGGTTTCTTGAGTAGCCGGCTTTCGGCTGGGCGCAAAGATTTTCTTCTCTTTGGTATAACCAACACCGGCTTCGCTTTCTAAAGCTTTCCTGCGTAGACGGCCTTCGGCCGGACGAAAGGATTTGTTTCTCTATGGTATAACCAAAAGCGGCTTCGCTTTCTAAAGGTTAATTGCGTAGCAGGCCTTCGGCCGGGCGCAAAGATTTTCTCCTCTGTGGTATAACCAACACCGACCACGCTTTCTAAAGGTTTTCTGCGTAGCCGGCCTTCGGCCGGACGAAACGATTTTCTCCTCTATGGTATAACCAATAGCGGCTTCGCTTTCTAAAGGTTTCCGAATAACTTAATTTATTTTGTAAAAAAATGTTTTTCCTCACCAGATTTTTTTATTTATTTATTTTTTCAATTTTTCCTGCTTCAATAAATAGCCTCTTATATTCCCTTTCCAATGATACTCATATTGTCCCATTCCGCCATCAACTACTCGATAAATGCCTTATTATATATAAAAACTTTGGAGGGCCGTAACTCCGAAACTAAGGGTTGCCACCAAAATTTTCACTTTACATTTTTTGCTTAAAATTGCATTTTGCACCCTATAGGCAACTTTTTTTTTATTTTGGAGGGGTGCCCGTAAACTAGATTTAAGCCCAAGTAAATTAAGTTTAGTGACAATACTGTGCAATAAAATATAAAAGAAAACTTTAGCAAGCGAAGCCGGTGTTGTTTATACCATAGAGGAGAAAATCTATGCGCCTGGCCGAATGCCGGCTACGCAGAAAATTTTTAGTAAGCGAAGCCGGTGTTTGTCATACCATAGAGAAGAAAATCCTTGCGCCCGGCCGAAGGCCGGCTACGCAGAAAATCTTTAGTAAACGAAGCCGGTGTTGGTCATACCATAGAGGAGAAAATTCTTGCGCCCAGCCGAAGGCCGGCTACGCAGAATATCTTTAATAAGCGAAGCCGGTGTTGGTCATACCATTGAGGAGAAAATCTATGCACCCGGCCGAAGGCCGGCTACGCAGAAAATCTTTAGTAAGTGAAGCTTAAACTAAGAGCTGGCCAAAAAACTTTCATATAAAAAAACTTTTTTTTATTTTTTTACTATTTTCTTTTTAAATTGAATAGATATTGAAATTACCTTTCCAATGATACCCATATTGTCTTATACCACCAAAAAATACCCCATATATTCCATATGGTACATACAAACTTTGGAGTCCCGTAACTGGGAAACCAAGGGTCAGCCCCAAATTTGTCACTTTATATTTTTTGCTTAAAATTAAATTTTAAACCCCGTAGCTGCGTCCGTAAACTAGATTTGTTCCGAAACAATATTCAATTGAATTTAGCCAATGTTGAATTAGATGTAAAACACGTTTCCGCCCTAGCAAAAATTTCTTACGACTTATGTGTGATTTTCTTAAGATATTAATAGAAAAATTAACTACTTACATACTTTTACGAACAAAAAATTGTGTTTACCAAATTTTTAATTATAATGCTTATTAATTTCTAGACGGCATGAATTTTACAAAATTTAAGATCACAACATTGGCATTCTTTTATTTAAGCAAATAAAATGCCACAGATATAATCTATGTATATATATAATGTATAGATATAATCTAATCTATGTAAAATGCCTTTGTTAGTTTAATTCCACCTTATACAAGAAAAACGATCTCACCGTGCAGTTAAACTTGGGAACACTGATGACAGTGTTGCCAAATCTATTGAACCAATTGCCGCTCGTTATTATTTAAAAAAAAAACGCTAGAAACTCGTCGAAAAAAAACCTGACATAAACCTTTCAAACATGAACAATTGAACAATTTATTTGTATACCCTTAACCGAGGCAAACTTGGTTCACAAAAAAATAAATATGACATTCGATCAGATATAGTGTGGAAAGAGGTGCCATTGCATGATCGGTCCATGCTCTTCGATGCAGCAGACATTTGGAACAATAAAGTAACTCCAATCAAAAAAAAAATAAATATAGAATTAAAAAGTAAGAAAGAAACATTTGGAGAAAAAATTGGCGCTCACCCATATTTTGGGGTGGGTACCATTTTAAAGATTTAAAGAGATCTTAGCCCAATAATAGCCGATGGCATTTTTATGTAAAATAATATATAAGCAGTACCATTTTTTTTTTCTTTTTTATATAAGATTCGGCATATCCGAAAATAGTACACTTAATTGTTTAGTACTGTTTTTAAATACTAACTGCCGTATTCATAAAGTAAACTTATATTTTTTATGAATATGGCAATAATTGTTCATCTCTAGTAAGGATTTTGATTATCTATACATATTATTTTCATTTTGAGAAGTGGAATAAATATTACAGGTTACGATTAAGTTTAGAAATTTTTTCGGAACCTTGTAATCGTAGCAGTATTTGTTATGCCGACGGAGACCATATTTAAAGCAACAAAGTAATTATCAAGATGCAAATAAAAAAATTAAGGAATTGACATTTTATCGGTTAAAAGAGCACTAATCATATTGGTTTGCAATCGATTTCTGAGCTTTGATTTAGCTATATTAAGTTGACTTAAAACTTGTTTCACTTCTGGATTTTTTTTTTATTAATTTACAATATTGGAAACTTATAAAACTACAAAGTCCCCTTAGAGAGCTCTCAAGTATAACTTAAATAATAATAATAGCTTTATTTAGTAAATAAATAGTACATTTTTTTACCTTCAAGAGGAACTAAAAATAAATGAAGTGTTTGTAATGAAAAATATTATTTTTAAAAACATTACTTCATATTTTGTTAAAAAAATGGGGTCAACAATTAAAACATGGAAAAATTAAGTAATTCAACTACTTATTGGACTAACCACCAAAATTTTTTGATATTTTGCTTTTGAAAAATTTTAATTTCTTTGTTGGAAATACTAGTTTGGTATATTAAATTATTTTGGGTTATATGACAGTTAACAGCTTTAACATTTGCCCTTCTACAATTGTGATAAAAGATAGGAATTCCATTCGCATCTTGGAATAATTTAATTTTGTCCAGATACAAGAATGCCTCTGGAGGTACAAACCCTAATTGTAGAGTATTTAATATATATTCATCGTTTGTATAGTATGCAGCTATGATCAAGTTATTTTCAATACACGACATACATCTTAATATGTGATTTCTCGTACTTGACTCTCTCACCGTACGGTAGTTTTTTAATAAAAGCGCTTTGCATAAGTAAATAATTAAACAACAAGTGTATCATACGTTTGTTTTTGTTGCTGCCTACTCTTGTTTTCGTTCGAATTCTCACACGTGGTAGACAATTAAAATAAGAACAAAAATATTTAAAACCAACCATGGCCCGCGTGGCCAAACCCAAATCTAGATATAAAAGTCATCCGGCGAAGAATAAGATGAACAAACAACACCGGGTAATATTTACTCCAACAACGCGTCCACCTCACGCAACAGATTCAGCTCTTTATCAGATCTCATTGATATGGACGTAGCTCCAGTATCAAATATATCGGTAGTCAAACAACATAAACCTCCACCGATAGTTGTTGAAGCTAACACACCTTTCATCGATATTCAAAATTTATTAGGAAAGGAATGTATTTACAAGCGTACCTCTATTGGTACAAAGGTTTTCCCCCAAATATCGAATTATACAACTGCTGTTTGCAAATTTTAAAAGAAAACAAAAAGGAGTTTCACTCCTTTAACTCTAAAGAAAATAGGTTGTACACAACATTTTTATACGGTTTACCCAAAGTTAACCCTGATGGAATCAAGGATGAATTAAAAAGTTACAACTTAATTCCTACTTATGTAACAGAGGTTAACGCAAAATTTAGCTCAAATAACAACGCAGTTTATAAAGTGCAATTCACTCGAAAAACATTTAACCCAGATTCGTTAAAAAACGTAAGAACGATTTCCAATGTGATAATCTCGTGGAAAAAGTACAAGCAAAGAAATAACGATAAACCAACTCAATGTTGGAATTGTTTGATGTATGGTCACGGTGGAGAACACTGCCATCGTAAAGCTGCTTGCATGATTTGTGCTAGTGAACATCACTCAAAAGATTGTCCATATAATACTACTGAAAAAAGGCCTGCAGTTTTTTCCTGTTTCAACTGTAAAAAACATGGTAAAGAGCGATTTGATCATTCTGCCAACGACGTTAATTGCCCTTTCCGTTCTCTGTACCTAGAAACAAGGGCAAGAGCCACTTCAAAAAATTCACAAAGAAATAATATAAGACAACATAGAGAGTATCAATATAACGGAACTGAATTCCCAAACATAAACAGAAATAATTCTAACAACATCAACAACAACTTCAATAATAACAACAGTAATAAACGCAATAACACATATGCCAATCAGCTGAAATCAAACAACAATCTCTTTAGCGTAGATGAGTTATTTGACATATTTAATACAGCTATGGAAGATCTTTGTAAGTGCACTTCAAAAGTTCAGCAAATTCAAGTGGTAATGTCTATGGTAAAATATGCATATGAATTACAGTAATACAAATGTTTTTAAAATGCTTCACTGGAATGCCAATGGTATTTCTAACTACTCTAAATTAAGGCAGTTCAAGTATTTATTAGAAAAGGAAAATGTTAAAATCGCATCGCTAAATGAAACATTTTTCAACGAATCTCACAAACCATATTTTAAAAATTTTTTTATTTACCGAAATGACAGAACTGATGGGGGTGGTGGAGTTGCTCTTTTAATTCATAAAACTGTTAAACATAAAAACCTCTCAGTGTCGAATACAAAATTTATTGAAAACATTTCTATTGAAATAATTGTTAACTGCAAACCTGTTGTAATAACTTCATGTTACTCTCCACGTTATACTTCTTACTTTTCGAATGACATTTTAGAATTAACTTCAACTAATAAAGAATTCATAATATTTGGTGATCTAAATGCTAAGCATTCATCATGGAATTGCCCCACGGATAATACTGCGGGAAGGGTTCTTAGCAATTTACAACAAACGTGTAACTTTTTTATTTATTATACGTCCGACCCAACATGCTATCCACATCAACGAGGTCGAGAAGCTTCTACAATTGATATTGTTATTAGCAACACAACACTCAATTTTGACCTAAATGCTTTGGATTATGAGATCCCATCTGATCATCGCCCTATTCTATACACAATCAAACGTTCCACTGTCAACACAGTTGATCCAAGTTATTTCAACTACAAACTTACAAATTGGAATTCCTTCAAAAATTATATTGATAACAAAATTACTCTTAACACTAATATATACAACTCAACAGAGACCATTAATGAAGAAATCAATAAATTTATTAAAATTATTTTGGAAGCAAGAGATTTTTCAACTCCAAAATTGTACCCAAGCAATAAACCTGTTTTACCTGAAAATATAATTAAATATATAAGATTAAGAAGGTCATTCAAAAAGAAAAGTCGTAGAGCCTCCAACGAATCCGAATCCCTTTTTTACGATCAATACTCTAAATTTTTAAACAAACTAATTGACAGAAATATAAATACTGAAAGAAATAAGAAATGGAACCAACTTCTTTCAAATCTTAAGCCGGGAGATAAATCTTTTTGGAGAATAAGCAGAAGCCTTCGAGGCAAAGGACAAAATAAAATCCCTCATTTAAGTATTGGCAATACAAAAATATTTTCGGACAGCGAGAAGGCAGAAGTACTTGCCAATACATTTGTCAAGGCTAATAATCTTACAGCACACTTCAAGCATTCTTTCGATCAATGTGTCAACTCAAAGGTAAACAACTTCAAGAACGAGACTTCCTCATCTGAAAGTGTTAATCTCACATCACTTAGCGAAATTACAAGTTTGATATCATCTCTTAAGTCTTCCAAATCTCCCGGCTTCGATGATATACCCAACCTACTTCTGAAAAAGCTTACTAATAAAGCTTTTGAACTACTGGTTGTAATCTTTAATAGTTGCATCAAACTTAATTATTTTCCGTTTGTATTTAAAAATGCCAAAGTCATTGCGATACATAAACCCAACAAACCTAAAAACAACCCTGGTAGCTACAGGCCAATCAGTTTATTAAGCAATATTGGAAAGCTCTTCGAAAAAATTATTCATACACGCCTCAGTGAATTTGCTACTGATAATTCTGTCATATCTAGTGAGCAATTTGGGTTCAAAAAAGAACATAGTACAACACATCAAATAAACAGAATCAAAAACAAAATAATTAAAAACAAACGTAACAAACGGTCTACAGGTATGATACTGTTAGACATTGAAAAAGCCTTCGATACTGTTTGGCATAATGGCCTCTTATTTAAACTTTTAGAAGCTAATGTTCCCAAATACATATGTAAACTTATTGCTGATTTTCTAAGTAACAGGAAGTTCATGGTTTCTGTTAATAATGTTAGCTCATCCCCAAAAATCATCTCTACTGGTCTTCCACAAGGCTCAGTACTATCTCCGTTACTATACTCTATATACACCTCGGACTTCACAGTCCCAACATACATGGAAACAGCGTATTATGCAGATGACACAGCTCTAATTACTTCGGGAAAACTAATCAGTGCACTTCTAAAAAAAATGGAAAAAGGACTCTTAGCATGCAACAAATACTTTTACAAATGGAAAATCAAGATCAACCCCAACAAGACACAAGCCATAATATTCCCGTTCAATAAATCTCCCAAAAGACTTGCACAACGCCAACTTTTCTTTGGGAGCGATAACATCGATATTAGGGATGATGTAAAATATCTTGGCGTCATCTTAGACAAAAAGTTACTCTTCAAAAAACACATTGACCAAATGTGTCAAAAAGCCCTAAAATCGATGAAAGCTCTTTGGCCGCTATTAAATAGACGTTCCCACTTAAGCTTCAAAAATAAAAACCTCATCTATAAAAGTATCATTAGACCGTCACTAACTTATGCGTGCCCTATCTGGTACACAGCTGCTAATTGCCACCGAAAAAGATTGCAAATTATACAGAACAAATGTTTAAAAATAATAAACAACAAACATTGGAGATATCCTACATTCTTACTTCACAAAGCTTAATAATAAGTATTTCGACAAAATTGAAAATTCTTCTTATCCATTGATAAGAGAATGCATTGAAACTACATAAAACCTCCTGAAAATTACCAAATTGAAAATAATAAGCTTATGGATGACTATTTTTAATAATAGTCATTCCATGAACATATGTAATTTTCTAATATTTGACTTCTTTTTGTTATAAGTTCATATAAAGGTTTTCTCCCTGTTGTTTTTCCTTTAAAATTATTTAAACAAATTTATATTTATTAATTTATTATAATTCCATTATATTAGTTGCTGTAATATCTAGATGATAAAATCTCAAAATGTACATATCATGTAAATAAACTTGTAAATAAAGGATGTATAAAAAAAAAAATATGTGATTTCTTATTAAATTTATAATAAAATTGTCAATTCGTATTATGTTTGATCTATTATATAAAGTTTTATTTGCGACAAATTTTTTAAAATCACTTTCTTTCGATTTAAATAGCAATGTGCAAGATCTTAAACATTTTCTCTCAAAGACTCTAATTTTTTCCATATAAGAGGGCGAAATGTTAAACCGAATTTGACATCCACATGTAACAATTGGTCTTAGGGTTTGATACATAACGATTTTTACTTCTCAGTTAATGTATTTTGAATAAAATAAATTTTTATACATGAAAAATGTCAGATTTTTTCATTACAGAAGTTATTAATACTATTATTAACACGAATTTCAAACACTTTACTAATAATATGGAAGTAAACTTATTGCTCTTAAGTTCCTAGGATAACTCACATCCTTGTCACCCTTATGTAATATAACTACTTTTTTCATTTTCCAATCTTTAGGAAATACGAGTTGTTTAACATATTGTTAAATATGTTACAGTAGTAAAAAATTATTTTTTTTTCGGATTTTTTCTCATTACAATATTCGGTATATTATCTATCCCTGAAGAGAGTTTGCATTTTAAATTTGAAAAAATATAAAACAAACTATCTCTGGTAATAAAGCAGTTACCAGCCTTAGATTATCGAATCTTGTTTCAGGACTAAAATTCATTATCGTTGTTTGTTGGGACTCAAAATCAAGCTTTGTTTGCAGAAAATTATTAACATTATTTTCTATTTGTAAGTGTAAAACATTATTTCTATTAATTTGTTTAACAGAATGAATACTTTCAAAAAAGGAGCCAATAGAGTTAACCATTTGTGCTTGATCACTTATTATAAATTTATTACAACTATCATTTTCCAAGCTACTTGGATCTATTCCTGCATTATAAATTAAATTTCTTGAACCTTTTTTTATTTCTTGAAACATTTTCCCTGAGTCTAGTCTATACTAGTTAACTTTTCTCTCATAAGTTTGTTTAGAGCTATTGCAATATTATCGTTAATTAGTTTCGTAACTAATTTTAACTTAACTTTAGGTAAGTTTAATATAGCTTCAGTTAACGTGTTTTCTAATCTATTATGTTTCTTAATGACCGTAAGAATTTTACTCTTCTCTTGGTGTAGTCTTCTTAAAACGGAATTCTCAATTCTAGAATAATAATTGTTTTCCTTGAATTTTGGTGTAGAGTCTTCTATAGCTGCGATAATAGCATTATTAAATTTGGTTAGGTAAAAATCAATTTCATTGTTTGAAAGATTTCTTTCGTTGGATATTTCCATTAGGTTTTCCAATTTATATAAATTTTTTTTCTACTTTCTTCCAATTGGTTGTTTTGTAATTGTACTTGTATATTTTTGGTTCATTCAATAGTGAAAACATTTGGTCTTCATTCAATGAAGCATTTATTTGTACGGCGTAATTATCACTATCACACTCTAGGATTCTAACTGCCATCCCTAATTTAGCGCGTAAGACGCAAAGCAATGTAATTCATAGCTTTTGCGCTGGAATGCCATCCCTAAATAACAGCGTCAACTTTGTGTCGTTAACAGTAATGTTAACTCATTTAATTTTATAAAACCCGCTGTATAAGAATAAAGAAGAGATTAAACCGCTAGATTGACTTGAAAATAACTAAATTGTCATTACTTTTCAACCATAACAAAACAAAACACACCAACAAGCGGCCAACTTCACTTCCTAACGCACTGTCAAAATTGGATTTTCCAATTGCTAAGCGTTGACGCTGTGCTATTTAGGGATGCTTCATACATTTTGTATGCACATGAGAAATTTTGACAGTTATCTTGCGCTTTACGCACTAATTTAGGAATGGCAGTAAGACAGTTTCTGGTGTTATTTTCGCTATGTATATCCACAATATATATATCGAGGTATGACCCTGAACGGAGATATGATGGGAAATTGGAAGCATAAAGCTTACATCTGAATACTATTTCATTATCCATTAGCCTCAATTTGTTACCTTTCGAGTTATTTGTTGGATTTCCCCAATCTTATGTTTGCAGTTTAAATCACCCGCTAGAATATAAAAATTATTCATATTTTGAAGATCTAGAGCTCTGAAAAGTGTATTTACTTCTGATTTAATATTAGCATCGTTATTACCGGCAGGATAATATACCGATATAATAAATATTTACTTATTATTACCCATTGGTAATCTAATAATGCATGTTTATAATATATTCAGTGTATTTATGTTGTTATTCGTATAAGTTTTATATTTGAGATCATTTCTTACTAAAATAGCAGTTCCACCCCCTCTAGAAGCCTCTTTTCTGACCTTTCGAACTATATTTTAATTTGTATCTTGCATTTAACTTTGTTTCATTCAAACGCATAATATCTGGGTTATGTTTATTCAAAAATTGTTGTAGATTATATCTTCTACTCAAGTTTATTAAGGAATTTACATTAGCATGAATTATATTTAGATTTTGATGTATTGTATTGGAAATAAATAAATAAATATATAAAGAAAAAATTAAAAATTCAATTTTACTTGCATCGGTATTTATATTTTTGCCTTCTTTAACTACATTTGCAGAATTTGTTTCAGGAAATTTATATGCATTAAATGTTTTATTTTCTACTACTACTTTTTTCTTAGATCTAAGTTTTAGTTGTAGTTCTTTATATTTTTCTCAACCCTTCTCTTTTTCGTTCGCGTCAATTATATTGATAGGGCATTTTCCTTTTTCGTGATCTCTACTACATTTGTCACATTGAGGTGGAAGATAACAATTTGCAGCACTATAAAAGAATCCTTGACAGTTACGGCCAAGTAAAAAATTAGGCGTAAAAGTAAAAAAATTAGCTTTCGTTTTTTCTAAATAAGATCTTACTTTAGTAAAATTATTTATATTATTCATAAATAAAGATTTTTTATTTCTGAACTCTTTAATTTTAAATTCTCTTAAATTTAATCCATTTTTTATAAATTATATTAAGTCTTTAGTTTCAATGTCTACTATATTTATTGGAGGTATTTTCTGCTGATCGATTGATTAGTTGAGATGTTTTTATTTGAATTGTTCATCTCATTCATACCATCAATAGCTGAATTAATTTTTTTTGTTTTCTCATTGTTCTCTCTCACATGTTTTTCAAACTTCTGTAATTGATCTTTGTCACACTCTGTATCAGCATCAAGCACTGCATAATAATTTTGCTTTTGTTGTTTAGAGCTAGGCAATTCCATAATGTTGCTTATTATTTTCTTTTTACATTTTTAACTTTGAAATCATCACATTTTATATTTTGATTGTTTTTTGAGTTTTGAGCATCAAGCTCACTCATAATATTAAAGTGTTCCGTCACTTTCGTTTATAATATATTATTTTTTAAAACGTTGAAAAAATAATAAAAAAAGAAAAAGGGGTTTTAAGATTATAATACTCAGTAGATATTCTGATCTCCGTAATACGTCTGATGCACATCACAGTCACGATATCACTCTTGTACTTTTGCATTTGACCATGGCATGAATAATAATCGCAAGGCAAACTCAGATAGCTCTTTGAAAATTGTACTTTCAACCGAATTTTAATATTCAAAAACTTTGTACCAAAAATATGAAGTATCCATTAGATTATTCCATTTTATAGCATTTGTATTATTAAGCTGATTTAAAATTGTTTTGATTATTTCCGGGCTATAACCTAGTTGTTCCAAATATTGAGAGGAACTCTCTCAATAAATACGTTATTTACTGATAATTTATCAGTTTATTCTAAAATGTCCCGATTTCCTGGTAATCTTAAATGACAGTTTCTATTAATTAAAAAAAGTTTTTATTGGCCCAATTAAAATATATTTCGTTATTTACCTTTGGAATAATTGTTTTAACAGTTTAAAAAACAAGGCAGAGACGGATAATCTATATATTTATATAAAAGGTTACAAATACATGTTAAACTTAGTTTGTAACAAAAAAACTTATTGTAGCTTAAAAAACGCTAAAAACCCACCAACTACAATTTTCTCAGCTGAAAAAACCACTAAGACGTTTTTTTCTAACTTCCCGTTTCTGATAGCAAAAACCCTACAGTTCTAGCGTGAAAACCGTCGTTTTGGCAACACTAACTGATGAAGACCATAGATCAAGGCGAATCAATTACCAGGTGGCAGCGTAGGCGCATTCATTAATTTTTGCCGTGAACACTACTGTCAAACTCCTTATATAAAAAATCTGTGTACTATTTTTTATATATGAAGTTTGACATTCGTTTCTACCAGCAAAAAATTATAAATTCTCTAACGGTGCCACCTGTAATTTATTCGCCTTGCCATAGATTAATAATAATAATAATTTCGATAATAAAAAATGGTATGTCAACGATATTTTACTATATTAATTTACTTTAATTGTGCTTGATTGCTTCAAATATAAATATTTCATGATATTCTTATGAAATATTTATTATTTTAAACTAAACCAAAAAATGAAAAGTATTACTGCGGGAAAAGCATATCCATATGGTAATTTCGCTACTGCTTATGTATATGTAGGTCATCAGTGAATTCTACCCAAATTTTGTTAGAAAAATCTCACTAAATTCCATTGACTGAATTATGTACTGTTGAAATGGATGATGAAACCATTAAAACTCTCGTATTTAAGGACGCTTTAAAGGAATTAATTAATAGGCTTCCTGAAAATATGAATGTATTTAAAGTTTTGCGAAAAATTTTCCATTGCAAAATATTGTAAATTATTATCAAACAAAGTTCGAGGTTGTAAAGATTAATTAAAAAT
This sequence comes from Gymnosoma rotundatum, assembly GCA_916610165.2. NCBI lineage: Eukaryota > Metazoa > Arthropoda > Insecta > Diptera > Tachinidae > Gymnosoma > Gymnosoma rotundatum. Next base: position 50,413,756 of record OU744339.1, read on the forward strand.
TGTCATAGACCCTAAACACCGTTGGATGTGAATGAAACTCGATGAAAAAATTACCTTTTGTTAATTGGAAAGAGTATTTTGATGATGATATTCCTACAAATTTACATAAATTTTGGCTAATGACTTACAGTTTTAAGAAAACTGTAATGCCTGCGTTAACAGGTTTTCTCGATAATAAATTCTACTAAAACTCGTATGCGAAATATAATGTAGTATGACCTTCTTAAGGCGGCTATTAGAGGATCAAACTTCGCCTGTGAGCACGGCCTACTGACAAGACATCAAACTCGTGTAATAGGGTAAATTTCGTGTTTGTCAGCGGCGCTGAAGGAAAATAAAAAATTTTTGATATTCTGTGTTTGCCATCATGCCATCATACTTGTTTAATAGCATATTTGTCAAACACAGTGTAAATTTCATTTGTGTTTTTGTCGGCGAACAGTAAAGATGGCTTGGCTAGCGCACACGAATTAAATAAAAGCGAATAAAGATAATATGTTTTAAGAATTATATTACATTGAAATTCTTATTAATTGCTGGTGCAAAACTTACACTTTCCGATAAAATTCTAACTAATTTTGGTTAAAAGTAAAATAAAAAAATTAACAATCTAAAACTTGCTTTATTTTAAATAAATGATATTGCACTCATAATTTATAATTATGTCTATGAAATAGTTTTATTTACAAATAAATATTTCTTTCTAAAAAAAATAAATAAATTTTATGGACTAAGCCTATCAAAAAACCGTTTTGGCGCTTTGGTGATTTATGATTTGGACTTTGACGAATTTCGTCAAAAACAATCTGACAACCCTCTTGTGCAGGTTCATTAAGGCCTCATTACTCTTTAATTTCTGTTGTTGTTCTGTTCCGTGCCATTCTGCTTTCTATATTATTGTGATTAGTTTTTCTGTAACAACGATGCAGCTGTTTTTAATAAACAAAGAAAACACAATACACAATAAAACAAAAAAACTACAATTAAAATAACAAAACTAGGTTTGTTAACATTTTGCACTCACACTACCAAACAACTTTCAAGTAACTTAACGTTGAATTCTACTTTCTACTGATTCGAACGGAACAGAACGGAACGTCAAAGTAATAACAAACCACAAATACACATTTTTCATTTATCAGAAACTGATCAGCTGATTTATCACGGAACGGAAAATAATGACTAATTCTGGCTTTAGTTTGTTGAGAAGCGAGTTTGTGTGACGTAGACGTAGAATATGTTTTATAAACAAACTACATTTTTGTTCGGAAAGTGCAAAAATTAAAGTACAAAATGTGAAAATTTTATTAAAAATAAAATGTTCAGTTATTAAATCTGATAAAAAACAATTCAAAAGCTTGTAAAATATGCTTTTTTAAGAATTTTTTCTTATTAAACAAAATTTTGTAGAAGATTTAATAAAACTGTCTTTTTTTTGGAGCAAAAATCTATTTTTAGGTTCGAAAAGATAGTGCGAAGCTTAAAGGCAACTACAGCATATCCAAAAAATGATAGTTTGATATAATAAAAAAGTAAATTAAATTTTCAATATTTGGTTTTAATTATATTTTGAAAAGCCACTTTGCGGTATTTAAAGGGTTATTTTCTTTCAGTTATTTAGCATTAAGGTCGGCAATAATTATTACATATTTCCTTTAAAGAAATAGGTATTTACAATATCTAATGAAATAACTTCTGCAATAACTTTTTATAAGAATTTTTATGTAAAACTTTGATCGCCCGAAATAGATCTTTTTTAAGTAGCTTCAAGCCCAATCTCAAAAATTTTAATAGACTAAAATCCTTTTATTATTTATTTAAAATTTTCTTCAAACCGATGCACCCATTTAGAAATTATTATTTTTAGTTTTGCGCCAAAAATCTTTCACTTTTTACCCAGTAGAAATTTTTTTGTACGGCTGAGTGCGCTATCTTGTTTCCTTGATTCATCGATGCAGACATATATCAATTATCTCCATTTTAATAACCCCCAGCGAGAAAAATAGAAAAATATTGTGTGTATACTATAGTATATAACAAAATATATCTTATATTATTTCAGAAAGTAAAATAACTAATTTCCTAGGAATCGAAGTTACTTCCCCTGGCACAAAAATTATATACATACATTTGCAGAAAAACGTAGTGCTCCTGCACTAAAAAAAATTTGAGCCAGTGTTGGTAGACCTGGATCATCACTAGGGCTCAGATGGTATGGCCCTCACTATTCCCTCACTAACCGTGGTAATACCTTTAGGAAATATTTGTTGTTTTTTTTCCAGAGTTATTTCTAAATTAAAAAAAAAAAATGAACCGGTTTTTATTTCACGATGCTTAATTTTTTTTTTAATTTTAGATAGGTGGTATAAATTTTCAGGTAAGTGTTTCAATTCTGCTGGTAAGTATTATAAATTTTTAGGTAAGTATTTTTAATTTTCAGGAAAGTATTTTAAATTTTCAGGTAAGTGTTCTCAATTTTCAAAGAAATATTTCAAATTTCCAGGTAAGTGTTCTCAATTTTCAGGATATGACCCTCAAATCCAAGGAAGGATAACTAGACAAAATTTCATTTCAATTGATTTTAAAATTTTGGGAAAAGATTTTCTTGAATTTTTGAATTTCCAAATGGACAAGTGGGCTTAAACTTTTACTGATTACGTTAAAATTCGGTCTATTGTTTGCTCTAAATCGAGCGAAGCGCGATGCTTGCTAAAAAGTTTGTGTGCCCAAAACACACGTGGTCAAATATAGGTGAACGTTTTCTGTTTTATAAGGCAAAGAAAATCGTACAAAAGAAACACCTCGAATAACCGAGGGAATTAGATTTAATTTTTGAACTGTTTGAATAACAATTTTGACTTTAAAGAAAGGATTTTGATTTTTGGCCAAATTTTTCTATTATTTCAAAAAGGAATTTTATTTTTCGGAACTTTTAACTCGAGAGCAGAATGAGATGGACTTAAGATACAGGAAAATTTAAAGAATTGGGATGAAATTTTATACTATTGCAAACCGGGCTATTGTTTTGTTCCAAATCGAGCGAAGCGCGATGCTTGCAAAGAACCTTTGTGTGCCCCAAACACACGTGGTAAAATAACGAAATGGACGTTTTCGGTTTTGTAAGGCAAAGAAAACGAGCAAAAGGAACTTATATTAAACCAAAATTTTTTACACTTTAACGCGCGGATTTAATTTTTTTCGGACTACCGGATATAACTTATAAATATTAAATAAATAAAAAAATCTAATGACTACAGTACCTGGTGATATTCGATGCTGTTGCTGCGCTGCGCTGCGATGGTAGCTGGATGGTGGTGATTTTTGGTTATCTTGTAGGCCCTTAGATGGTGATGTTGCTTGTGTCTATTGTAGACCGATGTCCGATGGTGATGTTGCTGCTGTTATTGTTGTAAGGTGGCTGACTGATTTGATTATTGTTGCCTTTCGATGTGGTGCCTTTGAAAATGATACCGAAGAAATTTGTTGTTGTAGTTACGTTGCTGTGGAAATAGTTTATATATTGATGCTAGCCGTTGTTGTTAAAAATCTTAAATTTAAGATGGTGATGGACAGTTGCTGAACAGTTAATTTAAATCGCGAAGTTGGGGCTCTAGTTGTTGATGCTATTTACCTGAAATGGCATTAGGTTTTGTTGCTGTTGAACTTGCCTGCGCTGCTGAGATTTGCAGTCAGATGTAGTTACTAATGCGTAACTGTTAACTAAATGCTGCTAAACGTTAATGCTGTTGCCAAAGCGGTTAAAATAAATGGTGTTTTGATTCAGCTCGTCTGCTGATCGTTGTGTTCTAACGCAAGCACTTCAACTTGGTCAGTTAGGTTAGGTTGCACAGGCCGTCGGCATAAAGACCGACCCACTTGGGTCCCAAAGGTCCCGTTGTGTTGCCTGGAAACAGGATTTGTAGGGGATCAGATTCAGGCCATTACGGCACCGTCAAAGATCCCAATCCAAACCACCCCGAGGACCGGATAAACAAGTTTATCCTAGCAACGTCGCAGCCAGATAAGTCTGCAAGACTTATCTGGCTGCCGAAAATGGCCGCTCTATTTTCAGAAAGAGCTGGGCAGTGGCAGAGCAGATGCTCTACCGTTTCTTCCTCTTCCTCATCTTGACAACTTCTACAGTAGTCATGATGCGGAAGATTCAATCTCCTAGCATGGGTACCAATGACACAGTGCCCCGTCAGCACCGCCACCAGTATGCCCAGCTGCCCCCGAGGAAACCTCAGTAGATTTGCGGTTCTCCTATTATCGTACTGAGGCCACAATGTCCTCGAGACCCTGCAGGTAACCTCCTCAGACCATCTAGACTGTGCAGCTCTGAGGAGTTCCTGCTGAAGTAAAGCTCTACAGCAGTTTAATGGGACTCCTACCAGTGGATTTGTCTCCCGGTCTCCCAACCGGGTTCCCGATCTGGCGAGTTCGTCCGCAATTATATTCCCGGGTACGCCCGAGTGAGCCGGTACCCAAAACAGTTCCAGGTTGGAATGTCTCGCCGTCTCGTTAAGAGATGTCCGGCATTCACGTACCAATCTGGATTTCGTATAGACACCCGATAAGGAGTTAATCGCGGCCTTGCTGTCAGTACAGATCCGGATATCCTCTCCGTATATCCTGTGGTACCTCATCCAGCAATCCGCCCTTCTGATGGCTGAAATCTCAGCCTGTACCACGCTACACTGATCCCGTAGCCTAAACTTCATTCTGATTCGAAATCTAGGAATGAAGACGCCCCCCCCCCCCCCCCCGACCTCCGTGTCCGACTTTGACCCGTCAGTATAAACATCAAGCACATCCCCACGCATATTCGATGTGCCCGACGTTGATACCCCGAAACCAATATCAGACATGGGGGTGGGCGTGCAATAATCGATGTTGTCAGGGTTGGCCGAGGAGCAGCCTAAAATGGTCGCATGTCCAAAGTCCCCTGACTTCCACGTCGCCGCTGCATTTAGTCTAACCGCCGAGTTCATAGCCAGCCGCTTGGCCATGAGATCGACCGGTAGCCAGTGCAGCATCGTAAAAAGGGCCTTCGATGGAGTGGTGCGCATTGCCCCGGTGACCATCAAGGCCGAAGTTCGCAATATTCTATTCAGCATACTGCAGTTCACAAGTTTGCCCAGTGCGGGCCACCATACAAGAACCCCATACATGAGTATGGGTTTTATGACCGTGTTAAAGAGCCAGTACGACGTGTTGGGATTTATGCCCCAGTGTCTGCCCATGCCTTTCTACACACATACAAAGCCACTGAGGCGCTATCCGCCCGAAACCGGACATTGGGGGTCCACGACAGTTTTGAGTCCAGGATGACAACCAGATACTTTGCCCTGTCGGATAACCCAAGCTCCACTCCATTTAGGAGTGGTAGCGGAAAATTTGGAATCTTGTTTCTTCTCGTGAAGAGCACAAGCTCCGTTTTCCGAGCGTTCGCGCTAAGCCCGCTCTCGGTACACCACCTACTGACGCAACCAAGCGCCGATTGCAGACATTGCGATAGCGTGTCAGGATACTTTCCTGATACTGTGACCGCGACGTCATCCGCATATGCCACAGTCCTGAACCCCTTGCAGTCCATTTCTGTCAGCAATGCGTTCATGGCGAGGTTCCAGAGAAGGGGAGATAATACCCCCCCCCCCCCTGTGGTGTACCTCGCTTAGCTACCCTGTATATGGTAGCTAGCCCCATACTGGAAGTAATGACCCTATTAGTCAATAGATTCCTTATAAAGTTTATTATCGACTGATTTACATTCAGTCCCTCCAGGGCCATTGTAATGGCCTCCGGTTTCACATTGTTGAAAGCCCCTTCTATATCTAGAAAGGCAACCAATGCATATTCCTTATGCTCTAGGGATTTTTCTATAAACCCCACAAGCGTGTGTAGTGCCGTCTCAACAGATCTGCCCCTGACATACGCATGTTGCGAGGCGTAGAGTCGGTCCGGATTAATCGTCCTCCTCAAGTGGAGGTCAATTATCCGTTCCAGAGTCTTCAAGAGGAAGGAGGATAGACTTATAGGTCTAAAGTCCTTCGGTTCAGTGTGTGAGGTCTTCCCCCCCTTGGGAATGAAGACCACAGAGCAAAAAGTCCATGGTTCCGGTATATACGACCATGCAATGCATGCCGTGTATATCGGAATTAACCATGGTATGACAATATCCGCATTATGCTGCAAATCAGCCGGTATGATACCATCAGGACCCGCTGATTTAAACGGGTCAAAACTACCAAGAGCCCACATAAGTCCTTCCCTGTTTATAGGAAAGGGAACCGATGCACGGCTGTCAAGAATGGCTGTTCCTTCTCCCCTAGAAGGAGCACAGCCCGGAAAGTGAGTTTCCATGAGAACCTCTAGGGTCTCCTGTGCACTCAAGGTCCAATTGCCACATGGTTTCTTAATGAAACTAGGGACAATGGGCGTTGCCGATAGAATCTTACGAAGTCTGCTCGTCTCGGAAGCACCCTCCACTCCACTGCAGAAGGATCTCCAAGACCTTAGCTTCGCATTTCTTATCATGTTCTTAAATCTGTTCACTGAGGACTTATAAGCTGACCAGTTTCCTGATCTCTTGGCCTCATTAAAAAGTCTACGGGAGGCTTTTCGTGCCTCCGCGATATCCGAGCTCTACCAGGGTGGTTTGCTCTTACCTCGGCAGATATTCATTCTGCAGGATTCCGAAGTCGCGCGTTCAAACGCATTGGTTAATGCATCCACCGCGACTTCAATGTCCCGCCGATTTTCTATTCTCGGTGGACTCGAAAGAAAATCGGAAAGGAGAGACCGTTGCCGCTCCCAATCCGTTTTCCTTCTATTACGTCGGGGGGTGACCCCATGTACCCGAATCACTACGTCGAATTCAATATACCTATGATCAGAGAACGAGCAGTCACTAGAGACCTTCCATGCCCTAATCAAATCTGAGTGCTTAGTACTAACTAGCGTAACGTCAAGAACTTCCCTTCTATTTACTACAACAAAAGTGGGTTCTGACCCAACGTTTACAACGTCTACATTATTACAAAGAATGAAATCAAAAAGAGACTCACCCCTTGCATTAGAGTCCGAGCTTCCCCAAACAACATGGTGTGCGTTGGCGTCTGCTCCAACAATAACCGGCAGGTTTCGAGTGGCTGCCATCTTAATTATTCTGCAAAGCATTGGCGGCGGTGCTTCGCATTCATGCGCCATGTAACTGGAGACTATTATAATCGTACCGCCGTCTGTCTCCCAGGCAGCTGCTACCGTATCTTCATCACTGTAATCAGAGAGAATGAAGATATTCAGATTGCTCTTCGCCACTATGCATGATCTGATCTTACCCGGACCATTCATATACAGTAGCTTGAAGCCTCTAACACCAAGCCCGCAAACCTTGCCCCGATGAAGCCATGGTTCTTGGGCTAATACGATCTCCTCCCCTGCAGCGGAAGCTGCCTTAGAGTGGTGAAGGTTTATTTGAGTCACCTTCACCATCCCTGTTTGCGGATATGATTGTGACGTTGATGTCATCTTGGTCGGAGTCCAAGAGGGCGTCCTCGTCAACTGCCTCGTCCATTCTCTCGAAGAATTTACCCACAAACTCAGAGTTTGATAGGGTACCTTCCTCAGAGATCAGACTGGCAGTCTCCCCATTCACCACATCTCCTGGAATAGGCTCATCACCCTCCGGAGTCAGGTTACCCCTGTCGTCGCCTCGGTAGACACGAAGAAGGATCGTTTCGAAACCGTAATAGATCCTTCCTCGTCTCTCCCGAAGCGGCGCCAGCGATTCCTGACTCAGCAGGACAACGATCCGTCTGGATGCCCCTTCAGGTTCGGAAACCTTTGCTACTTTCCAATCATTGGTTGGTCCGGTATTCGTGCCATGGCTCTAGGCCTGCGGGGTATCTCGTCGAGAGGTACCACGTCAAGTTTCGCTCCTGCCCATAGGCCCTTCAAAAAAACGACGGCTTGCTTTATTAGTATAGCCGAACGCTCGTTTGAACATGCCATGAGTTTGACACGTCCACGAAACCAACCTGCATCATCGCATTGAGGGAAGGGGCCTGGGTTGTCTTTAATGACCTTCCAGAACACTCCCATCAACTTCTTGCGTACCACCTCCCAGTTAGCGTGAGAGATGGAGCTATCCGCGTCATTCCGATCAATGACGGCGCGTACCAGGTTGCCTTTTGCAACCTCACTGAAGCTTCTGTCCATAGATTTATGTTTTGGACGCTTTGTAGCGGGCTGCTGACTCTGCGCTTGAGCCTCCTCCTCAGATCTTTGCCGTTTAGGCCCATCCGTAGATGTAGAAGGGGGCTTCTGCAGGCCAGCCAGATAAAATCTTGCCCATTTCAATGAGGTAGATTCCTCCTTCGTAAGGGTTTCAGCTGGCTTTTTGCCTAACTGATCCACACATTTCTCGGCAGCACGCCGTTTCAAAAAGGCCCTTCTGGCAGGTGGGGCGTGCCGTGGGGGTATAGTTTTGCCTTTTGCGGCTGGAGGCACAGCTTGGGAACCCGAAATCTTGTTCGCAGTTACCTTGCTGGCGGGGGGAGGTGAGACATTGGAACCCGAAATCTGGTTCGCAGTTCCGCTGCTCACAGCCGGCACTGGGTTGGCTGTGGAACCTTGCTGTGTTCCTACAGCGCCCGAAACAGGGGTTTTAGCCTTAGCGGCACGGACCTTGGCTGCTTTGGAAGTGCTTGGAGTGAAATCCAGAGGCACTTCGCTGCCTTTTTGTGCACTATTTCGTGCATTTAGTTCGCATTTGGATAACCCCGGTTTCCCAGAGTCTCCTCCTGCATTTTTGGTGACACCAGTAACTTGCAGACCAGTCAGGCCTGGCGTTCCAACCTGAATAGCCTGGATCTCAGTAACATTCGATTCACCGCAGCCTGAAATCGTCACCGCGGGAATAGGGTCTCCGGAGATTATGAAGTCCCCGACCGCATACTTAGGGCATTTTTTCTTTTTCGTTAGGGGTAGTTAAAAAGTTGCATTTTATACATGCTGCCATGTGGTTATAACTGCTGCCTAGTATGGACTAGGCAGACCACCAAGCCGCACCAATGGTGAACAGACGCTGGTGGGTTTCGGACAGTGGACCGTGGGTCTAGCTGACCCAGAAGAACGGACGTACCCTGACAGAATGCCCAGTCTCATTGAAAGGGAAAACATTCGTACAGGGTAGCTGATAGCCGCCCCATAGGGGAACAGACCCTATCAGGCACTGGGGGGGGGGGCAGTTCTTAGTTTCGCACTCACCATGAGCCCCTCTGGCATGGGTGTCCCTACCAGCACGGCCTACATGGGTCATTGTACTTAAGCCTCTGCATCACGTCAAGATGACTGCCCATAGCAGAAAAACTTGGTCAGTTCACTTAAATGAATAATTTATCTGACTCGAGCACTTGAACTTAGTCAGGATATATTGGGTTGTGTCAAGGCAGTAACACCAAGACAGCAGTTGGTATAACACAAGCACTTGGAACTTGGATATAGCGGAGAAGAGAAAAAATAACAACCGTTTCTTTTGATTGAATTATTAATTCTACCTTTATTGGTATCACATTAAAGTCTTAAATACTATTTTTTTGCTGATTAATACTAAATACTAATTAATACTAAATATTAATATTAATAATACAAATATCAAAGAATTTCTTGGTAAGCAATTACATTTGGTGTGAGTTGTTACCTGAGCCTTTTGTTTTGCGTTAGTTCAATGCACCGCCGGTTAAGTTTTCGGCGCGTGTGCCATACCTTCAGCAGAAACATGAGATACCCAGGCAATGTAAAAAATATAAGCAAAATGTGATACAAAATAAAATTCAATGAACGGCATGTAACATTAAGCGGTAGTTCAAGGTTGTTATTAAAATAAAATTTTGAAGAAAACAAAATTGTAATTTAATGACAAATAGTTTTTTTTGTTGTTTTATAAATTTCACATTAAAATATAAGTTAAAATAAAAATGCATGAGCAGCGATTTAAGGTTGTCGTCACAATTAATGAATTTATTGCAGGCATGTGTGTACGTAAGTATGTATGCATATTTATACAAACATACTTACGTGCACACGAAGTTAACTGTGAAGGCTTGTACATTCACCCGGCCGTTGAGTCATGCTCAACAAAATTCCAAAGACGCCAACCTTACATTGCTCTCATTGCTAGCACTTAAGTTACTGAGACTTCAAATTCTGGAGTGGTCCTAATTGGCGTGTGGCTGGACGTGGTGTCTGTTGATTTGAGTTACTTTTTTTGCATTGTATCCTTTTCCATGCAATTGTAATGCTGATTATGAGTGCGAGCAGAAGGGCAGCATACGCAGTGATATTGTATGTGTTTAATTTGGGATGGGAAATCTGAAACCAGTTGTTGATGCAGTTTGCTCTGTATCTCGGAGATATTCTTAACTTGATCGACGTAGGATTTGATGTGCATTTTTTCAATTAGGACCTCTTCTGGATCAACGGTGTCACTCAGGTTGGTAGTCACGGTGTATGATGTTTGGAGATCCGTGGTGAAGATTTCATGGGCTGTGAGGGTGATAGAATTGATTTTGATTGTGCAATCTGGGGCTATTTTTAGGAGACCAGATCCCTCTAGGCTTAGCTGTAATTTTTGTTGTCCGCACACGGCGCTTGCTCGGGAAGGCTGATGCATGGTATATAACCATTGATTACCGGATTCCAGCTGTTTTAGTGCCATGATGTCCAAAACGGGTCTGATATTGCAATGCGTTTGGGTGCTATTGATGAGAAGGGAAAGCTCGCATAAGCACTTGCCAGCATTTGCGTTAAATTTTGATTGCATGTGCTGGCATAGGACTTCGTTCCTTTTAATAATCGTGCAAGAGGTCCGCTGCCGTTCGGTCAATACAAAGTATTGGTCCTTGTGAGCGTTTATGGCTAGAAAGTCGGCGCAGGGTGGTATCGCAAGCGTTTTGTTGTTTATGTTAGAGTGTGGCTTGAAAAGTTCAAATGTTTCGTGATAAGTCAATGGAATGGAGATGTGAAAGATGACCCCACCTTTTACGTTCATGAGTTTGTAGAGCTGTAGGATGTTATCTTGGCTTACAGGCAACTCTAGAGAGCTAGGTAGGTGATTCTTAACTTGCACTAGCTCGGCTTGAAGTTGGAACGGTGACAAAAGTGTTGGGCTAATTTTCCCATGATGTGAGTCAGTTAATGCTGCTACGATTTCTGACTGAATTCGATGTAGCCTTGCTGATGCTAAAGAAAGTTGAATGGAACGGGAGATGAAAATGTTGAACAGTTTTGCTTGATACTGGTCTTTTTCGTCTTCGTGGAGCCTTGATACGAGTTGATTTGACTCACTATCTATGTTGTTAAATTTTTGTTTGAGATTATCTTCGTTTTGTTTTAGGACATTGAGAGTGGCATCTATAATTGAGGTTTGATTTAGCAGGAGTTGTTTAAGGTGAATTTCATTCTCGTTTACTGCGTTACTGGTGTTTGACATTTGCTCAGCATAATTTGAATCAAGAACTCCAAATAGTGAATTCGCAATGTTCCCAACAATGTTGATGGCACCGCGTGTAACCCTTCTTTTAAGCAAGATGTTGTTATTTGTTAGACCTATCAGGCTAAGCTCAATTGCTTGAGTAATGCTTAAACAAGTCGTGTTTGAAGTTAGACGATTGCATAATTGATGCAGTGCCTTTGCCTCGTTCATGAAGGTAGCTATGATATTATATTCCATTCTGACCGAGACATGCGTGCGTTGCCAAGCCCTTCAAAGTGAAAGCCGACTTTATTTTCGAATGGCTTTGTTTCAATTTTGATCTGTGGTCGCGAGTGGAAGTAAAAGCAGAATGGTGAGGAGTGTGGCTAGAATTAGAGTGGATAATGTGCGCTTTTTCTTGGTGGGTGGTGTTTCTTCAGGTGACGGAGCTGGAAACTGTATTTCTGTGTTTGGGTAGGATCTCACATCTTGTGGGCCCGGTTGTTGCTGTTCCTCGTCAGGTTCGTCCGTAAGTTTAAGAAGCGGGGCTAAATACTGAACTGCTCGCTTGAACGTTCCTGAAGTCGTTTGCACATCTGCGACTCTTACAACATCGTCAGTTCCCTTGTAAGTTTTTACTATACGCCCCAATGGCCATTTCATGACTGGAACATTGTCTTCTTTGATGATCACGATCGTTCCGGGTTGAAGGTTTTTCGACTGTCCTCGCCACTTGTTTCGATATTGCAGTTCATTCAGATAGTCTCGCGACCATCTCTTCCAGAACTCATGCTTGAGCTGAGAAACTAACTTCCATCGAGTTTCTAGTTTAAGGCCTGTGGATTGAGCTTTGCGTCTATCTGGGCAGTTAGGGGTTCTCCTATTGAAAAATGGCCTGGTGTTAGAGCTCCTATATCGTTTGGGTCATTCGACAAGGGCCAAATGGGCCTAGAATTAAGTATGGCTTCAATTTTCACTACCACCGTTTCGAGCTCTTCGTACGTTAACGAAGCATTTCCCAAGATTCTGACCAACAGGTATTTGGCTGATTTTACAGCTGCCTCCCACAGGCCACCAAAGTGTGGTGCTCTTGGTGGGATGAAATTAAATTGTATGCCCTTTGTACTGCAAGCGTTCGTGATGGCTTCTTGTGCATCTGCTGAGTATATTATGGTTGATAGCTCTGGCAATTTATTCTTTGCACCAACGAAGTTAGTTGCGTTGTCGCAATATAAATTTTGGCAATGTCCACGTCGAGCAATGAAACGTTTAAGTGCTGCAATGAAGGCTTCAGTAGTTAGGTCGCTGACAAGCTCCAAGTGCACTGCTTTTGTAGCAAAACAGCAAAATACGGCAATGTGAGCCTTGTGTGGTCTTTTCCCACGAATCTTGTAGTGCACCGTAATGGGGCCACAGTAGTCGACTCCAGCATTGATGAACGCACGGGACGGCGTAACCCGTGTTGGAGGCAAGTTTCCCATGACTTGCTGGAAAAGCTCTGGCTTGGCTCTGCTATATGTTGTGCATCGATGAACCGTGGCTCGTGCCATAATTTTTCCCTTAATAGGCCAAAACGTTGTCGGACATTACCTAACAATGTCTGTATGCCACAATGTTTGTAGTCTTCATGAATCATTTGAAATATAAGTTTTGCAATGGGATCATTGTATGGAATGAGGAGTTGATGTTTGGAATCGTATGCCAATGCAGAAGCATCAAGTCGACCGCCAACTCTAATCAACCCGTTTTCATCCAAAAAGGGCGTTAGGTTCTGAATGCTGCTAGAGCCTTGTAATTTGTTATACCTTTTGAGTTGTTTTACTTCTTCCCCGAACTCTGAGCATTGCATCTGTGCAATTATTGGAATTAGTGCTTGGTTCAGTTCTGCTGTAGATAGTAGTCTTGATGATTGCCGCAGCTGGTTTTAACATCTAGTGTGAGTAATGAATCGCAAAATGTACCCCACAATCCGCTGCAGTCGGTGGAATGAATTTTTATGATTAATTTTATAAATAAAGTCAGGTTCGGGAGTAGTAATGGCTCGCGATTCAAGCAGTTTTGTTTTCCTTTCGAGATTTGTTGTAGTACTAGAGCTAGGAGTGAACTTAGGTGGCCACAATTTCTCTATGCCATGTAAAAACAGGGGGCCATAAAACCAAATCGTACATTCTTTAAGGGCCGTTGGTGATATTCCGCGAGCCAATATGTCTGCTGGGTTGCACTTGTAGTTGACGTGCTGCCATTGTTCTGGCCGAGTTTCTTCTTGAATTATTGAAATTCGATTTGCTACAAACGTGTTAAACGATGACGATGAAGAATTAATCCAATGAAGCACGATTTCTGAATCAGTCCAAAACCAGGCAGGACTTGTAAGTTGGAGATCGGACTTGACTCTTGTGGCGAGTTGAGCTCCGAGAGTAGCTGCACATAATTCTAGTCGTGGTATTGTTTGGCGTTTTAGTGGGGCTACGCGGGACTTAGCACAAAGAAGGTGTACCATGATGCTGCCATCTTTGTAAACTGATCGTATGTATGCCGCTGCTCCATAAGCCTTTTCGGATGCGTCTGTAAAAATATGTAGTTGTTGTGACTCTGGAATTCTTCCTTTGAATATGTGTCGTGATATTTTAAATGATTTTAAAATATTCAAGTCTGCACGAAAGTTGACCCATTTGGTGTGCGGTGACTCAGGCAATGATTGATCCCAGTCTATTTTTAGCTCCTATAATTCTTGAATAAACAGTTTGGCTGTTACTATGATGGGAGATAGAATCCCTAATGGGTCGAATAGTTTGGCTATATCTGATGTTACGGTTCTCTTAGTGATTCTTTTGCTGTTGTCCGTGTTGATCTTCACACCCAGTTTGTCGTCTTTAGGAAGCCACACAAGCCCTAAAGTTTTTATGGTGTCAGAATTTGTGCTCTCGAAGTCCAGGTTCACTTCTAAGTCCTTTTGTGGTATGTTGTGCAGAAGTTGTGGATGATTTGCACACCACTTGCGCAAGACGAAACCACCCTTTTTTACGACCCGCACGAGTTGTTCTTGCAAGGATATTGCTGTTGCTAAGCTGTCAGACCCGCCCAATCCATCATCTACGTAGAAATTTTTAGTTATAAATTGCGAAGCCAGAGGGTACTCAAGTTCGTTCTCTTTTGCCAACTGATGTAGGCATTTAGTTGCCAGATATGAGGCCGATCGCGTGCCATATGTAACGGTATTGAGTTGGTAACACGTAATAAATCTTGTGGTGTCCTTTCGCCAAATTATTAGTTGAAACTGCCGGTCCTCGGTAGCAACCAAAATCTGCCTGTACATTTTCTCAATATCCGTAGCGAAAACGAACCGCGGCATTCGAAAACGCAGGAGTATAGAAAATAGCTCGCTCTGAATTGTTGGTCCTGTATATATAAGATCGTTCAGAGAGTGCCCGGAAGACGTTTTGGACAAGGCATCAAAAACTACCCTGAGTTTAGTGGTGGAACTTTCTGGTCCCAAAATGCAATGGTGTGGGATAATATAGTTTGGCGATTTGATGGAAGCTGCATCTAGTTTTGTCATATGCCCCAATGATTCATATTCGTCCATGAATTCGCTATATTTGGTTTCAGCTCTGGAGTTTTTTGAAGCCGGCGTTCTAGAGCAAGAAATCGATTGAGTGCGATTCCATGGGAGTCGCCTAAAGTGTCAGGGCTTTGATGAAATAGTAGTTTTACCTCGAACCGATCTTCATGATTCTTTACAGTATTTTGTTCGAAATGCTCTTCGCATTGTCGTTCGGCAATTGACAGTGGCGTGTTGATCGGTTATACTTCATCTAATTCCCACAGTCGAGCAATGGATATTCCAAGGTCTTCATCTGTAGTGCATACTACACATGATACATCTGTTGAGGGTTCGTTCTGTATCTTGCCTACTACGATCCAGCCTAATGTTGTGTTCTGTAAAGTAGGCAGTAGTGGTGACAATGTGATTTGTCCAATTAAGAGTAGTTAGTGATAATGTTCTGCACCCAGCAATAGGTCAATTTTATCTGGTCGATTAAATGTAGGATCAGCTAACGTTATGTTTTTTGGGATAGGCCATTTGTTAGTCTCGATAAATTGGGATGGTTGTGGTGCGATTATTCGAGGTAGAACAAGTGCCTCAAGACGAGTTGAGAACCCACTAAAAAGCAACATTCACTCGATGTTGTGAATTTGTAGCGGAGCTTCCGATTCCATTGATGTTTACTGTTGTTGCCTGTCTTGGAATATTAAGTCGTTTTACCAGGCGATCGGTTATAAGATTCACTTGAGAACCTGAGTCTAGTAAAGCACGGCATTCAACTTCTGTTGCATTTGCTTTGATTTTTACCAGGGCTGTGCTGAGAAGCACATATGAGTTCGATGTTGCTAGTGATGCTGCTTCTGGAGGGCTACTTGTCCTTTTACTGACAGGGGCTTCGTCTACTTTTGACGAGTTTGGTTGATGTGCCTTGTTAGTGTTTGATTTTTGCTTCGGTGGCTGATTGCCAGTCTCCAGGTGGAGCAATGAGTTATGTTTGTTATTGCATTTTATGCATGACCCTGATTTACATGTTTTTGCAGTTTGCCCTGCTCTCAGGCAGTTTGTGCATAGATTATGTTTCCGAACGTACTGAAGGCGATTTGGTGGTGATAGCTTTTGGAATTTTGGGCACCGATACAGTTGATGATAACCGTTTTTGCAAAGTGTACAAGAGAACTCTGTTTGATTGGTTGCAGTGGTGGAAACGTATACTTTTGATGGCCTTTCTTTATGAATCATTGCTTCCATGGATTGAAAGCGACCTTCTAGAAATGTGAGTAGACCTTTGATTGTTTGCACCACCTTTGGATTGGTGATAGACCTTTCGTATAAAACATGAGTGCTTCGGTCTAGCTTTTTCACCAATACGTGAAGAAGCATGGGGTCCCAAGATGAGGTTTCAATCCCGATATTGTTTAATGCATGTAGAGATTCTTGAGTTGTATCATGGAGTTGTTTAATCGAAGCTGCTGATGGTCCCACATTGGGTTGATCCAATAGTTGCTGTACAATAGTTGTGACCAGAACTCGTTGATTGTTGTATCGGTCTTGTAGTAGATTCCAGGCGGTAGCGTAGTTATCGGCTGTGGCTGTGAGATGACTTATCAATTTCTCAGCTTCACCCCCTAAATTTGACTTCAGGTACCACATTTTCTGTACCGTCGGGATTTGCTGGTTGTCAACCAGTTGTGTAAACAAATCGTGAAAGGATTGCGACTGCAGATAGTCTCCGTTGAACCTTGGAATTATGACCTTGGGCAGTGGCAAAATATTGGTATATGTAGATTGAACCGCTTGCTCCTGTGGGCGAGTGGACAACTTGAAATTTTCAATGATTGATTTTTCCAGATCGTTGTAGGCGTTGATATCATGCCCTTCCTTTATTGAGTCAGGGTTTGTTTCCCATATGGAGAAATGTAAATTTTGAATTTCATTCCACAGTTTTTCTTTGAGCTGCATGTTAGATTCGGTAGGGTCTATGGCTAATAGCCGCCTTAATGATGATATCATAACACTTTGTCTTCTTATTGCGGAATTGGAGAATGCAGGAGAGGTCCTTGCCTGCACTATAGGTTTTTCGATGGTAGGCTCATCACTGTTGGATACTGTAGTCATGGCCGATGTAAATATTTCCCTGTATTTCGTGACAATTTCTTCAATCTTCTTGTAGTAGTTGTCAGTGAAGTATTTATGATCCAGTGGAGGATCCTCAAGACACCGGATTTTGTTATCGGTGCATTCAAATTCATCCCAAGCTGTGTCTAATCTTCGGATTCTTTCTTTGTAATAAGCTGCAGTTTTCCTTGGCGCTGGGTCCTTTTTGTAGTTTCTAATAATAGCCTCTATATGCTCTCCTGTAGCTCGTTGGGAATTGGTCAACTTGTCCATCGATTCCATCCCTGCCGTAATCACGTCGGGGTCACCAGAATGTTTTGATTCAGCTCGTCTGCTGATCGTTGTGTTCTAACGCAAGCACTTCAACTTGGTCAGTTCACTTAAATGAATAATTTATCTGACTCAAGCACTTGAACTTAGTCAGGATATATTGGGTTGTGTCAAGGCAGTAACACCAAGACAGCAGTTGGTATAACGCAAGCACTTGGAACTTGGTTATAGCGGAGAAGAGAAAAAATAACAACCGTTTCTTTTGATTGAATTATTAATTCTACCTTTATTGGTATCACATTAAAGTCTTAAATACTATTTTTTGCTGATTAATACTAAATACTAATTAATACTAAATATTAATAGTAATAATACAAATATCAAAGAATTTCTTGGTAAGCAATTACATTTGGTGTGAGTTGTTACCTGAGCCTTTTGTTTTGCGTCAATTCAATGCACCGCCGGTTAAGTTTTCGGCGCGTATGCCATAACTTCAGCAGAAACATGAGATACCCAGGCAATGTAAAAAATATAAGCAAAATGTGATACAATATAAAATTCAATGAACGGCATGTAACATTAAGCGGTAGTTCAAGGTTGTTATTAAAATTAAATTTTGAAGAAAACAAAATTGTAATTTAATGACAAATAGTTTTTTTTGTTGTTTTATAAATTTCACATTAAAATATAAGTTAAAATAAAAATGCATGAGCAGCGATTTAAGGTTGTCGTCACAATTAATGAATTTATTGCAGGCATGTGTGTACGTAAGTATGTATGCATATTTATACAAACATATTTACGTGCACACGAAGTTAACTGTGAAGGCTTGAACAAATGGCGTTGTGCATTGTTGTTGCCTAAACATTAAGCCAAAAACGGTTAAAACGCATTAAATGGCGCTAGGCGTTGGTTGGTGTTGTTGCCCAAAACTGTTAAAACACACTAAGTGGCACTAGGCCTTTTTGTTGTTGCCAAGCCGGCGAATAAAATTAAATGGCGCTAGGGCTTATTGTCGCCTTTTTGTGGTGGTGCTTGCTGGCCAGGAAGATCTGCGGAATGTCGGTTGTGGGGTGAATTATTACTGGTTGTGGTTTTAGTTACAGTTGAGTAATTGATAGCCTTATTTTTACGGCCGTGCTATTGTTATTACACGCGACCTCCAAGTCTATGTGTTTTCCTTTTCTTTTGTTATTAGAACTTGTATTTTTGGTTACATAATCTTTAATTTCCCACAATTAATTCAGTATTTCTCCTGTACGAAAACACTATTTCTTCCATTCCTTCTTTTCTTCTAACTACAAGAAATGCGCACTCGAATTTAATTTTTTCATTACCATTGACACCAGTTCCTATTTGCCTGTATGCGACTCTTTTGGGTATTTTATTTGAGTTTCTTGCCTCTCCGCGATTACAAACAGTCAGCTTCAAGCTTAACATGAAAAGGACCGGAAATAAGTATTGTCAGCCGCACCCCAACTTTGACATTTCTTGATTGTGGTCAAGAATTAGAGTTGCATTTTAAGAGTAGTAGGTTTTATTATGGAGTTGCCATACTTGAAAGAATTTCCTATGTAAGCCGTTGGGTTCACACATGCTAGGACTGTGTTGACACCGGCGACACAGTACACACCCACTAACCTGGGTTAGAGATTTTAATCATATTTGCTAATATGGTAAAAGTCTCACGGCTCCAACTGTGCTAGTTGACTTTAGGCTTTTAGGTCTTTTGCATGGAATACTCCAATAGTTTTTCCTTGCATATTTTCCATCTCGTATAAGTGGTTTCCGACACGCTTAGCAATTCTACATTTGACGAATCTCTTACATAATTTGGCTGAAAGTTGCTTTGTGAAATCGAACAGTTGAAAATTGCGTCGAAATACCTCCTGACCCATCTTAAATTTACTTTCTCGGCATCAGGTACTGTATCTCGTGGCATTTGCCTCATAGTTTCTATGGAGGTTCTTTCGGGCATTTTCTCTGATTAGTTCTAAAAACTCTTTTCTTTTTTCAATCCTGTTTTCTGAATCTTCAATTAAATCAAGCTTCTTTGCCAATTTGTATGCTGATGCGTGGAAAATCATATTAATGCAATCTCAAAGCGCATTCTATCTCGCACAGGTGTATATCCCAGTCACTTTGATTTCCGTCTAGCGATGACCTAATTGCTGCTCATATGGATTGGTTTACTCGCTCTGACGCATTCGCTTGCAGTGCATAAATCGGTGTTTTCATGTGTTCAATACCAAAACTATCTGTTAGTTGGGTGAAATCCTTACTGACAAATTGCTCTCCATTATCGGAGACTGTCGTTTCCGGACATGCAAACTTATAAACCACTTCCTGAATTAAAAAGTTAACTACGTTCTTCGCGTTTGGCTTCGACATTGCTTTCAGTGGTACATATTTTGAAAAATAGTGCAATACTATGAAAATAAAACAGTTTACCCTTTTAGATCTCACGTAGGGTCCTAAATAATCTATATAAAACCTTTGGAAAGGTCGGCTTGCACTTGGTTCCTGCCCCACCGGTGGCTTTA
This sequence comes from Gymnosoma rotundatum, assembly GCA_916610165.2. Lineage (NCBI taxonomy): Eukaryota > Metazoa > Arthropoda > Insecta > Diptera > Tachinidae > Gymnosoma > Gymnosoma rotundatum. The sequence continues at coordinate 50,433,707 of OU744339.1, forward strand.
ATACTCTGTTGAATGGTTTCGATTCTTTACACGTTTTACAACTATTAACAAACTCCCGTATCTGTACATTCATATGTGGCCAGTAGAACCACTGTCGAACCCGACGTATTGTTTTCCCCACTCCACCGTGTGCAGCTGCTGGTGGGTTATGTGCCTGGATAATTATTTCTTTCGTTAAACCAGTGGGTATCCATAATTTCCATGCATGCTCCTCTCTCGCCAGGTTGTCGTCACACAGCTGTGTTCTTTTATAGACCAAGCAGTCTACAACTTTGATGTCAGCTAGCCTATCCTGGTTGGCTTCTATAGTCTTCTTAATTTCCAGATAGTCGTCTGATTGAAATTCAGGAGATTTCAGGTCCACGCTGTAGTGACGTAGTTATTTTAAAAATACTTGTTGTTTTAGTTTTTAAGTTATTTTATAATTCGAATCAAGAAAGCCTGTTTTTGTAAATCATATTTTTGTACTCATGAAAATTTATTCGTTTCGTTTATTAAATTGTAAACTTTTGCCTGCACAACATTAAAAGAGTTCTTTGTGAGTTTATAAGAAAACTGCATTGGCGATCCTGCCAGGAGCATTTTTTTTATCTTTAATCAAGAAGAGTTTGCTTTGGACAATAATTAAGAAAAGTTTGCTGAAATAAAAGTCAATTTTACAACGGAAAAATTTTAAAAAATCTTATGTTCAAAAGCTTAAAAATTTATTACAATTGCACAGAACGAGCAAACCTTGTGAAATAAACAAGGAAGGGCATCCTAACAATTTTAATTGGAAGTACATCCCGATCTTGGATTAGCTGAAATCAAATCTGGTGGAAGTTTGGTTTATTTGCTGTTTTACCTTGGGACACAATAAAATCAATTTCTTCAATAGTCAAGAATTCTTTAAGATAAGTTTAGTTTATTTATTTATTTTTTTTGTATTTACTTCATTTCATAGCATCGTTTTATTGTTACTTAATTACTTTATTAAAATAGTTATATTATTGAAAATTGTAAACGTCACTACAGAACTTAAATATGTTTAGATCTCCAGCTAGAACATCTTTGGAAGAAACACAGGAACAGAATAATAATAGGAATACTGCAAATGATAGTAATAATCTAGGAATAGAAAATTTAGAAACAGAGGTTTGTGCTACATCGGTTAAATTACCATCATTTTGGAATGAACATCCAGAAGCATGGTTTATACATGTAGAAACTATGTTTAGAAGCAAACGTATTCAAAATGATAACACAAAGTATGAACACATTATTATATCTCTTCCTCATGATGTAATAATGTCAGTTATTGATATAGTTCAAAATCCACCATTAGAAAATCGCTATGTATTTTTAAAAAATAAGCTTTTAGAAAGACACTCTCTTAGTGAGCAAAAGAAACTTGACAAACTTCTTTCTGATTCAGCAATAGGAGACCGTAAACCTTCAGAATTTTATAGGTGTCTTTTACAGTTAGCCGGTCAAAATGTTGATTCTGAGTTTCTTAAAAAATTTTGGCTCAGGAAACTTCCTAATTCGCTTAATATAGCTTTAGTTGGTTCCAATGTTGTCAATACTGATGATTTATTGAAATTAGGGGATAATATATGGGAGGTATCAAATAAGAGTGAAATATATAGTATAGAACCAAGCCAACAGCCACAAAATTATTCAAACATGGACATAGTTATTAATAATTTAGTAAAGGTAACTTCTGCAATGTGTGAACAATTCAATAAATTGTCACTGGAGATTTCGGAAGTTAAACAATCTATTGGAAATTTTCGGGAGAGTTTTCCAAATCGTAATAAAAGTAGATCCAGAAGTCGTTACCAAAGACGAGATTGGCTTTGTCATTTTCATTATAGATTTGGCAGCAAAGCGAGGAAATGTATTCAGCCGTGTTCATACACAACACGAAATCAGGAAAACTAAATAATCTTATTATTTCGGCGATTGATAATAAGATAAACTCTACACGTCGTCTTTTTGTATTTGATACTGAGAACCATTTACAGTTTTTGATTGATAGTGGGGCGGAAATTTCAGTGATACCATCATTAAAATTTAAGGAATATATGCGTAAATCAGAAGAGCAAGACAAAGATTTATCTTTTCAAAAGTTTACAGGAGGCGAAGATAACTTATATAAGTTTAAAAAAATTTTCATACCAGCTCAAAATGTTTTTATTTGGTGTGAGAATTCAAATGGGAAAATGCGTCCATTCATTCCACATAGTTTAAGAAAGGTTGTTTTTGATAAATTACACAACATTTCGCATCCCGGGTCTAGGGCTACAAGAAAGCTTATTACATTTCGGTATTTCTGGCCATCTATGAATACGAGTATAAATCAATGGGTTTTGGAATGCTTACATTGCCAAAGAGCTAAAGTACATAGACATATTAAAACTGGAACTGAAAAGATCAAAATCCCTGAAGGAAGGTTTACACATGTACACATAGATATTGTTGGCCCACTACCAATATCAAATAGTTTTAGATATATATTAACCATAATCGACAGAACCACTCGGTGGCCAAATGCCTACCCTCTAAAAGATATTTCAGCTAAAACTATTGCATATAAGTTTTTGAATGAGCATGTTTCTAGGTTTGGGGTTCCAGAACTGATTACAAGTGACCAAGGTGCGCAATTTACTTCTTCTATTTTCAATGAGGTTACGAGTATATTAGGTATTGGCAAAATTGTTACCACGGCTTATCATCCCCAATCTAACGGTATGGTGGAACGGTTCTATCGTCAACTAAAATCATCAATTTTAGCACATGGAGATCCGGTTAATTGGTCACAGGAGTTACCTATAATATTGTTGGGCTTACGGTCCGTAGTCAAAGAAGATATTGGGTCATCTGCAGCTGAAATGGTTTATGCGCAATCCTTACGTTTGCCTGGCGAATTAGTGGTGGATTCTGGACAAACATTTAATAGTTCAGAGTTTTTAAACAAAATTAAAAAATTCATTGTGATATATCTCATCACAGAAATACAATGAAGACTTATATTCCAAAACATCTCGAAGCTTGTAAATACGTTTTTGTGAGAAGTGATTCTAAGAAATTTGGATTTTCTTATCCATATGAAGGTCCGTTTCAAGTACTTGAAAAAAGTTCAAAATTTTTCAAACTAAAGCTTAATTCAATGTCCAAGAATGTTTCAATAAATAGATTGAAACCTGCATTTATTGAAGAAAAGCTTATACCTTCAGACAAAAAAAGAAAAACTGTATCGTTTGCTTTAAATGAAATTCTTCCGAAAGGGGGTATGTAGTGACGTAGTTATTTTAAAAATACTTGTTGTTTTAGTTTTTAAGTTATTTTATAATTCGAATCAAGAAAACCTGTTTTTGTAAATCATATTTTTGTACTCATGAAAATTTATTCGTTTCGTTTATTAAATTGTAAACTTTTGCCTGCACAACATTAAAAGAGTTCTTTGTGAGTTTATAAGAAAACTACAACGCCTTTTGTCTGCATTACTTCCATTTCATCCATATCATATCTCGACAAAGTATCGGGCACCACATTTTGTGTCCCTTTTCGATGCTTAATTGTAAAAGAATAGGTTTGCAACTGCAAGCTCCATCTCTCCAACTTGCCACTCAGATCGCGCTGGGTCATTAACCACTTAAGGCTCGAGTAATCAGTCACAACTACAAACTCCATTAACTTGACGTAAGGTCGAAATCGCTTCACTGCCAATACTACCGCTAAGCACTCCCTCTCCGTGACTGAGTAATTTTTCGGTGCGGCTGTAAGTTTTTTCGAAAAGTATGCAATGCGATGCTCTCCGTCCTCATCATCATGCTGAAAAAATACTGCGCCTACTCCTACATTAGATGCATCGCACTGGATGAAAAAGGTCCTATCAAAATTAGGGTGTGTTGATACTGGACTTGCTGTCAATCTCTCTTTTAATCTATCGAATGCTGCTCTAGCTTCCTCAGGAAAATTAAATTTTTTGCTTTTCTTTAGGGTCTCCGAAATCGGTGCAGTTATAGTCGCATACTTTATTATAAATCTCCAGTACCATCCCGTCATGCCTAAAAAGCTTCATACCTGCATTGGTATTGCTGAGTACTTCAAGTCTGAAATAGCCTGTATCTTTGCAGGGTCTGGCTTCAGTTTACCTTCACCGACGATATATCCTAGATATTTCAGTTCTTTCAAGCAAAATTTCGATTTACCTAAATTATTGTCAAATTGGCCATCTCTAAACAGAGAGCTACTTCCGCGAGTATTTCCAATTGTTCTCCAAATTCCGGAGATACCACTAGTAGGTCGTCCAAGCACACAAACACCCTTTCCCATAAGAGTGCTGGAATGACCTTGTCCATTAGACGACATAACCTTTGAGCCGCATTGCACAACCCAAAAGGCATGACCGTAATATGGTACAAGGGTCTTCCAGGCACGGTGAAGGCGGTTTTCCGTCGGCTATGTTCTGCCAGTGGTATCTTCCAGAACGCATCCTTCAGATCTATACTGGAAATATGAGGGAGCGGATATGCATCCTTAACGGTCAGGTCATTCAGCCTTCTCGCATCCAAGCAAATCCTCACCTTCTCCCCTTTCTGCACAAAAGTTACGCTGTTGTTCCATTGGCTCTCGGTTATATCACTCCCAGAGACAACATTCTGTCCAGTTCTCCATACATCAGGTGCTGGACTGCCGGAGAAAAGGGGGTAGTGCCTTTTCTTTACTGCTACCGCATCTCCAGTGTCTATTTGGTGAATTTCCAAGGATGTTTTCCCTAAGCCATTACATGTAAAACAAGTGAACGTTTCACTGACTTCTTCTAGGCGTTCTACTGCCGGGGATTCAAACTATGCAGCCGCGGAAACGCCGTATCTGATGAATCACCTGCACAACTGCCTTGCGTGGATAATGCGCCTGTTTCAAACCTAAACACGTTGAATTTTTTTATAAAGTTCATGCCGAGCAACAAAGGAAGTTTTAGCGAAGGTCTTAAAAAAAGTCAATCGGTTCGCAATTTAGTTGAAAGTAATATTTGCCCTAATGCGTGCTACTATCGGACTTAGCTTTCCATCGGCTGTTCGAATCTCCGCCAGACATGGGTATATCACTATCTCTGCCTTTTGAATTTTGAGACGTGGATTCAACGAACGAGCCTCCATTTCTCGTCGAGTCGCGTTCGACATCTAGTTTCCCTGACAGTTTGGTGTTACTGTGTCGTCTCGCCCACATTTAAAATAGAATAATCTCCTTTTTTCCTCCATACAATCAAAGAAAGTATGCCCTTCTTCCTTACAATTCCAGCAAGTAAGCTTCTTTACCTCGGCCAAAGCGTCTACGTCGACAGAATTTGTATTATCTGCTGAAACACATTCCAGCGCGTGAACATTTCTCGGCAACGGTCTCCCACTAAATTGGCGCTGACTGTTCAACAAGTTTTCCGCTCTTCGGCCTTTCCTGACAAATTGAGCTAAGCTATTTGCTGACACTGAAAACTGTAATTAGGCCATTGGAGCTCTAAGGTTGCCCCTCATAATGCTGACTAGGTCTCTTTCTCTTATGGGGTTCCTCAGTTGCTACGGGCCGGCTGGACTGGCGAGGTTTCCGATTAGCAATTCTTTTTCTCTCAGGTGGTCCCAACCCTTCTCACCAGCCACGTATCCGAACAAATAAAATAAAACAAAAAAAGCAAAACTAACAGAACTACACACTGTATAACTCACAAAGAATTTCGACACAGATGGTCGTCTGATTTGCTCTCCCAACCATGTCGTAGATGTTTTCCAATAAGATTTTTTTTCTACAACCCACCCAGCACTGGATCACTCCGTCAAATGTTTCCATGCTTTGTTACCATCGCTCTAAAATTTTCCGTTGAAATCGAAATCACTATCATATCGGTGGAACTGATTGATCAAAGCGGCCTTAAGACCTCTCCATCGAGTTACAATATTAAATCTCCTATGATCCCAGAATCAATCCCTCGCCGGTCCAATCAGTAATTGATGAAACGATCGTAGAACTTTATTCCATGCGCATCCATAATTTGCCTGTAGAGTCTCTACTCGAAAAACAAAATCTTCAATGCTAGTAGTTTTACTGATACCATCGAATGTTATTCCCCATTTATCGATTCGGATTCCATAACTGGAGCTTGATTGCTGATTGTGACGTGTTGGTGTAACTGGATTATCTGTTCTATAATTGTCCTGAAAATTAAGATGGTTCTATTGACTAAAGAAGTGATTTTGTATTGGTTGGTTTTGCAGTTGCGGCCTTGGTGCGTTTGACATGGACGGTGGTAGCTGGCTAACGTCTGGCAAAGACACATTACTACTTCGAGGTTGCCCCGTAACTCCTCTCTGTTACCTTTGAGTCGCATTTTGGCTCAGACTTTGCTGAATTATGCGCGGCACTAGGTTCAAAAGTATATCTTCGAAATTTATTAAGTCTTCCTGCGTCACTCCTCTTCCTCTTCCAACTTCTCCATGAAAATTATTACGTCCTGCCGGTGGTCTTAACGTTTCTTTCCCTTAATGGAATGCGTCGATGACTCCTCTTGCACTAATACTGCTGAAAGGTGGCGTGACTGTGGTACTCTTCCCGCTTGTTTCTAAAACGTCTTCCTGTTGGCCTGCCATCAATTCAGTATTAACGTTGGTTTGTTCCGGAACCGCTCCTGTACTACTTGCTGTGGTCGTTGTACCAGTTGTCGAGGTTGTCGTTGCCGTGAATGGCATCGCTGCTGAAGCTTCACCTTCCATTCGACTCTTAGAACGCGTCCCGAATATTTCCAAAATTTATTAATCGACCTAATATCCCTACTACCAAAATGAATACTGAAAACGAAATTTCCTAAAACCTGTAAATATACGTTTATAAAATCGAAACGACTGCATCGGTTTTAAAAAAAAACTTATGAAAACTTACCAAAACTTGAAAATTTTCTCACCTGAACAAAAAATACAAAAGTAACCAGCCAATTCGGTGGAAATTGTATTGTTAAGTTACACAATAGTAAGTATAGTAGTATAAAATGAAAAAAGTAAAATGGCTTTTGGCATGGTTTTACCAAACCATCAAACAACTACAAAATTAATAAATTTATCCCACAAATCCTGTGGATCTTGTTATGTTAATGAAAAAATGCAAAATGGTTTTACTAAACCGTTACAATTAGAGTAAATTATTTTCTTATTATTACAACGAAAAATACTTAATTTATTAAAAGAAAGTAAACAACATTTAACCATAAAAATATGAGGTGTGATCAGTGGTGATATTAACAAAGTGTGATGACCTGTCTTCTTAACGAGCCAAAACTTGAACCGTACAAAAACATGCTAGTTAATAAAAATTATCTCTCTAACATGCATTTATTGACCAGTGGCAACAGAAGTATTCGGCCAATACTTTCTGGACTCACTGTATCATTGTATGCGAACCTCTTCTGGGAATCAGTGTTGCAATTAGAGTACCTATTTCCTAAGTCTCTAAGACTTACAATGATTTCCTAGAGGGGTTAACAAATTATTGTGCTTACTTCCGTGATTCACTTATTTTAAACTATATTATTTTTCTTATTAAAATTTACCGGAATCAAATTTTCTTAGTTTTACATCTCTCCGGAACGTCTTGATCTATATCGGTGTACCATGTTTTTCCTAAGTTAGACATGCTGCCCTCGATACTTTTTCCTAAACGTTTCCGTTTTCGTACCCCACGTTGGGCGCCATTAATTGTCATAATTTTCAAAATAGGGTTTATATACAAGAGGAGGGTTACAAACTATATCGAATGGCTAAAAACCCTACCAGATATTTATTCAAGATGGTAACTTTGTTTAACAGACGGACAGACATTCCTTTATAACCATCTTCCATCTACACTACACACTGGCAACTTGTTTAATTGGCACGACTAAGGCTCGCGGGCATGGGCGGTGGTTCGTTGTAGTGCAGACTTCCGGAGACAAAAAAACTTTGAACCAGTGTTGGTAGACCTGGATAATCACTAGGGCTCAGGTGGTATGGCCCTCACTATTCCCTCCCCTAACCGTGGTATTACCTGCGTGAGACTTGTAGAATACCCCTAAAACACACATCACATTTGATCACTTATCTCCTTGTTCTTTTACACTGTCAAATGAAAATTCATAATATGTTACTTCAAAACAAAAAAGTTGCATTATATTTTCTTTTGTTAATCTTAAATATGTCGTTGTTTTATATTTATCCTATTGTCGTACAAAAATTCCTTAATATGTAATTGGTTTCTGATGCCTATATGGCTTATTGTGCCTTAATCAAGATTGGCTTATCTAGAGTAGGTTTCTAGAACCTTTTGCTGTTCTAAATTACTTCCGTGCTATTCAAGCGCTAGCACCTCGCCTTTCTCCAAGTAAACCAACCTTCTGTTTAATTAGCATCTTTCTTATATTAAATTTTCATTACAGTAGTTTTCTATGTTCAAAATCTTTGGGCATTTTTTTGTGTGTTTTGAATGTAAATATTTTTCAAATTTCATGAAAGTATTTCGTTTTTAAATTTTATTAAATCAATTTGTTAAAATTTTAGGAAATTTTTATTGTTTTTTTAGGGATTATTTCTAAATTTTTTAAAAAAATTAACCGGTTTTTATTTCGCGGTGCTTAATTTTTTTTTTTTTTAAATTTTCAGATAGGTAGTATAAATTTTCAGGTAAGTGTTTCATTTCTTCTGGTAAGTATTTTAAATTTTTAGGTAAGTGTTTTTAATTTTCAAGAAAGTATTTTAAATTTTCTGGTAAGTGTTCTCAATTTTCAGGAAAGTATTCCAAATTCCTAGGTAAGTGTTCTCAATTTTTAGGAAATGACTTTCAAATCCCAGGAGATTCTTTTAAAAAATTTCAGGAATCGTTTTTTAAATTCCAAGGAAGGATAACTAGACAAAATTTTAATTTCGGATTTTAAATAAGCAAATATTTGGATGATTGATTTTAAAATTTTGGGATTTTCTTGAATTTTTTAATTTCCAAATGGACAAGTGGGGTTAAACTTTTACTGCTTAAGTAAAAATTCGGTCTATTGTTTGCCCCAAATCGAGCGAAGCGCGATGCCTGCTAAGAGGTTTCTGTGCCTAAAACACACGTGGTCAAACATAGGTGAACGATTTCTGTTTTATAAGGCAAAGAAAATCGTACAAAAGAAACTTAAGAAAACACCTCGAATAACCGAGGGATTAGATTTAATTTTGTGTGGAGGTATTTACACAAATCTGTTAGAGTCAAATAACATGGCGCTAGGCGTTGGCGTTGTTGCCAAAAAAAGTTAAAACGCATTAAATGGCGCTAGGCGCTGGTTGGTGTTGTTGCCCAAAACGGTTAAAACACATTAAATGGCGCTAGGACTTGTTGTTGCTGCCAAGCCGGTGAATAAAGTTAAATGGCGCTTTAACTCAACACAACCAAAATACCAAATTATAAACACCGCTAGAAACCTAATAAGTAGAGTTTTGAGCATCAGTGACAATAAATTTTACAATAACAATATTAAACGGATTTTACAAATACTACAGGACAACAGCTTCCCTAAAATTAATAAAATCTCTTATTGAATCTACGTATAATAAAATAATAAACAACAAAAATCAACATTCATGTAACACAACGGTTAAAGATACAAAAACTTTTTTCAGTGTACAGTACATTCCGGGGCTCAATGACAACAGAATCATAACAAAAACAATAAAAACAGAAAAAGTTAGTTTTGCGTATAAACCAAACAAAGTTCTTAAAACAATATTTATAAACGTAAAAGCGCCAGTTAATAAATTATAACAAAACAACATTGTATATGAAATAAGGTGTAAGGGCACAGAAGAGCAAAATTGTGATCTCATATACATAGGCACAACAAAAAGAGCATTACATACAATAATGAACGAATACAAGATAGACATTGAAAAAAAAAGATCGACTGCACTAGCTCTACACATCATAGAAACAGGACACACAGCTGACTTCGATACGATTAAGATACTTGACAAAGATAAAGTGGAGAATAAACGTTTCATAATTGAGAGCTTGCATATACAACAAAAAATTACAAAAACAATGAATCACAAAGAGGACACTGACAACATAAGCGCAAGCTATAGTGTTGCACTAAAACAAAAAATTTTAAAAGTACAACTGATATTAAAATAAGTAGTGCAATGTTTAAATGTTTGTCATTTGTAAAATTCTTTTTATTGTTTATTTTTAAATGTGATATTTCTTAATTTATTGTAAGTTCTGATTGTTGTTTTTTTTTGTATATACATTTTATTAATAAAAATTTTATTAAATACAGACGAAAGTCAACAAAAAATTGACGAAACGTGGGGGTTAAGAAATGTAACAATTTTGGTTTTTATTACATTTATCCTCAACAGGGATAATTAGCTTATGAAAAACAGTAACACAATCAATACTATAGTGGCCAATAAACACATAAACATTAAGATGTTTTATTTTTTGTTTACAAACTTTTTAAAAAATACTAGGGGTATTGGGAAAGAAAAACTACCTGTTATAAAAAAAAGGTTTTTGTTATGCTTTTTTTTTAAATAAAGAAATATATTTCCTACATGTTAGAAAGAAATTTATTTAAAGATAAAAATAAACACACTTTATTAGCCAATTGTATTTAAACAGCTTAAATCTATGCTTGAGAGTTCTAACTCTTTAAAATTTAATTTGGTTAAAGTAAATCAATAATTGATACCCTAATTAACTTTGAAATCCGAAAGGGCACTAAATTTTTTATTTTTGTCTGTAACTCTTTTTTGGCTCTCGGAATTTGCGTATTTTGCTGAGAAAAACTATTAAATATCTACATAACACTTATTTGATATATTTTATGAATATTTTTTTCCATGTAATTGTTTTCAGAAATATGTCTTGCAATTCACTAAGAAGCAAACACTAGATTGCCAAAAAATTGCAAGTTAAAGAACGTATAATGAACATTCAATTATATTCATTTTTTTATATGCACTCCGTTTTAATTATATAGTATGTTCCGTTTCTTATTTTTCAATTATTTTTTATTTATATAAATAATTCGCTTACACCTTTGGTACGTATTTATAAGTATGTGTTGAAACAAAGATTTAACGATAATTATCTCAAGAAAGAATAATATATTGACTTAGATTGCTATAAGTGCACATTTTGGTAAATGAAAAAAAACTTGACTTAAAAAATAATTTTTCTAATGAATAAATTCAAACGAACCACTGTTAATGTAAAAGAGAGAATGCGCAATGCGCCACTCTTTTTGGCCAATACGCCTGACATTCAAATCCTTTTTTCTTGCGCAAAGAGCAGCAGTCTTCTTACTCACCAATACTTCATTTTCTGCCAATAACTTATTAAAAGACAAAAATTTGTAGTAGAGCATCGCTGCTGAAGCTTCACCTTCCATTCGACTCTTAGAACGCGTCCCGAATATTTCCAAAATTTATTAATCGACCTAATATCCCTACTACCAAAATGAATACTGAAAACGAAATTTCCTAAAACCTGTAAATATACGTTTATAAAATCGAAACGACTGCATCGGTTTTAAAAAAAAACTTATGAAAACTTACCAAAACTTGAAAATTTTCTCACCTGAACAAAAAATACAAAAGTAACCAGCCAATTCGGTGGAAATTGTATTGTTAAGTTACACAATAGTAAGTATAGTAGTATAAAATGAAAAAAGTAAAATGGCTTTTGGCATGGTTTTACCAAACCATCAAACAACTACAAAATTAATAAATTTATCCCACAAATCCTGTGGATCTTGTTATGTTAATGAAAAAATGCAAAATGGTTTTACTAAACCGTTACAATTAGAGTAAATTATTTTCTTATTATTACAACGAAAAATACTTAATTTATTAAAAGAAAGTAAACAACATTTAACCATAAAAATATGAGGTGTGATCAGTGGTGATATTAACAAAGTGTGATGACCTGTCTTCTTAACGAGCCAAAACTTGAACCGTACAAAAACATGCTAGTTAATAAAAATTATCCCTCTAACATGCATTTATTGACCAGTGGCAACAGAAGTATTCGGCCAATACTTTCTGGACTCACTGTATCATTGTATGCGAACCTCTTCTGGGAATCAGTGTTGCAATTAGAGTACCTATTTCCTAAGTCTCTAAGACTGACAATGATTTCCTAGAGGGGTTAACAAACTATTGTGCTTACTTCCGTGACTCACTTATTTTAAACTATATTATTTTTCTTATTAAAATTTACCGGAATCAAATTTTCTTAGTTTTACATCTCTCCGGAACGTCTTGATCTATATCGGTGTACCATGTTTTTCCTAAGTTAGACATGCTGCCCTCGATACTTTTTCCTAAACGTTTCCGTTTTCGTACCCCACGTTGGGCGCCATTAATTGTCATAATTTTCAAAATAGGGTTTATATACAAGAGGAGGGTTACAAACTATATCGAATGGCTAAAAACCCTACCAGATATTTATTCAAGATGGTAACTTTGTTTAACAGACGGACAGACATTCCTTTATAACCATCTTCCATCTACACTACACACTGGCAACTTGTTTAATTGGCACGACTAAGGCTCGCGGGCATGGGCGGTGGTTCGTTGTAGTGCAGACTTCCGGAGACAAAAAAACTTTGAACCAGTGTTGGTAGACCTGGATAATCACTAGGGCTCAGGTGGTATGGCCCTCACTATTCCCTCCCCTAACCGTGGTATTACCTGCGTGAGATTTGTAGAATACCCCTAAAACACACATCACATTTGATCACTTATCTCCTTGTTCTTTTACACTGTCAAATGAAAATTCATAATATGTTACTTCAAAACAAAAAAGTTGCATTATATTTTCTTTTGTTAATCTTAAATATGTCGTTGTTTTATATTTATCCTATTGTCGTACAAAAATTCCTTAATATGTAATTGGTTTCTTATGCCTATATGGCTTATTGTGCCTTAATCAAGATTGGCTTATCTAGAGTAGGTTTCTAGAACCTTTTGCTGTTCTAAATTACTTCCGTGCTATTCAAGCGCTAGCACCTCGCCTTTCTCCAAGTAAACCAACCTTTTGTTTTGAATGTAAATATTTTTCAAATTTCATGAAAGTATTTCGTTTTTAAATTTTATGAAATCAATTTGTTAAAATTTTAGGAAATTTTTATTGTTTTTTTTAGGGATTATTTCTAAATTTTTTAAAAAAATTAACCGGTTTTTATTTCGCGGTGCTTAATTTTTTTTTTTTTAAATTTTCAGGTAGGTAGTACAAATTTTCAGGTAAGTGTTTCATTTCTTCTGGTAAGTATTTTAAATTTTTAGGTAAGTGTTTTTAATTTTCAAGAAAGTATTTTAAATTTTCTGGTAAGTGTTCTCAATTTTCAGGAAAGTATTCCAAATTCCTAGGTAAGTGTTCTCAATTTTTAGGAAATGACTTTCAAATCCCAGGAGATTCTTTTAAAAAATTTCAGGAATCGTTTTTTAAATTCCAAGGAAGGATAACTAGACAAAATTTTAATTTCGGATTTTAAATAAGCAAATATTTGGATGATTGATTTTAAAATTTTGGGATTTTCTTGAATTTTTTAATTTCCAAATGGACAAGTGGGGTTAAACTTTTACTGCTTAAGTAAAAATTCGGTCTATTGTTTGCCCCAAATCGAGCGAAGCGCGATGCCTGCTAAGAGGTTTCTGTGCCTAAAACACACGTGGTCAAACATAGGTGAACGATTTCTGTTTTATAAGGCAAAGAAAATCGTACAAAAGAAACTTAAGAAAACACCTCGAATAACCGAGGGATTAGATTTAATTTTGTGTGGAGGTATTTACACAAATCTGTTAGAGTCAAATAACATGGCGCTAGGCGTTGGCGTTGTTGCCAAAAAAAGTTAAAACGCATTAAATGGCGCTAGGCGCTGGTTGGTGTTGTTGCCCAAAACGGTTAAAACACATTAAATGGCGCTAGGACTTGTTGTTGCTGCCAAGCCGGTGAATAAAGTTAAATGGCGCTTTAACTCAACACAACCAAAATACCAAATTATAAACACCGCTAGAAACCTAATAAGTAGAGTTTTGAGCATCAGTGACAATAAATTTTACAATAACAATATTAAACGGATTTTACAAATACTACAGGACAACAGCTTCCCTAAAATTAATAAAATCTCTTATTGAATCTACGTATAATAAAATAATAAACAACAAAAATCAACATTCATGTAACACAACGGTTAAAGATACAAAAACTTTTTTCAGTGTACAGTACATTCCGGGGCTCAATGACAACAGAATCATAACAAAAACAATAAAAACAGAAAAAGTTAGTTTTGCGTATAAACCAAACAAAGTTCTTAAAACAATATTTATAAACGTAAAAGCGCCAGTTAATAAATTATAACAAAACAACATTGTATATGAAATAAGGTGTAAGGGCACAGAAGAGCAAAATTGTGATCTCATATACATAGGCACAACAAAAAGAGCATTACATACAATAATGAACGAATACAAGATAGACATTGAAAAAAAAAGATCGACTGCACTAGCTCTACACATCATAGAAACAGGACACACAGCTGACTTCGATACGATTAAGATACTTGACAAAGATAAAGTGGAGAAAAAACGTTTCATAATTGAGAGCTTGCATATACAACAAAAAATTACAAAAACAATGAATCACAAAGAGGACACTGACAACATAAGCGCAAGCTATAGTGTTGCACTAAAATAAAAAATTTTAAAAGTACAACTGATATTAAAATAAGTAGTGCAATGTTTAAATGTTTGTCATTTGTAAAATTCTTTTTATTGTTTATTTTTAAATGTGATATTTCTTAATTTATTGTAAGTTCTGATTGTTGTTTTTTTTTGTATATACATTTTATTAATAAAAATTTTATTAAATACAGACGAAAGTCAACAAAAAATTGACGAAACGTGGGGGTTAAGAAATGTAACAATTTTGGTTTTTATTACATTTATCCTCAACAGGGATAATTAGCTTATAAAAAACAGTAACACAATCAATACTATAGTGGCCAATAAACACATAAACATTAAGATGTTTTATTTTTTGTTTACAAACTTTTTAAAAAATACTAGGGGTATTGGGAAAGAAAAACTACCTGTTATAAAAAAAAGGTTTTTGTTATGCTTTTTTTTTAAATAAAGAAATATATTTCCTACATGTTAGAAAGAAATTTATTTAAAGATAAAAATAAACACACTTTATTAGCCAATTGTATTTAAACAGCTTAAATCTATGCTTGAGAGTTCTAACTCTTTAAAATTTAATTTGGTTAAAGTAAATCAATAATTGATACCCTAATTAACTTTGAAATCCGAAAGGGCACTAAATTTTTTATTTTTGTCTGTAACTCTTTTTTGGCTCTCGGAATTTGCGTATTTTGCTGAGAAAAACTATTAAATATCTACATAACACTTATTTGATATATTTTATGAATATTTTTTTCCATGTAATTGTTTTCAGAAATATGTCTTGCAAT
The DNA here is from genome assembly GCA_916610165.2 of Gymnosoma rotundatum. NCBI lineage: Eukaryota > Metazoa > Arthropoda > Insecta > Diptera > Tachinidae > Gymnosoma > Gymnosoma rotundatum. The sequence goes on from OU744339.1 coordinate 50,449,221, forward strand.
TCACTAAGAAGCAAACACTAGATTGCCAAAAAATTGCAAGTTAAAGAACGTATAATGAACATTCAATTATATTCATTTTTTTATATGCACTCCGTTTTAATTATATAGTATGTTCCATTTCTTATTTTTCAATTATTTTTTATTTATATAAATAATTCGCTTACACCTTTGGTACGTATTTATAAGTATGTGTTGAAACAAAGATTTAACGATAATTATCTCAAGAAAGAATAATATATTGACTTAGATTGCTATAAGTGCACATTTTGGTAAATGAAAAAAAACTTGACTTAAAAAATAATTTTTCTAATGAATAAATTCAAACGAACCACTGTTAATGTAAAAGAGAGAATGCGCAATGCGCCACTCTTTTTGGCCAATACGCCTGACATTCAAATCCTTTTTTCTTGCGCAAAGAGCAGCAGTCTTCTGACTCACCAATACTTCATTTTCTGCCAATAACTTATTAAAAGACAAAAATTTGTAGTAGAACTTTTATGGCCATTAGTGTTGCTAGAAAAACTGCAGGCAACAGCTGATGGTGGTGGTGAACAAAAATCCAAATTGTGGCCAGATTGTCGGCAGGGCTGGCATGATGGCGTATGCTCGGGCTCGCCGTTTGGGGTGAGGTTCTTGCCAACCAATTCTAGCTCTAGCACTACAAAAAAAAAATAAAACATGCCAGTCTTATCTTGCTGCTGCGAATGCAAAAAATCACGGTAAAGGAAAATTTATATGGAGGGCGAAGTGAGTACTAAACAAACAAAAAAAAAAAACGAATATATACACACACAAATAAATAAATGTCCATTATCGTAATCCTTTTTGCACTCCCAGTTGGCTGGTGTTATTGCCAACTACATTGCCCTCCCTCTCTAAATGGATAACAATTCTTCCATCGCAACTACTAATATTTTGGTTGCCCCAGGCTAACCTTTGACTACTACACCGCTTACCTGTCTATCACCAAACTTCGGCTGAAACCATCCTTTAAATCAAAATTATTTAAAATTTAAACTATTTTCCAAATTCATTATAATTTTGTTATTCACACATTTAAAAAAATAATCGTGATAAAACACAGAAAACTTAATTTTAACAAAGATGGAAGTTAAAAAACATATGAAGATAAACAAAAGGCAAAAATTTCTATTTGGCTTTTTAAGAAGAGAAAAAAAGGTGTGTAATAAAAACATCCAAAATTAATTTTTTTTGTTATTGTCTTTATAACTTATCGTTTTCCGTTTTGCTTTCCCTTCCAACAGGCAACTTAGGCCTCTCAACAAGCCTGCAGGTTTGCGTTGTTTTTTAAGAAGAGAAAAAAAGGTGTGTAATAAAAACATCCAAAATTAATTTTTTTTGTTATTGTCTTTATAACTTATCATTTTCCATTTTGTTAGGTAATAAATCCTTTCCCTTCCAACAGGCAACTTAGGCCTCTTAACAAGCCTGCAGGTTTGCGTTGTTTTTTTAAGAAGAGAAAAAAAGGTGTGTAATAAAAACATCCAAAATTAATTTTTTTTGTTATTGTCTATATAACTTATCATTTTCCATTTTGTTAGGTAATAAATCCTTTCCCTTCCAACAGGCAACTTAGGCCTCTTAACAAGCCTGCAGGTTTGCGTTGTTTTTTTAAGAAGAGAAAAAAAGGTGTGTAATAAAAACATCCAAAATTAATTTTTTTTTGTTATTGTCTTTATAACTTATCATTTTCCATTTTGTTAGGTAATAAATCCTTTCCTTTCCAACAGGCAACTTAGGCCTCTCAACAAGCCTGCAGGTTTGCGTTGTTTTTTAAGAAGAGAAAAAAAGGTGTGTAATAAAAACATCCAAAATTAATTTTTTTTGTTATTGTCTTTATAACTTATCGTTTTCCGTTTTGCTTTCCCTTCCAACAGGCAACTTAGGCCTCTCAACAAGCCTGCAGGTTTGCGTTGTTTTTTAAGAAGAGAAAAAAAGGTGTGTAATAAAAACATCCAAAATTAATTTTTTTTGTTATTGTCTTTATAACTTATCATTTTCCATTTTGTTAGGTAATAAATCCTTTCCCTTCCAACAGGCAACTTAGGCCTCTTAACAAGCCTGCAGGTTTGCGTTGTTTTTTTAAGAAGAGAAAAAAAGGTGTGTAATAAAAACATCCAAAATTAATTTTTTTTTGTTATTGTCTTTATAACTTATCATTTTCCATTTTGTTAGGTAATAAATCCTTTCCCTTCCAACAGGCAACTTAGGCCTCTCAACAAAATAAAAAAAAACAACGCAAACCTGCAGGCTTGAGCTCAACACTACGGTTTTACGCGACACCCTTGTATAAGAAAATCATTGGAAAACTCCCAGGAGGTAAGATAATGTTTTCTAATTTATTTCCTAGCAAACAGAATTTTAAAAACTTACATATATCATATATGTATATTTATCTACTTTTCCTTTCCTTTTTTTTCAAACTAGTTTCAATTTTGAATAGGTTACCATACATCATATTACAAAAAAAAAAAAAAATGAAGGAAGACACAGTATGATGCTGCACTGATGAAATGGTTATTTCCTAGCGAGTTTTGGGGTTATTAATTCTTGACAGTTAGTTTAACTTATATATAGGTATGTGCTTAAAATTTTGCACCCGCAATATGTAAAATTATTGGCATTACATGAAGCCGGTTCATTAATTATATGATCTACCGTAATTTTAGTTTTAGTTCTCGATAAATATTCTTAAGTTTTCATTTAATTTAACAAGTAAAATTTTGGTTTTAAAATTTCACTTTTCTCATGTTAAAGCTTGGTTTGTTTCTATATTTTTTATTTTTAACTTTTTATTATTTTAGTAGACATAAAAACACATCTTTTAGCTTTAAACGTATTATTTTTAAAACTTTCTATTTCTATCAAATTGTTTTGGAAATTATTAGTTTAAAATGAAACTTTCTTGTTGACTTTGTTTTGCTGCTTGGTAACTTTTATAACTTTCATTATATAAGGTGAAAAACACAAAAATAAAAAGCTGTTGATTAAATAAAAGCACTTTCTTGTTCTGTTTTTCTTATTCGCAGTTTTTTTATTCTTATGGCCGCCAACACATCATTCTTATTCCAGGTTTAATCCAGAATGATCTAACATTTCTCAAAATCCTCCGCCAAAACCTACTTAAACAAAAATTTAAAAAAGATGTCTCATCTCCATCTTATCTATTTATTTTCTTTCCTTACAAAATTCCTCAACACTCCGAAAAAGTAATTCTATGTTTTGTTTATCTTGGTTTTATTTAATTAAACATCTGGTTGCTTATTCTTCTTTAAAAAACATAGGGCGGTCACGACAAATTATAAGTTTGAGAGTAATTACAGCATCCTAGAGCTCCAATGTTTATGTATAAGACACGCTATTGTACTTTTTAATTATATGTTTATATCATTTATAAACGTGTAATTTATTGAGTTCTTTATTTGAAAAATAATTACATACACAACTTTTAGAGCTAAGTTACACTTTATTTAGGGAATTTTTCAAAGACTATTTACTTATTCGCGATTAATACACAAAAATACACGATGGCAACTTTACACTTTTGCAACTGAAAAAGATTTTAACTGTTTGACGTTTTCACTTAGTACGTATTAGCGTTGCTTTTATATACCCTATTGTAAGGCGTTCCTGAATATTCAAGACCTGCGTAGTAGTAGAACATGCTGTGTTGTCATTTCATTTACAATGCATGCTACCTCTATCTGCTGCGTAGTAGAACATGCTGTGTTCTCATTTTCATTTCAGACACATTATGTGGACATTTTTATTTGTTTCTAGAACCTTCAATTCTTATTTCGAATTTATTATACATAGTGTGTATTTTTATTTAGTTGTTATACAATGCAGGTGTGTGTATGGCTGTGTACTGTGTTTATTTCTCTTTGTTGTTGCTGTTTTTGTTTTGTAATCAAGAAGTTTTGTAGAAATTTCTAGCTTTGAAAAAGGACACAAAGGCCATTTAGTTCACTTTCTTGGTCTCAATTATCTTTTTATTTAAACAAAGCATCTTTGCAACACTACCGCCCACTTAAGCCTTTTCGTCCTGAATTGGCTCAATATCGCTTCTGCCATATTTGGCCAGCCATTCCAGATGAACCACTTTCATTTTAGACTTCGTATTATGGTATTTCTGTATCCGGTAAACCACGTCATTCAATTTCTTGCCCCTTCCAGTGGGTTTGCAGTTTAGGGGACAATCCTTTATTGCGGTGCGGGTTAAATAGTAGAACCATTTGTCCTTCAGTAAATCCTTCCGTGTTTGCTGCTCGATCATACCTAGCTTTCATTTTATCACTAGACATTTTAATGCCGTTATGGACAAACTCATGAAGCTCATGCAGGCCTTTCTGTATCTGAAGAATATTTCCATTGTCTTCGTGAGGTTTAACACCAAGTTCTAAATCTGCTGGCAGTTTTAGTTCTGTATAAGCAAATTTTTGCTGGACTACGTGAGGTTGAATCGTGTACAGCTGACCTTTACGCCAGTAGAAATTTGGGTATATGCTCATCATACTCGTTTTGTGGTGTACTCTGCATCTTTGTATCCCGTAAACCAAGATACTAAATTTTTTAATAATATAGTATGTTCCCTCCCAGTGGAATGCACTTTAGGGTATATAATTTCTTGCGTTCTGGGTTAAATAGTAGAGCCATTTGTCCTTTATTAAATACCTCCTTGTTTGCTGTTCGATCATACCTGGCTTTCATTTTATCACTGGATATTTTAATGCGGTTATAGACAAACTCATAAGCTCATGCAGGCCTTTCTGTGCCTGAAGAAGGATTCCATTGTCTTAGTGTGCAGGTTCCGCCTTAACACCAAATTCTAAACCCGCTGGCAGTTTTAGTTCTGCCTTAAACAAGATTTTTGCTGGACTACCTGAGGTTGAATCGTATGCCAGTAGAAATTTGGGTATATTCTCATCCCAATTCTTTTGGTGTGCACTGACCACTTTTCTGAGAAATTTCTGAGATAAAATCTCTCTACCATGTCATCAGACTGTGGGTGCAGCGGTGACGTCCTTGTCTTTTTTAAACCATAAACGTCGCACATCTTTTTTAATATGGCCGATTCAAAATTTCGTCCCTGGTCTGAATGTATTTTTAGTGGAACACCGTATCGATACACCCAATTGTTCACAAGGGCGTTTACCACTGTTTTGGATTCTTGGTTTGGAATGGCATACACTTCGGGTCATTTGCTAAAATAATTCATTACCACTAGTACATATCGGTCCCAGCATCACTGACAGGGAATGGGCCAGCGTTCTATTGTTGAAGTTTGCCACGACTTTTTCTTACAGAATCTTTCGTCGTAATGCTTTGTTCGCAAAATTGGGTCGTCATTCTGGGCCTTCGACCAGTCTTCCCTTGACCCAATTTGGGTAAGTCGCAATCAATAACGCACTCCTTTTTCTCGACATTTGTGCAGTGCTTGCACTCTACATTGCACGGCCGTCTTGAAAGGGCATCAGCATTACTGTGATTTCCGCCTTTTCTATTCACAATACTAAAGTCATAGCTCTGCAGATGTTCAACCCAGCGTGCAAGCTGGCCCTCAGGATTCTTAAATTGCATCAACCAACGTAATGCAGAGTGGTCCGTCCTTAAGATAAAATGTTGACCATATAAGTACTTGTGGTAATGTTTAACACACTCCAGCACTTCTAAAAGCTCCCGTCGTGTAGCGCAGTAATTTCTTTCGGGCTTGGAGAGCACCCTGCTGTAGTAGTCAATGACCTTTTCCGTTCGACTAACCTCCTGAGAAAGCACTCCGCCTATTTCGGCTATTGGATTGCAGATTAATACCGTGGGCTATCATAACGTCTGCACCAGTGATAACTTCATTAACCATATCGGCATCATCATGTAGATCAGCGCTGATGTTTGCAATAGTCAATCTTACCCTGGCTCTTCCATAGACAGTGGATAAGTCGCCAGTAGCACTGCCCGGTCGTACATTATTTAACGGTTCCACTTACTAGATTGCGTCTTATATTGGACAGAGACACTCCGGTGACTATGGTGAGGACTTGCTTTTTGACGTAAATTGTAAGGTTGCTATTTTTCTGTTTCACAATGGAATTGGAGATTGTGGGGCCATCGGTTGTGGGAGCCAGCGCTTTCCTCTTAGTGCTAGCTCGATTTAGTTTAACGGTGTTCTCCCGCTTGTTGTCCTTTACTGGCGAAGCAGATCTCGATTTTCTCTTTGTGGATCTACAGTTGCGTTGAAAACAGTTGCGTTAACTGATGGCAAAACACAAAATTATTAGTACTAAAAACAAAACTATAAAATTCGTGGTGTTGTTGGTAAAAATGAAATTTTCTTGTTAATATTGATGCAAGAAAATTTGATCGTTTCTATCTTTTCCTCATGCATATGTACATATGTAGAATAAATGTAAATGTTTAATATACCACAGCCACAAATAATACATATGTAGGTATAAAGATATAAATAATAAAGGAAATTTTCATTACCTATTAAATGTAAATGAAAAGAACTGTTTGATTTAGTTTTAAAAATTAATTTATATTTATACAATAATTTATTTATTTTATATTTTATGTTGCGGTTCTGGTATATTAAACATTTACATTGATTTTACATACATACATACATATGTATGAGGAAAAGGCAGAAACGATAAAATTTCTTGCTTAACAACAAAAGTAACACAAGCTGAAGATAACAATAAAAAATTGACAAGTAAAAATCCCCTACCTAAAACTTAAGCAAAACAAATTTACCGCTTAACAAAAAAAAAAGGCATGCTATAATGAAGCTAGTAATGAAACAGTAACAAATGCACTACTAAACATCCCATACGTAAATTATAAGCAAAGCACATCTACTGCACTGATAAACCACAACAACAAATAACACATGCAAATTTAAAGCCGGAAAACAATTGGACAAACGAAAAACCCAAATGAAAGTAATTATTTTATGATACCAGTAAACATCAAAAATTCCTTCTCTAGGTGTAATTGCAATAATGTTAAATATAAGCAAATTATTACGTAACATGTACTATATATATGTATATATATATATATATATATATATATATTGTCATTTGTGTTGCATACATATGCTATTAGCGTTGTTAGCATTAACATAAATATTTTGATTTATTTTTAATGTAATAAACTAAATTTATATAATTTATTTCAAGGACATTGTGAACTATTTCCGTTTTTTTTTTATTTTATTTAAAATTACTTTTTGGTATAAAAAGTCATAATAAATAATAACATAGAGGATAAAGAAAGATTTGTTTTTGTAAAAAGAGGAAAGTAATTGATAATTGATATTTTCTTTTTCTTTTAGGAATTTGTATATACGAGTTTTTTTCCTTTTAAAAAATGGCTGAAGGAATCAATGCCCCACGAGTTTTAATTATAGATCCATTTAAGTTACTTGATAAACTACCTCAATTTTCTGGTGATAAAAGAGAATTGTATACGTTCATTTCTCTTGTTGATAGAATAAATCCCCTTCTCAATGAATATGATGCTCTTTCACAGGTTTTATTTTTAGACATTATCAAAAGTAAACTTAGTGGCAAGGCAAGAGAGATGATAGAAATAAATTTTCATGTCCACACATGGGCAGATATAAAATTAATTTTAGTAACCAATTTTGGAGAGAAAAATAGTATTGAAGAATTATATGATAGACTTAGATCGGTAACTTTTAAAACGAATGCCATTGACTTTTTTAATGAGATAAAGGATAAGCTTCGAAGCTTAAATAATAAGACTTCTTCAGATTTAGGAATTAATCCTAATAGCGAACAATTAGCTAGAAGCAATAAGATGACAGCTCTTAAGATTTTTAAAGAAAAGCTCCCTGAACCTATGAGAACTATTTTAGCGTGTAGGAATCCTGATTCAATTGAAAATGCAATGGATATCCTTTTTACTTCTGGATACGCTTATTATAGTCAAGAAAATAAAGAAAGTACCTTTAAAAAAATTAATAATTATAACGTAAAAAACAATCGCACGACTCATTTAAATGTAAATGGGAATAACCATTTGAATGGAAATAACACAACATATGATCGTTTAAGAACTAATCAGGGCAATCGATTCAATCATGGAAAGAATGTGCTGGAGAATCGAAGTTTGACAAATAATTACACTGGATATCAATATAGAGCTGACCAATCTAATGGCAATAGGGATGTTGGTAGAAATTATATTCATCGCAATAATAATGATGATCGACGTTTTGTGACAAATTTTCCATATTCACAAAACGGCTCCAATTTTGTGAACCTATGGATATTAGCATTGTTCAAAACTCTGTTAAAGTTTCGGAATCATGTATGCCAAATATCCAAGGAAATTCAAATGTTATGAAAAAGTATGACAATAGCTTGCCGGATCAAAACAATGAAATACAAAATTTTCCTTTTCCAGCCTTTGCGGAGAATTACCACATATAATAATAAAAGATAATCTCAAATTTATTATTGATAGTGGAGCCACTCATTCAATTATAAATCCGGGAATTTGTAACCCAAAATGGAGAATAAAATCTTCTACTTTAACCTTAAAAACTCTACAGAATAATGTAAAGACTGATATCGTTTATGAAGTGCCAATGTTTAACGAATTAGGGAATTCAAGTGATAAGTTATTATTAATTGAATGTGGATTTCATAGTGAGTATGATGGTATTATAGGGAATGATGTTTTACAGAAATACAAAGCTGTTATTGATTACGGCAATAATCAATTAAAAATTAATAACAGAACCATTCCTTTCTTAAAGCTTCAGAAATGTAATTTGGTTACATTTATTTCGGATATTAAATGTGGTTTGATTCATATTAAGGAGCACAAGGATGTTGTGGGTAAAATTATTATTCCTGAGGGTATTTATAATTTAAATAACTTTAAGGTTGAGGTAGAAACCACAGCAAAGTGTTTAAATAACATTCGTCTTACTAAAGGTAATTCTTGGCGGGTGTCTCCAGAAAACTATCATTTAATAGATGCTAATGTGGCTGAGGAAAATGATTTTGATCAAGCGTATCTACAAAAAATTAGAACGGGTCATTTGAATGCTGAGGAAAAACTTAAATTAGTTGAAATTTTGGAAAATTATAGTCAGTTATTTTATAAACAAAATTCAAATCTTACGTTTACAAATGCGGTAAAGCATCGAATAATTACTACCGATGATGTACCTGTATTTTCAAGGACGTATAGATATCCCTATGTTCATAAGGAGGAAGTAAGAAAACAAATACAAGAAATGCTGGATAGTAAAATAATTCAACATTCTAACTCACCATATTCTGCTCCAATATGATGCGAGTGGATTAAAGAAGTGGAGAATTGTGGTAGATTATAGAAAATTAAATGAAAAAACAATTAATGATCGTTTTCCTATTCCAAATATGGAGGACATCTTAGAAAAACTTGGAAGGTGTATGTACTTTACTACTTTAGACTTGGCTAAGGGATTTCACCAAGTTGAAATTGATAAAAAAGACACTCATAAAACGGCATTTTCAGTCGAGGGTGGACATTATGAATTTTTGAGAATGCCTTTTGGATTGAAAACGGCACCCGCTACATTTCAACGATTAATGAATAACGTTTTAGGTGACTTGGTTAATAAAATATGTTAGGTATATATGGATGATATCATAATATATTCTACTTCTCTTCAGGAACATATGGATTCCTTACGTCTTGTTCTTGATCGGCTTTCAAATGCCAATCTCAAAGTACAAATAGATAAATGTGAGTTTTTGAAGCATGAAACGGACTTTTTAGGACATGTTGTTACACGTCGTGGAATAAAGCCAAATCCGAAAAAAGTTGAATGTGTTGCAAATTATCCTTTGCCAAAGACACCAAAACAAATAAAGGAGTTTTTAGGCCTCAGTGGCTATTACCGCAAATTTATTAAAGATTATTCTAGGATTGCAAAACCAATGACAAGATATTTGAAAAAGGATGCTAAGATAAACATCAATGATCCGGAATATATTGAGAGTTTCAGAACATTAAAGACTCTACTGATTAATGATCCAATATTAGTCTATCCAAATTTCAATAAACAATTTGTTTTAAATACGGACGCAAGTAATTTTGCTCTAGGTGCGGTTCTATCACAGGACAATCATCCCATTTGCTATGCTAGTAGAACTCTCAATGTCATAAGATAAATTATAGCATAGTAGAAAAGGAATTGTTGGCGGTAGTTTGGGCAGTTAAATATTTCCGACCGTATCTCTTCGGAAGAAAGTTTATAATAAAAACTGACCATCAACCACTACAATGGTTATTTTCTATTAAAGAGCCAAATTCTAAGTTAGTTCGTTGGCGGTTGCAGTTAGAAGAATATGATTTCGAAATTTTTTATAAGCGTGGAATCAATAATGGAAATGCGGACGCTTTATCTCGATTAAGGTCGGAAATAAATTTAGCTGAGCAAGTTAATGCTAATATTATTATTCAAAGTAATAACCCATTAAATATTTATAAAAACCAGATAGTTATAAGCAAGTCAGACGCTATGTCTTTAAAAATAGTCAATAAAACTGTTTTCCGAAATAATAGAACAATCTTTAGTACTAAAAGTTTGAGTGAAAAGGAAGTGTTATCAATCGTTAAAAATTATTTTCACCCAATAAGAGTAAACGCTATTTTTATTGAGGATGATTCTTTTTACAACATATTTAGAAATACTCTTGTTAAATATTTTTCACTAAATTCTCGTTTGAAAATTGCAAGGTGCAAGGAATGCCTTAATGATGTTTTAGATGAAGGTGATCTTCAGGAAATTATAAAAACTGAATATCAAAGAAATAATCATCGCGGTATTATTGAAAATTTCGAACAGCTTAGGAAAAAAGTATATCATCCGAAACTTAAATTAAGAATACAACAATTTATTAATAGCTGCCACATATGCAATATAGAAAAATATGACCGTAATCCAATTAAGCAAAATTTTAAAATTACTGAGACCCCTGATAGGCCATGCCAGATAGTACATATAGATGTTTTTTATAGTTTGGGGGGCACATTGTTTTTAACAATAGTTGATAAATTTTCTAAATTTGCTCAGGCAATTAAAATACAAAACAGATCGTGGAAAGAATTTAAAAGAGCACTTATTCAGTATCTTAGTATAGTTGGTAATATTGAAAAGATCGTAACAGATAATAAGTTAGGTTTCAAAGCGTTACCTTTGACCGAATTTTTAAGACAAAGAGATATTGATTTACACTTTATTTCCAATAATAACCATTCTTCAAACGCTTCTTCGCTTACTCAGGCATGATCCTGACAGAGACAGTGATTCTGTAGAGGAGAAGATTTATAAAATTATAATACCACCATACACTCTACAACGGGATGTAAACCCATTGATTTTCAAAACGGTGCAATAAATGTTTCAGATTTTCCAAAAATTAAGGAAAGAATTCTGAAATCAAAAGAAAAATCAGTGTCAAATAAGAATAAGAATCGTGAGAATTGTATGTTACAAACTGGAGAGGTTTACCTAAAAACTGAAAGGGGTGATAAAAATCATGCCAAGTTCCGAAAAGTGAAGGTAGATAAATTAGACAATGATCATGTAAAAACTCTAACAGGGTATAAGTATTATAAGTCGCACGTTAAAAGGAAAAAGAAATTTTGAAATCTGATTTAGATTTTATTGTTATTGTTTCAATAAATTGTTTTTTATCATAATTTTTTTTTTGTTTGCTTTTGAATTAAAAATCGGAAATAGGTTTATTTTCTAAAATAAATTTATGAATTTTATTCCTAACAAAAATATGTTTATGTAATTATTGTTACTAGTTTTAATTTAATTACATTATATAATTTTATTTGTCTTATATGTTAAAAAAAATTTCATTAAAATTTATATACGTATATTTAATATAGTATACATACATATATAAATTTATATATACACCAAAACTTTTCCTCGGAGCGTCAATTTAACGGTGGGGGAGTTATATGTGTATATATTTATATATGTATCTTGATGATGATATACTTTGTTTATAATAAAATAGATATATCTTGTTACCTTATTTTTTAATTTTAAAAAATTTTCATATTAATGTTTTTGTTTTTTAAGTTAGAAATAATTTTGTTTTCGTTTGTTAAAGACAATAATAAAAAATAATAAATAATATATAAAAAATACAAAAACATTAATATATTAAAAGGATCAACACATAATTTTTATACTCGCAAAACTGCACTCGAAATGTAGCTCGTTATCGAATGCCATCATTAGAAAAGTAAAATAACTCGCACGTTTGAATATAATTTCGCTCGTAAAGGGATGCGAGAATCAGCCCCCTGATGAATATTTTAGGAAAAGTACTAAAGTATATAGCAGAATCTATGGACAGTGACGACAAGAAAGCCGTATACAAAACATTAACAAAGATACGAAAAAACGAACGTAACACCAACACGACACTGAATGCATTAGTACACATTAATTCAGGTATGGCAGAGGAGATCAGAAATACCACAACCCATATCAATAGACAACACATACTCATAAGTAAATAGAAAATAAGTGCATGGAAAATATTTTAAGGTTCAAAGAAGCATAGTGCGAGTTAAAATCAGTGCACGTATCCTCTGAATTAGAGGTAATGCCAGGAATACTTATATTTAAAAATTTTAATGAAAATATCACTCAAGATTGTAATGATTTAGGAATAAAACCTACAGGAACATTTCTTATTAAGTTTGATAATTGTAATGTTACTACTTTAAATACAACATATACTAATAATAATATAAAATTCATGAATTATATGTCAAGAATAAAATAAGAAGTTTGTAATTTTAGTTTTTAACTAAACTCAAATAAGGCTGGTCGTTAAGAAAAATATAATAAAAAATATTTTTTTTAGTTTTGCAAACACGCAAAATTATAACTTTTACAATGTATGTTAACATATGTATTTTAATTATAATTTTAAAATACAATTTTGTATTAAAAAAATTGTGATTTCTTTCATAAAATATGATTTTTTCTGCATATGATGATTTTCTTCGCATAGCTTATTTAAGTTACTTGTTTAAGATAGGTAATTTTAAGATTCAATCAATAAAGAAACACAAAACAGAGCACAAGCACTGTTCTTAAGAAGAACTGTCTTTATTTTCTATTAATGATACACAATCTAGCAGTTTTATCTCTTCTTTTTTCTTATATATCGGGTTTTATAAAATAAAATGAGTTAACATTGCTGTGAAAGACACAGAGTTGACGCTCTTATTTAGGTATTTCATTTCATCGCAAAAGTTATGCATCAGAGTGCTTTGCGTCTTACGCGCTAATTTAGGTTTGGATGCAAGTAAGTTGAATAAACACAAAGACACAAAGTGCCGCAGTGTAATTCTACTACAAAATGATTTTCCCTTCACAAGCATAAAAAATATAAATAAAATTTTAAATAAAGAATCTCAAATACCCTAGATTGTATCTATGTAAATCTAGTTTAGTGAAGTAACTCGAATCAAAAAAGCAAATATTGGGGCAGCATAGAATTAAAAAATTTTGGTGCAGCATATATATAATTTTACATAAAACTTCCATCGGTTAAGGATTTTTAAAAAATTCTCTTAAAAAGCTTAAAATTGATACCCATATTGATATTTAAAAAAAATTTAAATTTCAGAGCTCCATAACTTGGAAAATATGGGCGAACGCCAATTTTCTAATTTGCTGTTGCTGGGGCGATAGCCCCATATATTTATTTTTTTGATTGAAGTTATTGCTCTAAATGGCATGAAAAAATTAGGGGTAGACGTGGTGTTTTGGCTGCTGCCTCGAAGGACATGGAACGATCATGGTGATTTCCAATAGCACCTCTTTTGACACTATATCCAATCGATTGAAATCTTTTTTTTGTGAAATCAAGTTTGCCAAAGCAAACACTAACACGGACGAACATACGGACACCGCTCAATCGACTTCGCTATGCATAAGAAGTCAGAATATATATACTTTATGGGGTCGGTAATATAAATTTTAGAAATTACATACGGAATGACAAACTCAGATATACCCTTTTCCCAATTTTGTGGTGAAGGGTATAATAAAATAAATATTTTAGGCATGATATAAAAATAGAAGGTAGTTTTACTTCAAAATTTTGTGACGTGTGCCGGAATTATTTTAAATAAAAAATTAAAAACGAAAATAAAAAGAAATGACATCTAATTGACGTGTATTATCAAGACAATGTTATCTAAGGTGGAGGCTTGACAAAATTGTCTTAACATTGCTATAACACTAATAAGAGGAGACTATAACTGATAAATTTTTGTCTTGACAATGATTTGATTAATCAAGTCAAAAATTTATCAGGTATAGACCCTATAGACAATTAATAAAAATTCGCTTAGACCCCTTTCAGATTAGGCAAGTTTACTTGCGCAAGTATAATTTTCACTTTTGTTTATTTTCTTTTGAACTTGCTTTTATGTTCACATTCGGCAACTTTGTTGAGCAAGTTATTTTTCTTATGCTTGAATTTTCTTAATTTGTTGACGTTTTTGTAAACCATAAATTTCTTCCCGTTTTGGAATGTAGCTTAACAACACGCCGGAGAAGAAATAAAAGACAATGTAAAAAACTAATAAATAATCTAAGACAAGAATGACAGCAGACACAGAATTGCCAAGTACAAGCAAGTCGGTACTCAAATCTCGGCAAGTCTTTCTCCTTCAAACCGACCTTTCCTCTCACACCAACAAACGCAAGACTTACGCAAGTAAACTTGCCTAATCTGAAAGGGGCCCTATTATCAAAAGTAATAACTTCTTTTCACGTAATTAATTAATAATTATAAGTACATTAAGCAAACGATGTTTCAAAGCGGTTTATAATGATATCCATGTTGTTTATATAAATTTTTTAAGTTCTTAGCATTTCAGCAAACGACAACAGAAGTCTTTTATAATAAGTTTTATTAACAAACAGTTTTTTTCATCTTTTTACACAATTTTATATTTTTCTGTTTAAAAAGCGAATACAAAAAAAATGTTCTTCCAAAAAAATCTTTTTTCAATATTTTTATCTAACATTTTGCATATAGGGGTCAGTAAATAAATCACTGCCATTAAGTGGCATATAACAGCGTTCCTCAGATTAAACATTCACGTATGTTTGACTATAAAAACACCAATTCCTGCAACCGCATTTTTTAAATAATATATCCCGAAAAGTTTTCAAGACCATTGCATTCTATTTTGTATAAAAGACTTATTTGCTCCCAAAGTTTTTCGGGTTTTTGTTGTTCTTTAATCTAGTGATAAAATGTAGATTTAGCTGAAAAACAAAAAAATAATTTAATTAAAAAGAGGGAATATTTTTTAAAAATTTAATTTTCACTAAAACTTCGGGCTATTTTTTATTTAATTATGCCGATTAAATTAATTACCGATATTGATTATTGAGGATCAAAGCACGTCTCGATGGCCATTTCGTTATCGCTTACTTAACTCTTCAGGAAACTTCTGACAAACATTTTAAATAAACTAAAGATTTTTGTCTAAGCAATAAAGCAAAGACAAAAATCAAAGTTTAAGCAAAAACAACAATAACCAACAGTAATTCCATTTTTCTTTCTCTACTGTATACGGTCGACTTTTTTTCGGCTCTTTTATACAGTTGAAAGAAGATGAAAATAAAATATCAAAAACACTACGATAATTTATTTATATGCACAGGCACTTTGTAAATTATTTAATTAAAAACACGGGAATATTTTTTTATTTAATTTTCACTAAAACTTCGTGCTATTTTTTATTTAATTATCCCGATTAAATTAATTACCGATATTGATTATTGAGGGTCAAAGCACGTCTCGATGGCCATTTCGTTATCGCTTACTTAACTCTTCAGGAAACTTCTGACAAACATTTTAAATAAACTAAAGATTTTTGATTAAGCAAAAATCTTTAGTCTTGTCTAAGCCGAAAAAAAGTCGACCGTATACAGTAGAGAAAGAAAAATAGAATTACTGTTGGTTATTGTTGTTTTTGCTTAAACTTTGATTTTTGTCTTCGCTTTATTGCTTAGACAAAAATCTTTAGTTTATTTAAAATGTTTGTCAGAAGTTTCCTGAAGAGTTAAGTAAGCGATAACGAAGTTTTAGTGAAAATTAAATTAAAAAAGTAATTTATTTCCATTTGTTCTTCTTCACCAATCGGTATTTTACTAATTATTTCATTTATGTCGTTGCTTAACGTTTTGGCTGTGTTTTAAAACTCGTTATTTTGACTTCTATTACTTTTGTTTTATTACCTAATTAATTAAAACGTTAATTTAAAAAAAAAATATTATTTTACCTAACATATAAGAACGCAACCTGTACTTTTTTCTTTATCCTGAAAGCGATAGTTTTTACTGAAATTGAAATTAAAAATGTTAGCTAATATTTTACCTTTCGCAGTTAGGAAAAGCACTTTCCAGAATTTTTCAATCGTACATTTCTCTTACTCATAACAATATCATCTTTTCTAAATTGCCACGAATACGCTAATGGTGCATTTGGCAACTCAAATTGTTCGAAATATGAAAAAGCACTTTGCAAATATTAATTTAAATTAAACAACGGCCCGTTTACATTTGACAATGGTGTCATGACAATAAAATCGCATTTTATGCGGACGAATAAAATAATATTAATAAAAACAAACAGCTGTTTCCCAAATAAACTTAATTGCCAAATAGTCCAATATAAACACTTTAGATTTCGGTTCAGCGTTGCCGCTTTGGTCCAATCGGACCAAACTTGGTAGTTTTTCGTTTTTAAAAAACAGTTTGGTAGTTTGGATGGTTTGTTGCATTTTTTTTTCATTTTTGGTAGGTTTTCCTCCTTTAGCAACTTTTTAGCAATAGTAAATTTTTCACCTTAAAATTTCAGAATATAAAATAAAAAGAAATGTAACTTTGAATTAAATAAAAGATAACTTTGAATAGTGTTACCACTGATTTTAAAAACTGTTTTAGGTGCAATAAAAAACATCTCTGCTTTTTTGCATAGAGATGATTAAAGCTATAACCATCTCTGGTTTAAGAAACGAAACAATATTAAGAAATTGAAATTAACAATACTTTTGAGTGAAGGTTATTTTTCAAGTGTAAGTATTAAACAAATTAACAGACAAAGTGGAAAAGTAAGTAAACTCTTTTAATTGTAAATATGTACCTATTTATTATATAAGTATTTACAAATATTGCATGTCAAAAGAATTTGATTGGCGCCAGGAAAGGGATGGGTGTTCCTCCTGCATAGTATTCTCTAAAACTATTTTAAATCATAACACCCATCTTAAAAATCACCAAAAGACAAACTTCCATCTCAACAATTACAAGAAAAAAAACCAAGTGAGTATAACAGAGTTTATATGCAAGAAATGCATTTTTAAATTTTTGGTAGGCTGTGAACGATTTTGGTAGGATTTTTGAAAATTATTGGTAGGAAGTAAATTTCTTGTGTGGCAACGCTGTTTCGGTTGTAGTTTCAACTTGAAATTACTTAGTTTCGTGGCAGCTTGAACAAGCTATAAAAAAATTCAAATAATGTAATGTCCTTTTATTACTTATAATTCCTGATAAGAAAATAAAAAAAACTGATAGGTACAATGCAGTTTAAGAAATATAATCATTTCATTTATTTATTTTAGTAAATAATAAACAAAGCCTCGCGGACAATATATTTACCCCCTGCTTACATTAGACAATGCTGTCATGACAATAACAGTACATCCAGAGTTTTTCACTAATATATGTACACATTTCAATTGTCTGAATTACTGTCTTGAATATTTTGAAAGCAATAAATAAGAAAGTGATTTGACGTATGCCGACAATTTTATTATAATTGTCTTAATGAATTGTCATAATTATTGTCTGGACGCCTACACTACAGTAGCAATTGTAAGCATTTTTAACAACTAATGCGTATTATATTATTGTCATGACAGCATTGTCAAATGTAAACGGGGCGTTAATGCAAATAAAAAAAATCGTATACATATTATATTATACAGTCAAACTTCGATTATGCGGCTCTCGTGGGACCGGCTCAGCACTGATAATCGAAATACACGGTTAATAGAGGTTATATCAAAATATGTATACAGAAACAGCAACTTAACAGATATGTTTTTGTCGTAGTCATGAATCAAAGTAATTTTGTCTTTGAACTTTGCTGGCTCTTTTTAGCACGGATTAATAATATTATTATATTAATAATAGTTTGACAGCAATCCACATGAAAAACTGAACAGAATACCAGGCTTAAAGCCTCATTAGTCTTTATTTTCTGTTGCTGTTCTATTCCGTGCCGTTCTGCTTTTTAAATTATTGTGATTAGTTTATCTGTAACAACAATGCAGCTGTTTATAATAAACAAAGAAAACACAATACACAACACAACAAAAAAAATTGCAATAACAAAAATAGGTTTGTTTACATTTTGCACATACACTATCAAACAACTTTCAAGCAACTTAATGTTAAGTGAAAAATTTGGCGCCAACCCTTAGTTCCGGAGTTACGCGCCTCCGAAGTTTTTTTGTTTAATATGGCATATATCCAGTATTTGATGGCAGAAAGGGACAATATTGATATCATTGGAAAGGTTATTTAAGCGGCTATCTAATTAAACAGGAAAAAGATAAAAAAAATTTGCTAAGGACCAAAAAACAAATTTTTTAGTTTAAACGTAAAGATTTTCTCCTCTATGGTATGGTCAACACCGGCTTCGCTTTCTAAAGATTTTCTGCACAGCCGGCCTTCGGTCAGACGCAAAAATTTTCACCTCTGTAGTATGACCAACACAGGCTTCGCTTTCTAAAGATTTCCTGCACAGCCGGCCTTCAGCCAGACACAAAGATTTTCTCCTCTATGGTATGACCAACACCGGCTTCGCTTTCTAAAGATTTCTTGCATAGCCAGCCTTCGGCCGGTCGCAAAGATTTTCCCCTCTATGGTATGACCAACACCGGCATATCTTTCTAAAGATTTGGTTCGTAGCCGGTCTTCGGCCGGAAGCAAAGATTTTTTCTTCTGTGGTATGTTCAACACCGGTTTCGCTTTCTAACAATTTCCTGCATAGTCAATATATGTCACATTACCGTAACTCAGAAACAAAGGGTTGTCCCGAAAATTATCACTTAATATTTTTTGTTTAAAACTGCATTTTACACACTTTGTATTATTATTTTTTTTAAGTTAAAGAAAGTTACGTTCAAATGAAAAAAAAATCGTATTTTAGTCTTTAGCTGATCTTTTATATAAATTACCTCCCAAATGATATCCATATTGCCCCATTCTGCCATCAAATACTCGGTATATGCCATATTAATTATAAAAATTTCGGAGGCCCGTAAATCCGGAACTAATGGTTGGCGCCAAATTTATCACTTTACATTTTTTGATTAGAATTGCATTGTAGGCAGCTTTTTTTCTTATGGAGCGGTGCCCGTAAACCTGATTTAAGCCTTTTAATTTTACAATAAATTTATAATTGACGAATTGTGACTGCATTTAAATACGCATATATTTTGTCAAATTTTGTTTACATTTCATTATAAACAAAATAATACTCCGTATTTTGTAACTCTGTGAAAAGAGTCAATATTTGTATAGAGTTTGTTTTCTTCTCTTCCGTTACAGTGCAGTCACACGGCCAAGTTTTTGTTCAATTCTCTTTCAAGAAATTTACATATACTGCTTGTCAAAATTCACAAAAATTGAAAGCTGTGACGTAGGCTGCACGCGGACGAGAAGATAACAAACTAAATGTAACAAACTAAAATTTTGACTCAATATGAAGAGAGAATTGCTCTCTTTCTCTCTCTTTATATTGAGAAGCAAAATGAGTGATAACTCTTTTTCTCAATGTAGGCTGCCAGACACAAACTTTTTTATTCGCATAACTATAGTTGCCAGAAAAAAATTACAAACCAAAGGTGTGGCCATTATATTAATAATATCGTCACTTCAGGAATGTTTAAAAAGCCAGAAACGAGAACAATACTAACATTAGAATTTCTCAAAATATAACCGATCAATCTTTTTTATAAAAAATAAATTTCTAGACATATTTTTTACGAATAAGAACGTTTTTATACGTTTGGATATGATAAAAATTCTTGTTTTGTGCTTCTTATCAATTTTTTTTTTAATTTAGCTCTGTTCACATCCATATAAAGTTTAAATTTTTTTCCTTTCTAAAATTCCAAATAAAATAAGGGTATTTGCAGTTCTAACTTATATTTTATGTATGTAATAAGGCAAAATAATAATTTTGTTTATTATCATGTTTTCTTGTACGATATTGCCTTATACTCTAATCATTGCATTTAGGGGCAAAACAATATTAAACTAACTTAAGTCAGAAATAGTATATTCAAGTATATATTCCATACCTTACTAATTTTTTAAGTGGCTATTGGACCAAAACAATTCTGAGGTGTCGATATAAAAAATGGGAGCTTTAATATAATAAAGTGCTGCCAGCAGGGGTGCCAGGGAATTTTGATAAGAAATCGGCACTTTTGCACACAAAAATCGGCTTTAGCGGCACTTTAATTTTAAAAAATCGGCAAATAATTAAAAAGTTAAAAAAAACATTTTGGATACAATAAAACATAATTTTATTTAAAATAAACATAATTTATATTAAGATTTATGTTCAAAATCAAAATCTTTTTAATATTTGAATTGTAAGTTCTAAGTAAAAATTAATACACTTTTTTATTTATTTTGCTTATTTCGGTTTTGTTATGTTTTGATTCTTATATTAACTCTTTATCCAATGAGACCAAATACGCCTCATCAAATTTCCAAAATTCCACTAAATAAATTTCATCGTTTTTAAATTACTAAGTACAGTTCTTAGAAGCCTTTCCATTTGGCTGCTTAAGTTTTGTAAATCATTTGACTCACTCAAGAATATATTTTAAGAGGATATATATATTTTATTTGGTTGGTTTAAATTTTTTATCATTGTTTTCGCTGTATCGATTTGATCAACATAACCAGCAAATGAAAAGTAAATGTTCAACGCCTCATACAAATCTAGTATTCAAACAACTACTGCTTCACGCGCCAGCCATCTGGTTTGACTTTGGTGCAGTAATTGTTTGGTTTTATTTTTAGGTGTTTTTGAATATTATTAAAACTAATAAAGTCTTTCTGGACTATTTGATACGTAATTGTAAATATCTCTAAGTAGAGTTTTAAATTCGGAATTTAATTAAAGACAAGTATTTAATGCACGTAATGAAAGTGAGTGCCAAACACATTTTATAACAGATAAATTTGGAATATCATTATTAGAGCCCGTCATAACGGCAGCACCTAATCCTATCAAATTGGACTTGTAGTTCTTGTGATTCTGTATAAAATTTGTAGAAAACTTTGGCATAGCATTAACCTTTTTAAACTTTTCTACTTTTAACAATCGGATGAAATAGTCTTATATTTTAAATTTACGTACAACCAAACACAATGACTTGGTGTTGCATAGATCTGTTGATCATTCACAAGAGCGAGACCTTTTTAATTTTTAATAGCTTACATACAGTTAAGAACTGTTTTTTCCAACGACTTTTTTTATAACAGCAAATAGAAGTGTTGACTTATTGTTGTCTCTTTCTATGTTACAAGTATTCTAGTGTTGCCCAAATAATAAATAAAGTTATAAATTATTGTAAAACAATAAAGTTACCTTGTTCCGGTGTTTATCAAAAAATCGGCATTTTTAGAGCCAAAATCGGCGAATCGGCACTTTGATAAATTTAAGGCGAAAAATCGGCAAAATACCGATAAATCGTCAAATATGGCAGGCCTGGCTGCCACGTTTTAATTCACCAAAAGGTAGCTAATTTTATAAATTATACGGCAACTTCTATTACGAAATAAATAATGAATATCAGCTCTTCTTCTTTTTTTATTTTGAGAGAGGATTTTCAAGTTAACAAACTAACTTAACAAACCGGAAAAAAAAGTTTTATAATATTTAACAATGTTAATAAATTATTCAAAAGGTAAAGCAATAAATTAAATAAAAATCTATATTTTAGAAACAAAAAAAAAAGGTTTTATAAAAAAGACTAAAAAAATAAATTTTCAACTTTCACTCATACTACATATGGGCTTATATCTCGAAAACTAAGAGTTGTTCCTGGATGGGACCAATTGTGGATGAAAGCCACATATATTGCCTATAACTTGGCATATATGTGTTATTCTTTGAGCATATTTTCTTGAACCAAGTTTTAAAAAAAAAGAAATTTTCAACTTTCACTCATACTACATATGGCCTTATATCCCGAAAACTAAGAGTTGTTCCTGGATGGGACCAATTGTGGATGAAAGCCACATATATTGCCTATAATTTAGCATATATGTGTTATTCGTTGAGCATATTTTCTTGAACCAAGTTTAAAAAAAAAAGAATTTTCAACTTTCACTTTTTAAAATTTTGCTGGGTAATTATCTGGAATTCGGGTCTCTTTTTATCAGGACTTAATTAGAGCTGAAAAATGTAACTCCTTTGTTTATTAAAATATTTTGTTGTATAATTTTAATCTTTTTTTTTCTCTTAGATTGTATTTAATGCAAATTGTGGGTTTAATGCGAATTCGGGATATAAAGCCATATGTAGTATGAGTGAAAGTTGAAAATTTATTTTTTTTTTAAACTTGGTTCAAGAAAATATGCTCAACGAATAACACATATATGCTAAATTATAGACAATATATGTGGCTTTCATCCACAATTGGTCCCATCCAGGAACAACTCTTAGTTTTCGGGATATAAGGCTATATGTAGTATGAGTGAAATTTCAAAATTTCTTTTTTTTTAAAACTTGGTTCAAGAAAATATGCTCAACGAATAACACATATATGCCAAATTATAGGCAATATATGTGGCTTTCATCCACAAATGGTCCCATCCAGGAACAACTCTTAGTTTTCGGGATATAAGGCCATATGTAGTATGAGTGAAAGTTGAAAATTCTTTTTTTTTAAAACTTGGTTCAAGAAAATATGCTCAACGAATAACACATATATGCTAAATTATAGACAATATATGTGGCTTTCATCCACAATTGGTCCCATCCAGGAACAACTCTTAGTTTTCGGGATATAAGGCCATATGTAGTATGAGTGAAATTTCAAAATTTCTTTTTTTTTTTTAAACTTGGTTCAAGAAAATATGCTCAACGAATAACACATATATGCCAAATTATAGGCAATATATGTGGCTTTCATCCACAATTGGTCCCATCCAGGAACCACTCTTAGTTTTCGGGATATAAGGCCATATGTAGTATGAGTGAAAGTTGAAAATTCTTTTTTTTTAAAACTTGGTTCAAGAAAATATGCTCAACGAATAACACATATATGCCAAATTATAGGCAATATATGTGGCTTTCATCCACAATTGGTCCCATCCAGGAACAACTCTTAGTTTTCGGGATATAAGGCCATATGTAGTATGAGTGAAAGTTGAAAATTTCTTTTTTTTTTAAACTTGGTTCAAGAAAATATGCTCAACGAATAACACATATATGCTTAATTATAGGCAATATATGTGGCTTTCATCCACAATTGGTCCCATCCAGGAACAACTCTTAGTTTTCGGGATATAAGGCCATATGTAGTATGAGTGAAAGTTGAAAATTTCTTTTTTTTTTTAAACTTGGTTCAAGAAAATATTCTCAACGAGGTTCAAGAAAATATGCTCAATGAATAACACATATATACCAAATTATAGGCAATATATGTGGCTTTCATCCACAATTGGTCCCATCCAGGAACAACTCTTAGTTTTCGAGATATAAGCCCATATGTAGTATGAGAGATAGCGCAAGTAGTAGTTGCAGTTGTAACGTATTTTTATTTTTTTTTTACAAAAGGTTTGTTTTTGTTCATAAAATATCGATTTTTATTTAATTTATTGCTTTAAAATTTGAATAATTTTTTAAATTTGTTTAATTGATAAAACTTTTCATTTCCTGTTTATTAAGTTAGTTTGTTAACTTAAAATTCCTCTCCCATGAAAAATAAAAGAAGAAGAGCTGATATTCTTTGTTGAGTGCGTACTTTATGTAGATGTTGCCATATAATTTATAAAATCTAAGTACATTTTGTTGGATTTAAACTTGGTAGCACTCAATTTAAAATAAAGCACTCATTTTTTTATGCGTGTGAGAGACTAAGGAAGCCATTTTTAGTATTCCTCTCTTTGATTTGAGTGAAACAAGTTTAGTTTGTTATTCTAGTTTGTTATCTTCACGGAGATGGCTGCACGCAATTTCAAAGCAAGTTTTTAAGCAAGATGTCATAAAGAAACCAAAAAAAAATTATTTAACTAGGGTGTCAGACGATCAAGTTTTCATTCAATTTTTAAAATTTATCTCATTTTTTTACCAATATACTCTCACTTTAAAAACTTGCTGAGAATTTGCTTTCAAATTTTCGTTCAATTGAGTCTTTCAAATTTCATTCAAGAGAACAGCTGATTGAAGTTTTTTCCTCCAAATAAATTTTTTTTGGTTTCTTTATGACATCTTGCTTAAAAATTTGCTTTAAAATTGCGTGCAGCCTACGTCACAGCTTTCAATTTTTGTGAATTTTGACAAGCAGTATGTGTAAATTTCTTGAAAGAGAATTGAACAAAAACTTGGCCGTGTGACTGCACTGTAAAGGAAAAAAATTCAATCAGCTGTTCTCTTGAATGAAATTTGAAAGACTCAATTGAACGAAAATTTGAAAGCAAATTCTCAGCAAGTTTTTAAAGTGAGAGTGTATTGGTAAAAAATGAGAGAAATTTTAAAAATTGAATGAAAACTTGATCGTCTGACACCCTAGTAACACAACTTTTTGTTTGTGATTCGCCTTGGTATGATACTTTAATCGGCGAGAAGAAAACAAACTTTTTGGCCAATTTTTTCTTTGTTTTGGCAAACTTTTTTCAGAGTTGCATGGAGCGTACTTTTTCCGTATACGTGTGAGCACGTTTTTTCTGAGAGTGTATGGGTACAACGTGCTCTTTAAAAACAAATAATGAGCAAAAATATACATTATTTAACAATAATTTTCACAGTAATTTGTTAATGTTTTTAAAAATAATAAATTGAATTAGATGCGTCTGAAGTGGCAAAACCAAATTTCCTGATACACTTTTTTGCTTATAACTCCAAAACTATTTCGCGCGCACATATCCCACTACCCGGAATCAATAAAGGACAAAAGTAGGAATCAAACGTGATATAACTTATTTTCTGAAATGAGTTATGCAGCAGCAAACTTTTGAAAATTGAAAAAAATTGTCAAAATAGTATAAACTAGTTTTTTACTCATTGCTCCAAAACGGTTTCGTGCACACATATCCCACTACTTGGTATTAATAGAGGACAAAGATACGAATAAAACCTGGTATAATTTATTTTCTTAAACATTTTCTTAAAAAAGTTATTAAACAGAAAACTTTCAAAAATTATTAAAAATCGTCAAAATATATTAAACTAGTATTTTGTTCCCTACTCTAAAACGGTTTCGCGCGCACTTACCCCACTGCCCGGAATCAATAGCGGACAAAAATATGATTAAAACGTGGTATAAGTTAATTTCTAAACACTTTTTGAAAAAAGTTATTAAACAGCAAACTTTCAAAAGTTAAGAAAAATCGTCGGAATATATTACAGTAGTATTTTGTTTATTACTCTAAAACGGTTACCCGCGTACATATCCCACTACTTGGAATCAATAGAGGACAAAAATACGAACAAAACGTGTTACATTGTATCTTCTTAAAAACTTTTTAAAAAAAGTTATCAAACAGCAAACTTTCAAAAATTACGAAAAATCGTAAGAATATATTAATCGTAACAGTTTAACTTATGAATGCAAGTAATTAAGAAAATCATTTTTGTTATTTATAAAGTATTTTCTTCCCTCTATCGATTGGTGTTGATCGCTGTGCTTTAGGATTCTTAGATTAGAATTGATTAGACAGAAACTATTTTACGTAGAGAGTAAATAACTAAGGTGTAGCTCACTTATAACAAAAATGTCGAAAGTGACAACCGGAAAATTAAATAATATAGTCTTGTTGCTTTTTAATTCTTTTTATTTAAAAAAAAATCTGTTTAAAATTTTTCCAGAAAGTTTTTTAGAAAACAACTAACACCACGTTTGATTCGTATTTCTATCCTCTATTGATTGCAGGTAGCGCGAACAGTGCGCGCGAATTCGTTTTGGAGCAATGAACAAAATACTAATGTAATATTTTTTTACCTTTTTTTTTATAATTTCCAAAGTTTGCTATCCTACAACTTTTTCCAGAAAGCTTTTTAGAAAATACCCAAGACAATTTTTGATTCGTACTTTTATCCTCTATTGATTGCAGGTTGCTCGATATGTGCGCGCGCATTCGTTTTGGAGTAATGAACAAATTAATTATTCAATATATATAAACGTGTTTTTTATAATTTTTCAAAGTTTGCTATCCTACAACTTTTTCCAGAAAGTTTTTTAGAAAACAAACAAGACTACTTTTGATTTATATTTTTGTCCTCTATCGATTACAGGTAGCGCGATATGTGCGGGCGAAATGATTTTCGAGAAATGAAACTAAAAACTAATAAAAAACTAATCTTATACATTTTACAATTTTTTTCTTCTAATTTTGCAAACTTGTTTTCCCTATAACGTTTTCCAGAAAGTTTTTTAGAAATAAATTGGGACTGCGTTTGATGCGTATTTTGTGGCTTTATCGATTGGCGTTAGTCGTTTCGATGTACGGATCTTAGTTTTGATTTTATAAGTAAAAATCCATTCCACTTAATGACTAATTGTCTTAGGCGTAGCTTATTTATTTCTCAAATGGCGAAAGTGACAACCGAAAAATTGGATTCTACAAGCTTTGAGCTTCTTAATTCAATTTTTTATTTTACAATGCTTAAAATTTGACGATTTGTGACCGAACTTAATTACGCGTTTTATGAACAACAAAAATACTCCGTGTTTTGTAACTCTGTAAAAAATCGATGAGAAGATAACAAACTTTTTGGCAATCTTTTTTTTGTTTTGGCAAACTTTTTTCAGAGTTGCATGGAAAGTATTTTTTCCTATGCGTGTGAACATGTTGTTGTTTTTTTTGTAGGTGTATTAGTGCCACGTGTTTTCATGTTATACATAAAAAAAATGTAAACAAACTAAAACAAAAAATAGCATTTTTCAACTCGATCGCAATTCGTTAATTAATTATTAATTTTAATGCAAAAAAACAAAATCAAAAGCCTATAGATCATAGAATCAAATTTTGCAACTGTCACTTTTGATAATTAAGAAATAAAGGTGCTGCAAATCCAGCTATTTAGAGTAGTTTTTCATTCATAACTCGAAAACTGTTCCGCGTGCACATATACCACTATATACAATCAATAGAGGATTAAAATACGAATCGATCGTGGTACATCTTGTTTTCTAAAAGACTGTACGAAAAAAGTTATTAAGCGGCAAACTTTTCAAATTTGAAAAAATCGCTGAAATTAATAAGTTTAGTTTTTTGCTTATATTTCGGAAACTATTCCGCGTGCACATATACCGCTATATATGATCGATAGAGGATAAAAGTACGAATCGATCGTGGTATAGTTTGTTTTCTGAAAGTCTGTACGAAAAAAGTTATTAAGCGGCAAACTTTTAAAATTTGAAAAAATCGCTGAAATTAATAAGTTTAGTTTTTTGCTCATATCTCGGAAACCCTTCCGCGTGCACATATACCGCTATATACGATCGATAGAGCAGAGTTGAAACCAAATGTATACCAATTTAAAAAGGTAATATTGTCCTTTGTTAACTCGTACTAGTAGGTGTGTGAAATCACGAATAGCTTAGCTATAATATTTAACAAACTATTTGTATAATTTTAAGCCATTCGTCAAATTTTTCGAGTTATGTCTTCTAAACGTAAGTATTTCCGAAAATAATCTATATCAATATGGAATCGTATTTTTGTTCTATATCAATTGATACAAGTTGCTGTGTGGTACAGCTTTTAATTAAGATTTTATAACTCAATAACTATCTCGATCAAGGACAAAGTATCTTACGTGCAGCATCTTTATTTCTATAATGGCGATAGTGACAACCAGAAAATCTGATATTACAGCCTTACAGCTTCTAAAAACCATCTTTCGTTTTTAAATGTATGACAAATTGATGAATTCTTGCAACAATTAAAAACGAAATATTTTATCAAAAGTTTGTTTACATTTTTCCATATGTGTTTGTATAAACACTATTACCGACATCGCTGTTATTTTAAGGCTTTGTGCTTTTTTTAATTAACTAAAGTTTGCTGCGGTATATATTATAAATGCAAGTGTTTTAGAAACTTAATCACACATATTCTGGAAGGTATTTTCGATCTCTATTGATTAGTATTACCAACTATTTAATACTAAGTAGAAGTAAATTTTAATTAGTTCAAAACTTTTCACCAATTTTTTGAGATTTTTTCGATTTTTGAAAGTTTGCTGCTTAATAACTTTTTTCGTACAGTCTTTCGGAAAACAAACTATACAATGATCGATTCGTATTTTTATCCTCTATCGATCGTATATAGCGGTATATGTGCACGCGGAATGGTTTCCGAGGTATAAGCAAAAAACTAAACTTATTAATTTCAGCGATTTTTTCAAATTTGAAAAGTTTGCCGCTTAATAACTTTTTTCGTACAGTCTTTCAGAAAACAAACTAAACCACGATCGATTCATACTTTTATCCTCTATCGATCATATATAGCGGTATATGTGCACGCGGAATAGTTTCCGAAATATAAGCAAAAAACTAAACTTATTAATTTCAGCGATTTTTTCAAATTTGAAAAGTTTGCCGCTTAATAACTTTTTTCGTACAGTCTTTCAGAAAACAAACTATACCACGATCGATTTGTACTTTTATCCTCTATCGATCATATATAGCGGTATATGTGCACGCAGAACAGTTTCCGAAATATAAGCAAAAAACTAAACTTATTAATTTCAGCGATTTTTTCAAATTTGAAAAGTTTGCCGCTTAATAACTTTTTTCGTACAGTCTTTCAGAAAACAAACTATACCACGATGGATTCGTACTTTTATCCTCTATCGATCATATATAGCGGTATATGTGCACGCAGAATAGTTTCCGAAATATAAGCAAAAAACTAAACTTATTAATTTCAGCGATTTTTTCAAAATTTAAAAGTTTGCCGCTTAATAACTTTTTTCGTACAGTCTTTCAGAAAACAAACTATACCACGATCGATTCGTACTTTTATCCTCTATCGATCATATATAGCGGTATATGTGCACGCAGAATAGTTTCCGAAATATGAGCAAAAAACTAAACTTATTAATTTCAGCGATTTTTTCAAATTTGAAAAGTTTGCCGCTTAATAACTTTTTTCGTACAGTCTTTCAGAAAACAAACTATACCACGATCGATTCGTATTTTTGTCCTCTTTCGATCGTATATAGCAGTATGTGTGCACGCGGAATAGTTTCCGAGATATAAGCGAAAAACTAAAGTTATTAATTTCAGCGATTTTTTTAATTTTGAAAAGTTTGCCGCTTAATAACTTTTTTCGTACAGCCTTTCAGAAATCAAGATATACCACGATCGATTCGTATTTTAATCCTCTATTGATTGTATATAGCTGTATATGTGCACGCGGAATAGTTTCCGAGATATAAGCAAAAAACGAAACTTATATTTTTGAGTGATTTTTTCAAATTTTAAAAGTTTGCCGCTTAATAACTTTTTTCGTACAGTCTTTCAGATAACAGACTATACCACGATCGACTCGTATTTTTATCCTCTATCGATCGTATATAGCGGTATATGTGCACGCTAAATAGTTTTCGAGATATAAGCGAGAAACTTAACATATATTTTTGAGCGATTTTTTTGTACAATTTAAAAGTTTGCTGGCTTATAACTTTTTTCTTACAGTCTTGCAAGAAACGATATATACCACGATCGATTCGCATTTTAAGCCTCTATCGATTGGCGTCAGTCGCTATGATGCACGGCTTTTAGTTTTGTTTTTATAACTAAAAAACCATCACAATTAATGACTACATATTTTGGGTGTAGCCCCTTCATTTTTTAAATGGCGAAAGTGACAACCTAAAAATCTGATTCTGCAAGATTAGAGCTTTTTATTTCTAATTTTTATTTCAAAATCTATTAAAAATTGACGAATTGTGACCGTTTCTAAAAGGTCTTATTTTTTGTCAAATTTTGTTTACATTTTTGTTATGAATAACAATAATACTCTTTTTTTTACAACTCTGTAAAAAAAAGTTTGCCGTTTCTCAGAGTTTGTTATCTTCTCCTACGTCATGCTTTCCTAGTTGGAATAGAATCGGCGAGAAGAAAACAAACTTTTTAGCAAACTTTTTCTTTGTTTTGGCAAACTTTTTTCAGAGTTGCATGGAGCGTACTTTTTCCGTATACGTGTGAGCACGTGTTCTTTTTTTGAGAGTGTATGGGTACAACGTGCTCTATAAAAACAAATTATGAACAAAAATGTACATTATTTAACATTAATTTTTACAGTAATTTGTTAATGTTTTTTAAAATAAAAAATTGAATTAGATGCGTCTAAAGTGGCAAAATCAAATTTAACGGTTGTCACTTAATTGATTTTAATCATATATAAGCTATATGGTAGACAAATTATTACTTAGTTAAAATCTCCTGATACACTTTTTTGCTAATAACTCCAAAACTATTTCGCGCGCACATATCCCACTACCCGGAATCAATAGAGGACAAAAATACAAACAAAACGTGATATAACTTATTTTCTAAAAAACTTTCTGAAAAAAGTTATTAAACAGCAAACTTTCGAAAATTACGAAAAATCTTCAAAATATATTAAACTAGTATTTTGTTTATTACTTCAAAACGGGTTCGCGCGCACATATCCCACTACCCGGAATCAATAGAGGACAAAAATACAAACAAAACGTGATATAACTTATTTTCTAAAAAACTTTCTGGAAAAAGTTATTAAACAGCAAACTTTCGAAATTTACGAAAAATCTTCAAAATATATTAAACT
This sequence comes from Gymnosoma rotundatum, assembly GCA_916610165.2. Taxonomy (NCBI): domain Eukaryota; kingdom Metazoa; phylum Arthropoda; class Insecta; order Diptera; family Tachinidae; genus Gymnosoma; species Gymnosoma rotundatum. The sequence continues at coordinate 50,480,410 of OU744339.1, forward strand.
AGTATTTTGTTCATTACTCCTAAACGGGTTCGCGCGCACATATCCCACTACCCGGAATCAATAGAGGACAAAAATACGAACAAAACGTGATATAACTTATTTTCTAAAAAACTTTCTGAAAAAAGTTATTAAACAGCAAACTTTCAAAAATTACGAAAAATCGTCAAAATATATTAAACTAGTATTTTGTTTATTACTTCAAAACGGGTTCGCGCGCACATATCCCACTACCCGGAATCAATAGAGGACAAAAATACGAACAAAACGTGATATAACTTATTTTCTAAAAAACTTTCTGAAAAAAGTTATTAAACAGCAAACTTTCAAAAATTACGAAAAATTGTCAAAATATATTAAACTAGTATTTTGTTTATTACTTCAAAACGGGTTCGCGCGCACATATCCCACTACCCGGAATCAATAGAGGACAGAAATACGAACAAAACGTGCCATAACTTATTTTCTAAAAAACTTTCTGAAAAAAGTTATTAAACAGCAAACTTTCAAAAATTACGAAAAATCGTCAAAATATATTAAACTAGTATTTTGTTCATTACTCCAAAACGGGTTCGCGCGCACATATCCCACTACCCGGAATCAATAGAGGACAAAAATACGAACAAAACGTGATATAACTTATTTTCTAAAAAACTTTCTGAAAAAAGTTATTAAACAGCAAACTTTCAAAAATTACGAAAAATCGTCAAAATATATTAAACTAGTATTTTGTTTATTACTTCAAAACAGGTTCGCGCGCACATATCCCACTACCCGGAATCAATAGAGGACAAAAATACAAACAAAACGTGATATAACTTATTTTCTAAAAAACTTTCTGGAAAAAGTTATTAAACAGCAAACTTTCAAAAATTACGAAAAATCGTCAAAATATATTAAACTAGTATTTTGTTTATTACTTCAAAACGGGTTCGCGCGCACATATCCCACTACCCGGAATCAATAGAGGACAGAAATACGAACAAAACGTGCCATAACTTATTTTCTAAAAAACTTTCTGAAAAAAGTTATTAAACAGCAAACTTTCGAAAGTTACGAAAAAATGTCAGAATATATGAAATTAGTATTATATTCATTACTCCAAAACGTTTTTTCGCGCACTTATCCAACTACCCAGAATGGATAAGGGACAAAAACTCGAATAAAACATGGTACAAGTTATTTTCCGAAAAACTTTCTGAATAAAGTTGCAAACTGAAAAATTAGAAATATATTAAATTAGATTTTCATACATTTTATACCACAGATAACACACGAAAAATTCAGTGTGGCCAGATTTCAGCTTTCGATAAAAGGAATTATTCATCTGTGTTTTATACATTCAAACATAATATTTACCAAATATGTACCAAATTGCTGTTTAAATGTTCGTATTAATAAAAATATCAATGCATTGGAAATGAAAATATATAAAAGGAAAAAGAAGTATAGCTTCCCATATGAAATATCCAAAGGTATGGATATAATTCATGTTTTAAATAGTTTCTTTGATTTAGGGCCAATTTTTGAGTTCATTGTCATAAACAAAAAATTTTTTCAATTGTTAATTAATTTTGTTATTTTGGTTATATATTAATTATGTTTCCTGAAGAAGGTACGCAGAAAGTACCGAAATATTGAAATAAAATATTATTAAAAAATATAAGGACCCAAAGCTTAAGAAAATAGAAAATAATCTAATTCAATATATATAAACGTGTTTTTTATAATTTTCCAAAGTTTGCCACCCTACAACTTTTTCCACAAAGTTTTTTAGAAAACAACCAAGACCACGTTTGATTCGTATTTTTGTCCTCTATCGATTGCAGGTAGCGCGATATGTGCGCGCGAATTCATTTTGGAGTAATGAACAAAATACTAATTCTATATATATATAAACATGTTTTTTATAATTTTGAAAAGTTTGCTACCCTACAAATTTTTCCAGAAAGTTTTTTAGAAAACAACTAAGACCACGTTTGATTCGTATTTTTGTCCTCTATCGATTGCAGGTAGCGCTATATGTGCGCGCGAATTCGTTTTGGAGTAATTAATAAAATACTAATTCAATATATACAAACGTGTTTTTTATAACTTTCCAAAGTTTGCCACCCTACAACTTTTTCCAGAAAGTTTTTTAGAAAGCAACTAAGACCACGTTTGATTCGTATTTTTGTCCTCTATCGATTGCAGGTAGCGCTATATGTGCGCGCGAATTCGTTTTGGAGTAATTAATAAAATACTAATTCAATATATACAAACGTGTTTTTTATAACTTTCCAAAGTTTGCCACCCTACAACTTTTTCCAGAAAGTTTTTTAGAAAGCAACTAAGACCACGTTTGATTCGTATTTTTGTCCTCTATCGATTGCAGGTAGCGCTATATGTGCGCGCGAATTCGTTTTGGAGTAATTAATAAAATACTAATTCAATATATACAAACGTGTTTTTTATAACTTTCCAAAGTTTGCCACCCTACAACTTTTTCCAGAAAGTTTTTTAGAAAACAACCAAGACCACGTTTGATTTGTATTTTTGTCCTTTATCGATTGCAGGTAGCGCGATATGTGCGCGCGAATTTGTTTTGGAGTAAATAATAAAATACTAATTCAATATATATAAACGTGTTTTTTATAATTTTCCAAAGTTTGCCACCCTACAACTTTTTCCACAAAGTTTTTTAGAAAACAACCAAGACCACGTTTGATTCGTATTTTTGTCCTCTATCGATTGCAGGTAGCGCGATATGTGCGCGCGAATTCATTTTGGAGTAATGAACAAAATACTAATTCTATATATATATAAACATGTTTTTTATAATTTTCAAAAGTTTGCTACCCTACAACTTTTTCCAGAAAGTTTTTTAGAAAACAACTAAGACCACGTTTGATTCGTATTTTTGTCCTCTATCGATTGCAGGTAGCGCTATATGTGCGCGCGAATTCGTTTTGGAGTAATTAATAAAATACTAATTCAATATATACAAACGTGTTTTTTATAACTTTCCAAAGTTTGCCACCCTACAACTTTTTCCAGAAAGTTTTTTAGAAAGCAACTAAGACCACGTTTGATTCGTATTTTTGTCCTCTATCGATTGCAGGTAGCGCTATATGTGCGCGCGAATTCGTTTTGGAGTAATTAATAAAATACTAATTCAATATATACAAACGTGTTTTTTATAACTTTCCAAAGTTTGCCACCCTACAACTTTTTCCAGAAAGTTTTTTAGAAAACAACCAAGACCACGTTTGATTTGTATTTTTGTCCTTTATCGATTGCAGGTAGCGCGATATGTGCGCGCGAATTCGTTTTGGAGTAAATAATAAAATACTAATTCAATATATATAAACGCGTTTTTTATAATTTTCCAAAGTTTGCTACCCTACAACTTTTTCCAGAAAGTTTTTTAGAAAACAAACAAGACCACGTTTGATTCGTATTTTTGTCCTCTATCGACTACATGTAGCGCGATATGTGCACGCGAAATGATTTTCGAGAAATGAATGAAAAACTAATTTTATACATTTTACAATTTTGTTCTTTTACTTTGTTTTCCCTATAACATTTTTCAGAAAGTTTTTTAGAAAAAAATTGGGACCGCGTTAGATGCGTATTTTTAGGCTTTATCGATTGGCATCAGTCGTTTCGATGTACGGATCTTAGTTTGTATATTATAACTAAAAATCCATTCCATTTAATGACTAAATGTATTAGGCGTAGCTCATTTATTTCTCAAATGGCGAAAGTGGCAACCGGAAAATCAGATTCTACAAGCTTTAAGCTTCTTAATTCAATTTTTTATTTTACAATGCATTAAAATTGGAGGAATTGTGACCGCATTTAATTACGCTTATTTTTTGTCAAATTTTGTTTACATTTTTGTTAAGAATAACAAAAATACTCCGTTTTTTGCAACTCTGTGAAAAAAGTTTGCCGTTTCTCAGAGTTTGATTTCTTCTCATGCGTTGGAATAGATGAATAAAAAATACATCGGCGTGAAGAAATCATACTTTTGCAGCATACTTTTTTACACAGTTGCATAAAATAGGAACTACGTACTAATGAAAAAAAGTAGTTAAAAAAAGTTGTAATTAATGTATTTTTTCATGCATTCCTAGTTGGAATAGATGAATAAAAAATACATATTATACAGTTTATTTAGTTGCCAGATTGTAATTTTCAAAAAAAATCGTCGAAGTGAATTAAAATTTTTTTAATATTTTAGCATAGTTTCTTGTCTAATTTTAATTTTCTTTATATGCAAATTCATATTATTGACTGCATAAGATTAAAAAAATTCCATTTACAAAATTCACTTGTTATCGTTTTGCCTTGCTTTTTAGTAACGGTTAGCTAGCTTACTTTACTAAGAACTTTTAGAGGCGATTAGTAAAAATGTCTTTGGACCCGAAATTTTCATGGAGCTATTAAAAATTTCGGTGTAATAAAAATAAAATAAAAAAAGACATAAAAGTTTCACTTGTTAGAAAATCTCTTGGACTGTTGTAACGGCAAAGTAAGGTATGTGTAGATTTCTCGATGTGATAAAACAAATAATAGAAAATTATATTATAATCCAAATTCAATTAAGAGTGAAGCCTAAAAAACTCCGTTCTATCTATTCATATTGAATGTTTTTATCGAAAAAGTGACAATTACTTTAAAATTTTTCAAAACAACAACCTTTTTTGGGCTAGAGAAAATTTAAATACGCCAATCGATCAGACACAGTTTCAAAGTTATGGGCCTCTGAACTTTTCATTTTTGCAGTATGTTTTTTAAGATATCAGTATGAGTATCATTTAGAAGCTTTTAAAGAGATCTTTACAAATTACTAAATTTTTTTTTTTTTTTTAATTCTTAACCTATTAAGAACCGATGATAATTTTTTTTTATTGGAGTTACTTTATTAAACTATATTTATTCATATGGTGAAGGGTATATAAGATTCGGAATAGTCGAGTATAGCACTCTTACTTGTTTTTTAAATATCCTTTACTTTTTTGTAAAATGTTTTTATACCCTTCACCACAAAAAGTGGAAAAGAGGGCATATCTAAGTTTGTCAATCCGTTTGTAATATCTAAAATATAGCACTATTACTTGTTTTTAACTATGTTGTTCACTATTCTTTATTGGCCTAAAGGGGCTTTATTTTTTAATGAATTGAAATAAATCAATAAAATCTATAGTTTATGAATACTTTATTTTTAAAACGTGTTAAACAAAATTTCCGTAGTTTTTAGTAAATCAAAGAAAACTTCCTAGCAACTTTAATATTAATTTTAAAAACCTAATATTTTTTCCCGTGAAAGTTATTAATTTGTAAAATTTTGGTATACATATATATATATATTTTTTCAATATTGACATTCTTTTAAGAAATAATACACATAATTCATTGGACACGTTTTAATACTAAACGACCATCACCATTGTAAATTTCATGTAAAATGTTTTATTTTTGTTAGAAACTTCAAAGGTAACATGAAAAATGAACTTATAAAGAGTATGATATTATTGCTAAAGATGTAAAGAGTTACTGAAAATAACAAGTAAAAAATTCAAAATTAATTTTCTAGTTGATTATACTGTACCAGTTAAAAAAAACGAAAAGCGGGTAAAGCTAATTCTAACCGCTTATTTAGATTGGGTCTAATTTTCGAGACATAGCGTTATCTCGAAAGTTGAGCGTATCTAATAAATTGTTAGCATCACTGGATTAATTAAATTTGTTTTCACTAAATGATGTATTTGTCTTCATCGTATTTACTTTAATCGACCAAAAACTCGATTTTTGTTTTTTGTTGTTTGCTCAAATTGATTCTTCGGGAAATAGCTTATAAAAACAACAGAAAAGTTAACTGCATAAATTTGAATTAATTAATCACGAATAAAATAGAAATAGTTTTATTTTTAACTAAATATTCCAAGGTTATTTTATAATACGTTCCCACTGACTTTATAGTGATTTTGTCTAAACACTTGATTTGCTCAATCAAGTGTTTTCCTACATGATTTTTAATGCTACCAAAACCATTTTAATCAATTGATTTTTTTAAATCATGTCGAAAATATATATTTTCGAACTAATTTTGCGTTTGCAATACTGTGGTGTGTCTAGGACATTCAAGTTCAACTCCGTTCTATCTATTCATATTGGATGTTTTTATCGAAAAATTGACAATTACTTTTTAATTTTTCAAGACAATAATCTTTTTTCTTACAAAAAAACAGTTAAAATATATATATAAAAAGAAATATATGTTTAAACAAAAATTATATTAACAATAAAAACAATTTTTTACAAAAAAATAATGCGGACGTTTTCAAAAGAAAAATTAGACGCAAATTACATAGAAAATGTCAGTTTAGAGTTAATCTGTTCGAAGTGTTTTTATTTTTTTTTTAACTTATGTTATTTATGTATATATATTTTTTGCTTTTAAACATTAATTTTTAATATTTTGAAACATAATTTTTGTAACACAACAGTTTGTAAAGTTTATTTCTTTTTTGCAAAAATTAAATTTATTATTTTTTCTTTAAGAACCTCCAATACGAAAGTATAGTACAGAAATAAATTTCAATATCCCTTACACAACACAATATGCTCTGTTCTGTAAACCGAATCGTGATTTTCAAAACCGAAAAAATTACTAATTGGTGTTCTGCAAATCACTCGTTTTGGCATATTCGAAATTAAGTTCGAACTTTTACTTAAACGCCAAAGTCAGCTGTTGATTGAAAAAGTAAACAAACTTATTATTATAAATGAATAAAATTTATTTTGGCTTAAGTTCATTTATTTTTAATTTCTAAAAATCTTTTTTTTTATGAACTTAAGCCAAAATAATTTCTATTCATTTATAATATTCACAGTTCAAATAATAATTTAATAAAAATTAAATTTATTATTTTAAGGCAAGAATTGAAAATGCCCGGAGTATTTGTATTAAGTTACTATTATAAATAATATAAATAAACTGTGATCGCCATATTAAAAATTTGCAGAAATTTTGTGATTTGGTGAAAAATTTGTTTTTAAATTAGATTTGTTAAAATTTAACTTTTGTTGTTAATTTGTGTTTACAAAAGATACTTCGTATATGCGTTTAAAAGTTTTACCAAAAAAAGTGTTTTTATTCATGCAGCTAATTTTCGTCAAGTTTGAGGCAAGAATATGAAGCAATTTAAGAGTGTTTTTTTAACTAATTTTTTTATAATATAAAGTATATTAAAATGTATTTTATTTTACTAAGATTAATAATAAAGACTTTAAATTTTTTACTCCAATAGTTCTTTACTTCGGTCTCCAGTCATTTTTAAGAATATAATTGGTTTCAATTTACTTTCGACCAGGTTTGTTTTGTCGATTTTAAAACGAGTAAAATTGTGCGAATTCGGCTTAGAGAATTCGTTTTAAAACGAGAAATTTCCTCGGATTCGTTTTACAGAACAGGACCGAATGTTGCGAAAACAAAACCAGTTCGACATGTTTACGTGGTTTGGTGAAATGAAATGTAGGGTTTGATCAAAACCATATGTTTTCATGAAAAAATGTCAGTGTAAACATTCTTTTAGACTTTCTGTCAAAGTTTAAGATTTTTATAGAGATTTCTTTCACTTTATATTTAAAGCTTTCTTAAACTTTTATATAAACGTAAAAAAATCACAAATTCGTATTAGCGGTCTATACACCATCAAAATGCTAGATATCAAAGTCGTGTACGTGAGACAGTTGCTACGATGTACAAATGCTAGATGACCAGTCAAGAATTCATTTTTAGTTTGATTTTGTGCTGTAAACATCGCGCTTTTAGTATTGTGAAGATGGCACAAGCAAAAAAACATTATACTTAGTACATTCAAACAAACGCAGCTTTTATTTACAAAACAAAGAGAAAGAAAATAAAAAGTAGTGAAAAAAAGTTTATGAATGAAAGAGTGGTAAAAAATGTTTTTTGTTTTAAACTCTTTCTTAAAATTTGTGCTCAGCACATTATACTTTTCACTAGCTATGCCCAGGACTTCGTCCGCGTGTCGTTTTTAATTTTCTTAAAAATCAAATTTAAAAAGCTGTGTTTTTAAACATTTATTGTAGAGTTCTCTAAACAGTGTTCAAAATTTTTGATCTACAAAAATAAAATGTGCTGACATTAAGTACCATTATATCGGTAAAACTGGGTGCTTTCACATTTTTATCTCTATTTTCTCAACAAAATGACTTATTTTTACGAAAAAGTATTCTATATTTGTATCAAGGCTCTATACTGCGTTTCCACTCACTTGAAATCAACTAGTTTTGATAAAAACACTTCGAAGTGTTTCCATTGAGCTGAAGTGTTTTGTAACCTTGAATTAGTGACGCAACACTGACATTTTCTGCGTATAAAAATTATAATATTATTTTTTTTTTGTTTTTTGTTAAAAATCGTTTTTGTTGTTAAATAAATTTTTGTTTTTATATTTTTTAAACACTTTTTTTTGTAAAAAAAATGTAAAAAGTACATAATTATCACTTTTTTGATAAAAACATCCAATATGAATAGATAGAACGAAGTTGAACTTGAATATCCTAGACACAAACAATTCTAAAAACTACATTTTCGACATGCTTTGATCAAATCAAGTGTTTTGGACAAGATCACGTCAATGAAAACGCACTATAAGGGACCTCCTCACATAATTTTATTCAAATCCATCCAGCAGTGATGCGAACACAGACAGACAGACAAAAATTCCATAAATAGCTGTTTTGTATTGTATATTGATTACTATCTAAACCAACATCAAAATTTTCAAAAAATATTTTATGTAAAAAATTGACTCCGTTACAGGTTTTATTATATGTATTGATTAAATTTTGAAGTTTCCCTTCGGAGGTTATTTTTTATTTGTAGTATTCTAATAAAATTGCATATTTTTTCTCTTTTTAATGGCGGTCACTATACTCTACACTTATTACGTCACCAATTGCATGCTATAACTGGTAAACTTTGATAAATTCCATGATTTCTTTTTGTTTTCCATCATTTTACTTAACCGCAAAACTTAAAACCCGATTTAGATAAAAAATTAGTACGTGCTTGAAAAACGAACACAATAGACACATCAAAGTATGACATCCAGCATGCCAAAAACAAATTTTTTGATTTTTTATTTAGCATCGTCTGTGTAACAAAATAAATAATAATCATACTGCTAGATGAGTACTATGATCGAGTACAGACCACTTATAAGGTGGTAAGTGCGTTACATGAAAATTATGTTCACATATTTGCTATTATAAGTGTTAAGTTATATACGAATTGATTTGTTAAATAAAGTGGTGGAACAAATCTAGTTTACGGTTGCAGCATAAAAATTAAAAAAAAGTTGCCTACGGGGTGTAAAATTTAATTTTAAGCAAAAAATGTGAAGCGAAAAATTTGGGGCTGTCCCTTGGTTTCCGAGTCACGGGCTTCCAAAGTTTGTATGTACAGTATTGAATATATGGAGTATCTTTTGGTAGAATAAGACAATATGGGAATCATTGGAGAGCTAATTTCAATATCTATTTAATTTAAAAGGAAAATAGTAAAAAAGTAAAGAAAGTTTTTTATATGAGTTTTTTGGGCAGCTCTTAGTTTAAGCTTTGCCTTCGGCCGGGCGCAAGGATTTTCTCCTCTATGGTATGACCAACACCGGCTTGGCTTACTAAAGATTTTCTGCGTAGCCGGCCTGCGGCCGGGCTAAAGGTTAACCCCAAATTTGTCACTTTACATTTATTGCTTAAAATTAAATTTTATACCCCGTATGGAACTTTTTTTTAATTTTAAGCTGCGTCCGTAAACTAAATTTAAGCCAAAGTGGTTTTATATTGCTTATTTTTTGTGTAAAAAAATGTATATTTTTAAATGCTTGACTGCGTTCGAAAACTAAAAGATTTTGCAATAGTGTGTACCATCAAATGTAGTTTCATTTTTATTTCATTCCCAATTGTAAAAATGTGGCAATATTATATAAAATGTAATAAAGGCCAGGATTCACTATCATACACAATCGTACTATTTAATCACACAAAAATCTGACAGAATTCTGTCCTACTTTAAAAATCGTTCCAAAATGGCGTCGTATGTGCCACACTATTATACAAAAAATATGCAAAAACATATGGTTTTAATATTTTGTTGTTTTTTCTCCTCAGCATCTTAAAAAAATCAACCCTGGTCACATAGAGAAAATTATTTTATGAATTATTTCAAAAGATTATAAAATCGTACAGATCTGTCAAAAACTCTGTCACACACATACAATTTTAATCCACACTATCATACTTTTTGAGCACACATGAAATTTTTGACAGTTCGTACGACTGAGTATGATAGTGAATCCTGGCCTTTAATAATATGGCCCCAATTCAATTCCATAGATTACTGTTGTATATCTGTGTTCAATTCTGCCAGCAGTCTCTTTTCACAGACTTCACCTTTTTTTTTACAAATTAATGGATTTTATAAGAAAAACTAAGCCGGAGTATAAAATTGTGAAACAGAAAACTGGCTACCCTTAGAAGACATACAAATTTACGAATTTGCTGAGTTAGCTCTAAAATGCTTAAAAGAATTATGAATATTGGAACAGGCACACAAAAAACTTGCGTTGGGTGTTCTAGTTTCTTAACAATCAGACGACTGGAAGGAATAAGTACATGCTGAACTTTCAATGAAGGTTTTAAAGGTTATTTTTGTAATGCGCAAAGGCTCCAATTAAGTGCTGATCCTTAGTTTCGGAGTTACGGACCTCCAAGGTTTGTATGTAGAATATGGGGATTACATCTAGTTTACGGACACAGCTTAAAAATTGAAAAAAAGTTGCCTAAAATTATATTTTAAGCAACAAATGTTATATTTTGTGGTAGATTGGGGCAATAAAGATATCATTGAAAAGGTAAATTAAATATCTTTTCAATTAAAGAGGAAAATAGTAAAAAAAAAATACAATAAAAACAGGTAACGGCGAAAAAAAGCTTTTTTCATATAAACATAAGTACCTATGTATAACAAAGGCTTAAATCAAGTTTACGGGCACCGCTCAAAAAGAAAAAATAAAAGTTGTCTACGGGGTGTAAAATGCAATTCTAAGCAAAAAAAATGTAAAGTGGTAAATTACAGGCTCCGAAGTTTTTATGTTTTATATGGCATATATCGAGTATTTGATGGCAGAATGGGACAATATGGATACCATTGGAAAGGTAATTTAAGCGGCTATCTAATTAAACAGGAAAAGTAAAAAAAATTATATAAATCATCGGCTAAAGACCAAAATAATTTTTTTTTAATTTAAACGTAACTTAAAAACAAATTACGAAGTGTGTAAAATGTAATTTGGGTTAAATCTAGTTTACGGGCACCGCTCCAAAATAAAAAAAGTTGACTACAGGGTGCAAAATGCAATTTTAAGCAAAAAATGTTAAGTGAAAAATTGGCGGCAACCCTTAGTTTCGGAGTTACGGCCCTCTAAAGTTTTTATATAATGGCATATATCGAGTAGTTGAGGGCGGAATCGGACAATATGGAAAGGGAATTTAAGAGCCTATTTATTGAAGCAGGAAAAATTAAAAATAAATGAATAAAAAATCTGGTAAGGAAAAATATTTTTTTACAAAATAAATAATGTTATTCGGAATACTTCATTAAAAAAGTTTTATAAAGGTGTAAAATGTAATTTTAAGTAAAAAATGTAAACAGGTAATATCTGGAGAAACCCTTTGTTTCCTAGTTACGAACCTCGAAATTTTTTATGTGTAATGTGGTATATAACGGGTATTTTATGGTGCAATGAGACAATAATTGTAGCATTGTAAAACTGATTAGAATTATTTTCGAATGCTATGGCGATTCGCCATGATTTTAATATATTGGCTACTCAGGAAACCTTTAGAAAGCGAAGCCGCTGTTAGTTATACCATTAAAATTTTTCGTTTTTTGGAGTCTTACCTGATTTTTATTTTATTTTTACTTTTTTCCTATTTAATTGAATAGACCCTTAAATTCCCTTTCCATTGATACCCATATTGTCCTATTCTACCATCGAATACTCGATATATTCCTTATTAGATACAAAAATTTCGGAGGTCCGTAACTCCGAAACTAAGGGTTGCCGCCAATTTTTTCACTTAACATTTTTTGCTTAGAATTGTATTTTACAACCCGTAGGCAACTTTTTGTTATTTTGCAGCGGTGCCCGTAAAATAGATTTGTTCCGTTTTTAACCGACTTCAAAAAAAGGAGGTTATACAATTCGGCTGAATGTTGCTCTTTTTTAATATTTGTGCCCGCAGAACTCAGTCATTTCTGATCCGATTTTGAAAATTTTTCGTATTATGATAGATTATGCTTAAAAAACAGCTTATAATCTTAAAAATTAAAGGGTGTCCCCATAATTGTTGTTAATTTACTTATATGGGCCTATCTTTTGAACCGTTATAGACAAACGCTTGCTAATTGGACAGAATGTCGATTGCTATGAACATTATAGTAACAAGTATAATATTACAAATTATAAATTAAAGGGTGCGCCAGTTATTCATTAAATTGGATGTATATGGTCATACTTTTGAACAGTTGTAGATAGACGCTTGAATTTTTCAACCGAACCTGTATAGCTAAGTCCGCTATAACAACAAGTATAAAATTTAGATTTGGAAGTTAAAGGGTGTTCCAATAGTTAATGTAATTTTGTGTATGTGAAAATTTTTAGAAAGCGCAGCCGGTGTTGTACATACCATAGAAGAAAAAATCTTTGCTCCCAGCCGAAGGCCGCCTACGCAGGAAATCTTTAGAAAGATAAGCTGGTGTTGGTCATAACATAGAGGAGAAAATTGTTGCGTCCGGCCGAAGGCCGGCTAGGCAGGACAGCGAAGCCAGTGTTGGACATACCATAAAGCAGAAAATCTTTACGTTTAAATGAAAAAATTCGTTTTTTGGTCTTTAGAAGATCTTTTACCTTTTTCCTGGTTAATTAGATAGCCGCTTAAATTACCTTTCCAATAATATCCATATTGTCCGATTTTGCCATTAAATATTTGATATATGCCATATTAAACATAAAAACTTCGGAGGCCCGTAATTCCGGAACTAAAGATTGGCGCCAAATTGTTCACTTCACACTTTTTGCTTAGAATTGAACTTTACACACCGTAGGCAACTTTTGTTTCTTTTGGAGCGGTGCCTGTAAACTGGACTTGTTCCCAAATTAATTAAGTTTAGTGACAATACTATACGAAAAAAGATTAAAAAAAAAACTTCAGCAAGTGAAGGCAGTGGTCGTACCATAGAGGAGAAAACAATTGCGCCCGGCCGAATGCCGGCTACGCAGAAGATCTTTAGTAAACTAAGGGCTCCCCGAAAAACTTTCATATAAAAATCTTTTTTTTTTCAATATTTTCCTTTTAAATTGAATAGAAAATGTAATTACCTTTTTAATGATACCCATATTGCCTCATTCCACCAAAAAATACGCGATATATTCCATATTGTACATACAAAATTTAGAGGCCCGTAACTCGGAAACTAAGTGTCAACCCCAAATTTTTCACTTAACATTATTCGCTTAAAATTATATTTTATACCCCGCAGACAACTTTTTTTATTTTTGAGCTGCGTCCGTAAACTAGATTTGTTTCGAATTTAAAACCCAAGTTACTGGCTTATTTGATATGATTAATTTTACAATTTTTTTTGATTTTAGGAACATAATACCTCGCGCAGATATCAAATACTTGGCAGAGTGCGACGAAAGCGAATCGGTACGAGACGAGCTTGTTGCAAATTTAAAAAATGAGACATGCTCAAACTCACATAAGTCCCAGTGTAATCGAATACGAAAGAACTCATGTGCCACAGGGATAAATTTTTAATCAAGTGCGCATAACAGATGCCGTTAAATTGAGAAGTAACTTATTAACGTTTGAAACGCGATAAAAATGTTTTACTTAACACCACCATCGCTAAAAGAAATCTTAGAAGATTTAATCAATGGCCGTGAATTATATATCCCACTTATCCAGACATTAGTTTTGAACTAGTACGGTTTCGTCGTTTGTTTTTGATGAGTTGAATAATGTTGGATATCGTGTTATTTTCAGAGGCACTACTATTCGTAATTCCTAAAGTTTTATTATTGAAATTTTGGCAGCCACCGATGGTATGCAGTTAAAGCATACGAAGCATGTAATAAAACATTATTCTTCAACAGAAAAATATATATTTTTGGCGTATAATAAATAACTCCCCCGCATATATGTATATTTATTTATTTTTTTTTTAATAATACACAAAGCCTCGCTGCCAACACAAAGTATTATTAATTACATAATATATTTAATGCAGATAAAAAAAAAAAAATTATTTCCTCTTGTTAATGTACATGTCATATTGTAAAAAATATAAAATTATCTTATTTATAACCCTTCATTATATTAAAAACAATTAAAAAAATACGTTTGTAACAAATTGTAAAATAAATGTATACATATAATAAAACTAACGGGGTCCTTTCTGTACATGAAATATTTTTTGAAAATTTTGATACACATTTTTTGGAATTTTGTCTGTCGGTTAATGGCACTTTGAGTAAACACTATTTTTGTAGATGAAATTCTTTAACACGTTTACAGAACTACAATAAATATTTAAAAACACATTTTTTAAAATTTTAAGAAAATTAGAAATGATACGCGGACGAGTCGTGGTTACCGCTAGTATATAATACAAAATACGTTTGTACATCAATTAAGTGCCAACGCCTAGACCCATTCTGTTAGGTGTTTAAAACAGATACAAATTGTAATTAAATTCAGTAAATAAAATTTTAAATATATTGCTTTTTGTAGAATTTCACACCACCGTTAAGGTAAGCAGATGATAGCAATGATGAATTTATTCATTTTGGTTACTGTCCAGAATGTCAAATTCCATATATGTACATCTGAAAAATCTAAATTAGAAACTATTTAAGATATATTTATATTTCATTTTTAACCGACTTCAAAAAATAAAGAAGGTTATCAATTCGTCCGATTGTTGCTTTTTTATGCTTCAGACTGGTCCCGTTTTAAAAGCAGTATGTAAAACAAGTATAAATATTCAAAATTTTAATTTAGTTCATTTAATTTGATGTACATACTTATATGGCCATACTTTTGCAGTTGTAGACAGACGGTTGAAAATAACAAAGAACCTGGGGGGTTACTCTGTATTTCGATTCGAAAGGTAAATAATTCGAATTCATTTTTATATTAATTTTTGTACTTTTTCTTACAGCAGACATAGCAGCACAAATTTTAAGCGTCTACCTATAACGGTTTTAATGATAAGGTAATATTCGTAAATTCACGGTTTATTGGAAACACCCTTTATTTTTAAATTTATTGTTTTTCTATTTTCTACTTTTTCCCCAGAGCACATAATATTGAAATTGAAATTTTGGACAAACAATTTTAATATATATATGTATGTATATATGGGAAAATTGCTCACTTATAGGGGTATACCCTATGAACGGCTAATTTTTCGCAAATGACAGTCGTACAGTTGGATTCGTAGGGCATTTATTTACTAAAGTGCGTTTTACTTTTTTTGGCACCTTTTCATTTATCGGTTTTAGGAATGAAAATATATACATACTTATGGATATCTTTATTTACCTAATGTATTACATGCAAATAATTTTGATTTTTTTACTTGGATATTATTACATCCATAAACATTTTTTATTGTAATACATTTTTGATTACACTTATAATGTTTTACCAATACATGAAAATCTTATATTTAACTCCTTTTAGTAAAATAATTTCTTAGCATGAGAACGTTGGTATTTTTCATTTTGTTCACATATCGGTTGGTTGAAAACAAAATGGAATTAAAATAAATCTCTCGATACTACGATTTTTGGTTGAAAAATTATGTATTTTAATACTTTTTTTCATTCCTACCAAATTTATCAACCATGTGCAAAAGTATGTTATTTTTAAACGCATGAGAAGAAAACAAACTCTGAGAAATGGTAAACTTTTTTTACAGAGTTGCAAAAAATGGACTATTTTTGTTGTTCTTAACAAAAATGTAAACAAAATTTGACAAAAAATAAGCGTAATTAAATGCGGTCACAAATCGTGAAATTTCAATGCATTGTAAAATAAAAAATTGAACTAAGAAGCTTAAAGCTTGTAGAATCTGATTTTCCGGTTGTCACTTTTACCATTTTAGAAATGAAGGAGCTACATCTAAGACAAAAAGTCATTAAGTGTAATGGTTTTTTAGTTATAAAATCCAAACTAAACGCCTTACATCAAAATAACTGATGCCAATCGATAGAGGCAAAAAATACAATTCAGAACTGGTGTAAATCATTTTTCGGAACACTTGCATTCAAAAGTTATGACGTAACAATCTTCTTAAAATTGTACAAATAGTTTGTTAAATATTTAAACCAAACTAGAAAGTGTGCCACATAGCGACATACACTAATAGATAGAGGACAAATATACAATTCAAAATTGGTATTTGACATTTTCTGAAATACTTTAATTCAGAAGATATTACGTAACAAACTTTGACAAATAGAAAAAATCGCAAAAAAGTAAGGTAAAAGTATTTACGTATATTTTCTAAAGTAGCCGATGTGCCACATAGAAACATATACTAATGATTAGAGGACAAAAATATAATTCAGAATTGGTATCTGACATTTTCCGAAATACTTGCGTTTAGAAGATATACCACAGCAAACTATTGCAAATTAAAGAACAAAAATTTTGCAAGTAATAAACAATGTCGGTAATAGCGTTCATGCAAACATATAAAAATTTGTAAACAAACTTTTGAAAAAATATTGCAATTTTTAACGCGACCAAAACGTGCCATTTGTGCATGTATTTTAAAATAAAAATATGATATAGGGAGCTGTAGGCTTGTAGAATCTGATTTTCCGGTTGTCACTTTCACCATTTTAGAAATAAATGGGCTACACCTAAGACAAAAAGTCATTAAGTGTAATGGTTTTTTAGTTATAAAATCCAAACTAAACGCCTTACATCAAAATAACTGATGCCAATTGATAGAGGCAAAAAATACAATTCAGAACTGGTATAAATCATATTTCGGAACACTTGCATTCAAAAGTTATGACGTAACAATCTTCTTAAAATTGTACAAATAGTTTGTTAAATATTTAAACCAAACTAGAAAGTGTGCCACATAGCGACATACACTAATAGATAGAGGACAAATATACAATTTAAAATTGGTATTTGACATTTTCTGAAATACTTTAATTCAGAAGATATTACGTAACAAACTTTGGAGTGCAGTTAAGAATCGCGTGAATAAAAATTCGGTATTAGTATTTGTATCTCTTATGGTAATAGTGTACTTATGTCTACAATTTCTATTGAAAAAATTGGCAGCACTCTGCTCATATAGGAATTTCACCTTGTTGAACAAATATGGCAGCCTGTCTATAAATAACTGTAAACTTGGCACATAAATCCATCAGGTGAGTGCAGTTCGACAACAGTTTACTTTAACCTTAGTATTACCTCTTAAATATTTTGCCGCCGAAATACAGGTACTGCACCTACCAGATGAACTAATGTGTTCTGTTTTTGTTATTTTGTGGTGACAAAGCTTAAAAGCTAATAGATTTAAAAGTTATAAAATTGAGTTATAAAATTGTATTACTTTCTGTTTTTATATATATATATATATTTGGTAAGTTTTGTGCAAATAAATAAAGTAGGCAAGTAAGTGTTAGTTTATTTAATTGACGAGTTATTGTGTTTAAAAACTACAAATATACTTTCTGTGTGAAATGTTTATAGATATTGTGGGTAAATAAATTCAGTTTAGAAGGCATTTTTGTGGCAAACAATTCCACTATACTTATATGTAGATATTTGTTGACTTTTCAGAATTCGCAAATATATATATTGTTTATAAAAAAAACTATAATCATATAAAATACAAATATAAAATACAAATTCAAATACAGTCTGTTTATAAATTATGTGTCCACTCATTGTATTTTTCAGTGTTAAAAATGTTTTAGTTTTCTAATACATTTTTACATTGATTAGTTAATTTCATATTTCCATTAAAAGTAATAAATTAATTAAAATTGGAAAACAAGCTATAAAATTTTTATTTTTAATTTCAAAATAATATTTTGACAAACTGTATGTATTACTACTAGATCCAGAGTACATACACCCAGCAAAAAATTTTAAGTTGTTTAAATTTTAATTGATTATGTTTTAAAAGTAAATCTATTTCTTGTATTACTAAAAAAAATGAAAGACTCTGCGAAACTTAAGCAAGTCATCCAGTTACGTGTGGACAAGGGACTGCTTCCAGAAAATCTTAACAATTCTATCTTTGAGAGCATAATCGAAGAGTATAACAGAGATTTACCTGTCAACTTCAAAATGAGAAATATTAAAAAAAATAGAAAACTAATTTTTACTACAGTAAGTAGCAAAGTACATCTATAACAAATACATGCAGGAGTTCAGCTGATAGTTTTATTGGTGTGCGTGTTTATCATGTATTGTGTCAAAATTTGTTTACATTTATTTTAATTTTTATTTTACTATACATTTCTCTTGTTTTTTACGTGTTTCTTTTCATTTTTATTATGTTCTATCAGAGACGGTAAACGAAATATTCAATTTACACTTTTCCAACTCAAGTTGCATTGAATATCCTTTTATTAAATTCTTGTTTAAATTGACATTATTATAGTCGTTAAAAGGTCAATTTCTTTTTTATAATAATTAAGTAAAATTAATATTAATTTTTTAGTTAGAAAAATTGTAAAATGTTACCCACTTTGCCGTCTCTGAACTGTTTTTTGACATAATACATGATTTTACACAAATGTTGTATTTATTGTAGACTTGCATGTACTTAATATAAATATACTTTGGTAAGTATTAGTAAATCATATTAAACATTTAAATATTTTAGGTAAAAAGATGTTCCCAAAAGCAATGCCAAAACATTGATTCATCAAACAATGCACCAATTTTAAATGATGATGAGAAAGTTGCTGTAGATGCTTTGACAAGTCTCTGCGAAGTAAGACTTATTATATTGGTAATTAAACGTTGTAAACTTTTTATATTTATTTCTTTGTAGTTTATAAACACAGAAAATATTGATCAACAAAGCCTTGAAGGATTGGAAATTCCGATTTTAAATGGTCATCAGAAACTTGTTGAAGATGTTTTAACAAGTCTCTGTGAAGTAAGTGAAACAATTTTAATTATGTATATCGGTTATTAAACGTTGGTTATTTATTTTTTGTAGTTTATAAACACAGAAAATTTAGATGAACAGAGCATTGAACAATTAGAAATTCCAATTTTTAATGATGATGAGAAAATTGCTGTGGATGTTTTAACAAGTCTCTGTGGAGTTAGATTTGTTTAATTTGTAATTGTTCATATTAATTACAATATTTAAACTCTAGGAATCCAAGGAGGCAGAACATAATATGCAACTACAATCCGTGGAGCTTAATGATGATGAAAAGTTGGCCTTAGACACCCTTATTAGTTTGTGTAAAGGCAACGAAGGTAGCAGCATAAAAGCCTTCGACTCAAAATTAGACCATCATAATACTGTGTCATTTTTGCAAGGAGTAGAAAACGAGTGCAATATATTACCAACTGTGAATCAGACAGGTAAGTTTTATTTGATCCTTTTGGTCAAAAGTATCCCAGCAAACACAAAATCAAAGTTTTGAAATAAAAATTTTTTAATTTTAACCAAGTTCATTTTAAATCGAACTTGTGTATTTTTTTGGATATATTGTATGTAATAAGCTTTATTTTTAAATTCTTTTAAAGATATAATTTGTATTTATCTAAACTTTCATAAAAATATAGACAAAATACCGGTTAAGCCCCAATGTAATGTACATATAGGTAAGAACTTTTTAGTACACATATACATACATTTGTACATTACTTTAGAAATTTATTATGATTTCTATTTTTAATTGCATTTTCTTTTTTTAATATAGATGAAATACCAGTGGTTGTTCCCAAATGTAAAGTAAATAATGGTAAGTAATTTTTTATTATTTATACATATATACATACATTCATACATATATATTGTGAAAATTTAAGGAACAAATCTTAAGTTAGATTTAATCCTACTATAAACACTGTTTCAAATCCTTATTTGCTAATTCGATTTTCATTAAAACTAATAAATCAAATTATATTAAAAAGTTTTCTAAACCTTTTTCATTGCAGGTGAGGAATATAACAATTCTGAAAAAAACATTGAAGAAGTATTAACAAGATTTGTGCGACAGTTAAAGGGTATGTTTGAAGAACTTTTTGGTAAATTTTTTGAAAATATTCCTAACCATATTAGTAGTAGTAACAATTTAGATACCTCTGCTACGGGCAGTCATCTTGACGTGATGCAGAGGCTTAAGTACAATGACCCATGTAGGCCGTGCTGGTAGGGACACCCATGCCAGAGGGGCTCATGGTGAGTGCGAAACTAAGAACTGCCCCCCCCCCCCCAGTGTCTGATAGCGTCTGTTTCCCCAATGGGGCGGCTATCAGCTACCCTGTACGAATGTTTCCCCTTTCAATGAGACTGGGCATTCTGTCAGGGTACGTCCGTTTTTCTGGGTCAGCTAGACCCACGGTCCACTGTCCGAAACCCACCAGCGTCTGTTCACCATTGGTGCGGCTTGGTGGTCTGCCTAGTCCATACTAGGCAGCAGTTATAACCACATGGCAGCATGTATAAAATGCAACTCTTAAACTACCCGTAATGAAAAAGAAAAAATGCCCTAAGTATCCGGTCGGGGGCTTCATAATCTCCGGAGACCCTATTCCCGCGGTGACGATTTCAGGCTGCGGTGAATCGAATGTTACTGAGATCCAGGCTAGTCAGGTTGGAACGCCAGGCCTGACTGGTCTGCAAGTTACTGGTGTCACCAAAAATGCAGGAGGAGACTCTGGGAAACCGGGGTCATCCAAATGCGAGCTAAAAGCACGAAATAGTGCACAAAAAGGCAGCGAAGTGCCTCTGGATTTCACTCCAAGCACTTCCAAAGCAGCCAAGGTCCGTGCCGCTAAGGCTAAAACCCCTGTTTCGGGCGCTGTAGGAACACAGCAAGGTTCCACAGCCAACCCAGTGCCGGCTGTGAGCAGCGGAACTGCGAACCAGATTTCGGGTTCCAATGTCTCACCTCCCCCCGCCAGCAAGGTAACTGCGAACAAGATTTCGGGTTCCCAAGCTGCGCCTCCAGCTGCAAAACCATACCCCCACGGCACGCCCCACCTGCCAGAAGGGCCTTTTTGAAACGGCGTGCTGCCGAGAAATGTGTGGATCAGTTAGGCAAAAAGCCAGCTGAAACCCTTACGAAGGAGGAATCTACCTCATTAAAATGGGCAAGATTTTATCTGGCTGGCCTGCAAAAGCCCCCTTCTACATCCACGGATGGGCCTAAACGGCAAAGATCTGAGGAGGAGGCTCAAGCGCAGAGTCAGCAGCCCGCTACAAAGCGTCCAAAATACAAATCTATGGACAGAAGCTTCAGTGAGGTTGCAAAAGGCAACCTGGTACGCGCCGTCATTGATCGGAATGACGCGGATAGCTCCATCTCCCACGCTAACTGGGAGGTGGTACGTAAGAAGTTGATGGGAGTGTTCTGGAGGGTCATTAAAGACAACCCAGGCCCCTTCCCTCAATGCGACGATGCAGGTTGGTTTCGTGGACGTGTCAAACTCATGGCATGTTCAAACGAGCGTTCAGCTATGCTATTAAAGCAAGCCGTCGCTCTTTTGGAAGGCCTATGGGCAGGAGCGAAGCTTGACGTGGTACCTCTCGACGAGATACCCCGCAGGCCTAGAGCCATGGCACGAATACCAGACGAACCTGCCGAACCTAAGGACATAATGGAACTCATTCGGGGAGGAAATCCTGAACTACCAACTAATGATTGGAAAGTAGCAAAGGTTTCCGAACCTGAAGGGGCATCCAGACGGATCGTTGTCCTGCTGAGTCAGGAATCGCTGGCGCCGCTTCGGGAGAGACGAGGAAGGATCTACTACGGTTTCGAAACGATTCTTCTTCGTGTCTACCGAGGCGACGACAGGGGTAACCTGACTCCGGAGGGTGATGAGCCTATTCCAGGAGATGTGGTAAATGAGGAGACTGCCAGTCTGATCTCTGAGAAAGGCACCCTATCAAACTCTGAGTTTGTGGGTGAATTCTTCGAGAGAATGGACGAGGCAGTTGACGAGGACGCCCTCTTGGACTCCGACCAAGATGACGTCAACGTCACAATCATACCCGCAAACAGGGATGGTGAAGGTGACTCAAATAAACCTTCACCACTCTAAGGCAGCTTCCGCTGCACTACTCCTTCGCATCTCGGAGAGAGGGGAGGAGATCGTATTAGCCCAAGAACCATGGCTTCATCGGGGCAAGGTTTGCGGGCTTGGTGTTAAAGGCTTCAAGCTACTGTATATGAATGGTCCGGGTAAGATCAGATCATGCATAGTGGCGAAGAGCAATCTGAATATCTTCATTCTCTCTGATTACAGTGATGAAGATACGGTAGCAGCTACCTGGGAGACAGATGGCGGTACGATTATAATAGTCTCCAGTTACATGGCGCATGAATGCGAAGCACCGCCGCCAATGCTCTGCAGAATAATTAAGATGGCAGCCACTCGAAACCTGCCGGTTATTGTTGGAGCTGACGCCAACGCACACCATGTTGTTTGGGGAAGCTCGGACTCTAATGCAAGGGGTGAGTCTCTTTTTGATTTCATTCTTTGTAATAATGTAGACGTTGTAAACGTTGGGTCAGAACCCACCTTTGTCGTAGTAAATAGAAGGGAAGTTCTTGACGTTACGCTAGTTAGTACTAAGCATTCAGATTTGATTAGGGCATGGAAGGTCTCTAGTGACTGCTCGTTCTCTGATCATAGGTATATTGAATTCGACGTAGTGATTCGGGTACATGGGGTCACCCCCCGACGTAATAGAAGGAAAACGGATTGGGAGCGGCAACATTCCCTCCTTTCCGATTTTCTTTCGAGTCCACCGAGAATAGGAAATCGGCGGGACATTGAAGTCGCGGTGGATGCATTAACCAATGCGTTTGAACGCGCGACTTCGGAATCCTGCAGAATGAATATCTGCCGAGGTAAGAGCAAACCACCCTGGTGGAGCTCGGATATTGCGGAGGCACGAAAAGCCTCCCGTAGACTTTTTAATGAGGCCAAGAGATCAGGAAACTGGTCAGCTTATAAGTCCTCAGTGAACAGATTTAAGAATATGATAAGAAATGCGAAGCTAAGGTCTTGGAGATCCTTCTGCAGTGGAGTGGAGGGTGCTTCCGAGACGAGCAGGCTTCGTAAGATTCTATCGGCAACGCCCATTGTCCCTAGTTTCATTAAGAAACCATGTGGCAATTGGACCTTGAGTGCACAGGAGACCCTAGAGGTTCTCATGGAAACTCACTTTCCGGGCTGTGCTCCCTCTAGGGGAGAAGGAACAGCCATCCTTGACAGCCGTGCATCAGTTCCCTTTCCTATAAACAGGGAAGGACTTATGTGGGCTCTTGGTAGTTTTGACCCGTATAAATCAGCGGGTCCTGATGGTATCATACCGGCTGATTTGCAGCATAATGCGGATATTGTCATACCATGGTTAATTCCGATATACACGGCATGCATTGCATGGTCGTATATACCGGAACCATGGACTTTTTGCTCTGTGGTCTTCATTCCCAAGGGGGGAAAGACCTCACACACTGAACCGAAGGACTTTAGACCTATAAGTCTATCCTCCTTCCTCTTGAAGACTCTGGAACGGATAATTGACCTCCACTTGAGGAGGACGATTAATCCGGACCGACTCTCCGCCTCTCAACATGCGTATGTCAGGGGCAGATCTGTTGAGACGGCACTACACACGCTTGTGGGGTTTATAGAAAAATCCCTAGAGCATAAGGAATATGCATTGGTTGCCTTTCTAGATATAGAAGGGGCTTTCAACAATGTGAAACCGGAGGCCATTACGATGGCCCTGGAGGGACTGAATGTAAATCAGTCGATAATAAACTTTATACGGAATCTATTGACTAATAGGGTCATTACTTCCAGTATGGGGCTAGCTACCATATACAGGGTAGCTAAGCGGGGTACACCACAGGGGGGGGTATTATCTCCCCTTCTCTGGAACCTCGCCATGAACGCATTGCTAACAGAAATGGACTGCAAGGGGTTCAGGACTGTGGCATATGCGGATGACGTCGCGGTCGCAGTATCAGGAAAGTATCCTGACACGCTATCGCAATGTCTGCAATCGGCGCTTGGTTGCGTCAGTAGGTGGTGTACCGAGAGCGGGCTTAGCGCGAACGCTCGGAAAACGGAGCTTGTGCTCTTCACGAGAAGAAACAAGATTCCAAATTTTCCGCTACCACTCCTAAATGGAGTGGAGCTTGGGTTATCCGACAGGGCAAAGTATCTGGGTGTCATCCTGGACTCAAAACTGTCGTGGACCCCCAATGTCCGGTTTCGGGCGGATAGGGCCTCAGTGGCTTTGTATGTGTGTAGAAAGGCCATGGGCAGACACTGGGGCATAAATCCCAACACGTCGCACTGGCTCTTTAACACGGTCATAAAACCCATACTCATGTATGGGGTTCTTGTATGGTGGCCCGCATTGGGCAAACTTGTGAACTGCAGTATGCTGAATAGAATATTGCGAACTTCGGCCTTGATGGTCACCGGGGCAATGCGCACCACTCCATCGAAGGCCCTTTTTACGATGCTGCACTGGCTACCGGTCGATCTCATGGCCAAGCGGCTGGCTATGAACTCGGCGGTTAGACTAAATGCAGCGGCGACGTGGAAGTCAGGGGACTTTGGACATGCGACCATTTTAGGCTGCTCCTCGGCCATCCCTGACAACATCGATTATTGCACGCCCACCCCCATGTCTGATATTGGTTTCGGGGTATCAACGTCGGGCACATCGAATATGCGTGGGGATGTGCTTGATGTTTATACTGACGGGTCAAAGGCGGACACGGGGGTCGGGGGGGGCGTCTTCATTCCTAGATTTCGAGTCAGAATGAAGTTTAGGCTACGGGATCAGTGTAGCGTGGTACAGGCTGAGATTTCAGCCATCAGAAGGGCGGCTTGCTGGATGAGGTACCACAGGATATACGGAGAGGATATCCGGATCTGTACTGACAGCAAGGCCGCGATTAACTCCTTATCGGGTGTCTATACGACATCCAGATTGGTTCGTGAATGCCGGACATCTCTTAACGAGATGGCGAGACATTCCAACCTGGAACTGTTTTGGGTACCGGCTCACTCGGGCGTACCCGGGAATATAACTGCGGACGAACTCGCCAGATCGGGAACCCGGTTGGAAGACCGGGAGACAGATCCACTGGTGGGAGTCCCATTAAGCTGCTGTAGAGCTTTACTTCAGCAGGAACTCCTCAGAGCCGCACAGTCTAGATGGTCTGAGGAGGTTACCTGCAGAGTCTCGAGGACATTGTGGCCTCAGTATGATATAAAGAGAACCGCAAATCTACTGAGGTTTCCTCGGGGGCAGCTGGGCACACTGGTGGCGGTGCTGACGGGGCACTGTGTCATTGGTACCCATGCTAGGAGATTGAATCTTCCGCATCATGACTACTGTAGAAGTTGTCAAGATGAGGAAGAGGAAGAAACGGTTGAGCATCTGCTAACAATTTAGATAAAGTAATAATTTCCTCTAAATATAATGATAACACTTTATATATAAATAGAAGTAATGTTTTGAATAAAAATTCGGAACAAGTAATAAATGATGTTTGTTTTAATGAAAGTTGGAAAGATTCTGATAGTAGTAATGTAGCTTCATTCGAAAAATCTTATAAATTACAAGTTAATGAAGCGAATGTTTTACACGAATGTTCAGAAATAATAACAAAAGACACAACCACTTTTGAGAATTTGAAAAATAATATTAACAGTAGTATTGTATCTCTTGGCCCTTTTGAAACATCTGATACAAGTCTAAAACTAGAAAAGTTTGAAAAATATCGCAAAATTCCTGATCCAAAGGAAAAACTTAATAGGAACGTCATACGGCTAAAAGGCGTGGCAACAAAAAGGACAAGAAAATTCAAAAAAAATATATGGGACTGTGAATTTAAAATTAATCCTGACCAAATATTTCAAGCCGAAGACAACGATAAACTAAAGTTAACAAAAAACAAACTTGTGCTCGATATAATCCGACAGGAGTATTTGAAAATAAACAACTCTTGCATTATATCTTTCTATAGTGCCAAAAAATTAAAATCAGGATTACTGGTATATGGGTATTGCAATTTTAAAGATTGTTCTGAATATAGATATAAAATTAGTACTGACGGAAAGGTTTCAGTAAGCAGATCCGGAAAAATCATGCATGCGGAAGGAGAAAAACGAGTGGGCCAGATGCGCGGTGTAACTCGTAAAATCGTGAAAAAAGCATTGCATGGAAAAAGTGCTTATATGTACAGAAAAGAACAAATATTAAAAGCAGCAAATGACATAGCAAAAAGCGGTAATTTGCAAAATGTTCAAAATCTACTACTTTACGGAAATGCAAGTCAGAAGGAAACTCTGATAAATGGCTTCATTCAGATCCGTTTTATGAAGTTTTTTTAATGCAACAGGCTACTTATAAAGATTATATTCAACATGTGGCATCACCATTAACAATATATTGCTGGGGAAAAGCAACTTTTGTCACATTAGCAGTCAACCCTCAAATATTAAGACGCTAACTACACAGTCCACTTCGATGCATCTGGACAAAGTGTACGCCAAATCAAATGTGCGGAGAAAAGAGTTTTAATATATAAAATTGTAATAAGGGTTAAGAGAGAGAAAATGGTAATTCCTATAGTAACTGCTATTCTTTCGCGCCACACTCTTAATGACATATGTTCAGTACTAGATAAATTGAAACTTTACTGCATCGAAAATAAGTTTAAATGGCCATTTTTCAAAGAGTGTGCACAGATGTAAGTTATGGCTTATTTGGAGCAGTATTAAAATGTTGTAATAATGAAAATGTTTCAGAATACTTGATGAACTGCTATCACTACTTACAAAATCGTAGTATTTATAGGAAGCCAAACGTAATTGTTCAATGGTGCAAAGCCCACTACATTCATATTATGTGCAAAGACTTAAACAATAAAATTGGTAAAAATAATTTTCTTCGCCATTTCATTAAACATGTTTTAACCATGGCTTTTGATCTTAAAACGTTAGAAGATTGCAGATTTTGGTTCAAACACTTATTTATTGTACTCCTCTTTCCCAACCAAAATTACATATTTAAAGAAAGCCTCAACATTTTAAGAAACAATATATTGCCCGATTATGACACGGAGTTAGAAAACATAAATATTGTTGATGATGATATAAGCAACTTAGAGTCTATTGCTTCCCGAAGTCCATTCAAAAAAGTTTTTTTGAATATTTATGATGAAATAAACAACAATATAAAAAATGGTTCAATTAAAGGCGATGATAATAAATATAAAAACGAAGATATATGTAACTTTATCGTCAACAAATATTGCCCATTTCTCCCTATGTGGACAAATATAATGGGAATTTTAGTAGATCCTAGCGGAGATCATATTAGCAATGCTCCAGTTGAATTTAGCTTTTTCTTGCAAAAACATATTATTTTAAAGCAAAAATCTTTGAGACCCGGAGATTTCATAAGGAGTGATCGCAAAGATAATATAAGTTCACTTAAGGATTTGAGATATCGTTACAATATGTTCGAGGAAATAGAAGTCGATGATGTAGAACGCACAAAATTATATTTGAACGATCCCGAAAAAACAAAAATACTTGTTCAAATTTCAGAAGAACATTGCTATTCAAGATTATCGAAGCAACAAATAACTAAGTTATCAGAAGATCTACAGCCGGAAGAACTATGGAATAAAAAGGATCCAAAGAAACGAAAAGCAATAAACCCAAAGCAATTATTAAATTCAAAAAACCAAAAAAGTTTTTAAAACAATCCGAAACTATTCAGGAAATCATAGAAATTGAACCGGATGACTTTAAAAAAAACATCTTTCACTGAACCGAGCTCTTTATTAGAAAGCAGAATAAACAAAAAAATCCGTTACTATATTTTCAGATACAACAATTTATACAACTCAATTTATCCGACAATTAAGCAAATAGAAACCGGATTCTACAATTTTTTGGATAGAGAAGATTGGGAGTCCTTAAGAGAAGGACAATGTTTGACAAACTTGGTCTTAGACTGCGCCATTTTATGCTTTTTAAAAGAAAATTTCCAAAACGTCTTAAGCTTACCGTGCCAAATTATTGAAATTAGTTATGAAAAAGTAAATAAACTGATATGCTTTTTATACCAATTTTACAAAACGCACACTTTAACCTCTGTATATTAAAACCTGCAACATCAGAATTTATATTTATCGACCCAATGCATGATTATAATGGAAAAACTCATTTTAATAAATTTGTATCAATTGGTCTTCAGAATAAGAATTGGAAATTTATAAACATTTTGGAAAGAACAAAGCAAAATGATTATGTCAACTGTGGCGTTTTTGTTATCTTATATATAATAAGCTTCTTGAAAGGCCTACCAATGACAAATTTGCCATCTCCTAATCATTTCAGATGTAAAATAAAGTCTATTTTAATAAAATATTCTGACGATTGTTCTAATTTTTGTTGCCACTGCGCTAATTCTAAAAATAGTAAAACAAAATGTTCTCTGTAACTATAACGTTTGTAAAGACTGCATGATTTATATATATAACAATTCTTTTTCCATATGTAAAATATGTAGCAATAAAGTTTTAAATTAAAGAAGTGTGTTTAATATGCCATCATCGCCATCAACATAAGTTATCAGCTTATTTAATTTATTTTTATACAATTTCGTTTATTTTTATTATACTCATTTTATATTAAATAGGTCTATACTATACTTATTGTATTTATGAATGCATGACAAATATGAGTGAAAAAAATAATCACACTTCTATAAAAATCACTCAAAAAATGATGGCTTAATATTACAAAAAAGGCATATTACAATATATGAAATAATTTTATATTAAGGAAGTGTGTTGAATGTGCTCCAACGCCATCAACGCAAGTTATTAATTTATTTAGTTTATTTTTATATATAATTTATTTTATTTTAACACGTATATACAATGCAAATGTGTTCTATGAGTAAATAAAAACAATCACACTTCTATAAAGAATACTCATAAAATGATGGCTTAGTAGCATAAAAAAAGGCATATTATATATTGTTAAAAATGGTTTAGGCCTATTAGGGATGCCAGCCATGTAAAATAATTGGCAACGCGCTAAGTGCAGTACCTCAATGGTAGTGTGGAAATCTGCACAATAAGGTATGTGATGAATCTCGATTGATTCCCTGTGAAAATCACGTAAATATTGGAACACCTTTTAATTTTTTAAATTCGTTTTTAGTATATTTAGTGTCTGCCTATAACGATTTGAAAGATTAGTTAACAATTTCACGGCCTTTTGGAAACACCCTTTAATTTCTAAATTTATTGTTTACAATTTATTTTTATTATGTTCACTATAAAATTAGTACATAATCTGTGTCAATTTATATTATATTTAATTTCTCAAAAAACCACCTGAGCATTATTTTTCAGTTTTTGAAAATGTAGCGCGAAAATAAAATAATTCTTGCGACTTCCGACTTCCGAAACCGACTTCAAAACAGATTTCATCTTTCCGCCTATAACAGCTCAAGTGTATGGCCACATAAATAAGGTTACATTAACTATTGGGACACACTTATATATCCAAACTTTATGCTTTTTCAACTGTTCAATAGTTTGGCAATATACATCAAATTGCAGCAACTACAGGGCCGCTCCTTAATTTCCAAATTCAAATTTTATACTTGCTGTTGTAGTAGCTTTAGCAATCAGGTTCTGTGTAAATTTTAACAGTTTGCAAATATATCAGCTATTTAATTTATAATATAACATTTTTATACTTCTTATTATACCAAATGACTGAAACCAATATTAGTTAAATTATTAATATTGATTAAATTATTAAAATCTAAACCTTTGCTGTCACCTTTAACACCTCTACCTTTGCCATTCCATTTTACTTTATATACTGATTGCGATAGATACGTGTATCCAACGGTCATCTATTAAAACATTGTCCATTTTAAAGTAGGCAGCTTCACATGATTTTTGATCTTCAAAATCGACAAAGGCGTATTGTAGAGAATCGCCAGTTTTACGATCTCTTATTACTTCACATCCCTTGACTTTTCCAAAACGACTAAAGATAATTTCCAAGTCATCGTCGGTTGTAACAGCGTTAAGTTTACAAACAAACAAAACATTTTCTGGTGGTGCCATTTCAGCATCTGGGAGATCTCCAACTATTTCCAAAATTGTTGCTCTAGCTTTTGCTTCACGTTCCGCTAACATTTCTTGAATCTCTTCCAAGCTCTTGTCTCCAGTATCATCGATATCTTCATCAGCGGCAATACGACCATTTTTTAATCTTTCAGCAGTCGGCGACGGAGATCGACTTGGATCTGGAAAAGGATCTTCTAATATGACCGTATGTGTTATTCTTATATCTTGATAAGGTCTAAAATTTTCATCCGCTATAGCCTCATTGAGTTGCCTCAGCACTTCATGTCCCTCTACAACTTCACCAATGACACAATGCTGCTCATCCAAAGAGGATAAGTTCTCACCCAGAGTAAAGAAAAACTGGCTCCCCACTATTTTTTTTTCCTGCACAAACCAAAGACAAAAGTCCGACAGTTGAATAATGCATTTTCGGTAAGATTTCTGCTTGAAAAACCCGTTTGTGCTGTCCTTCGACGACTCCCCATATTGAACTGCCACCATTTCCAACACCGGTTGGGTCACCAGTTTGTGCAATGAAACCTCCTCCAATAGTGTGAAAAAGATTATAATTGTAGTATTTCAATTTACAAAGCTTCAAGAAATTCAAGCAAGCTATTGGTCTTTCTTCGGTGAATAAATCCACTGTAAGATCACCGATTCTAGTTTTAATAACCACAGACATTATTTATTATATTTTATAATGTAAATCGATTTATATTTAATTCTTGTTTTTACAAAACGTTTACCACAGATTAATAATTTATCTGTGACGTTTACTATTTTGGCACTGTAAAAGAGTGTTGTCAGATTAGGGCATTTACCCCAAATCAGGGATTTTATTTTTAAAATGGGGATGATTATTACAGTTTTGGGATTAAGGAATTCTTTGAAGTTATATTTTGCGTTATGATAAAATACCATTTATCTGAAAATTTTCAATAACAAATGAAACAAATTTTATGAACAAAACAGTATCAACTTAAAAAAATTAAATAAAACAATTTGATTATTTTCTATTTTATTTTTTATTTGATTATTTTTATTTTGAAAAAAAGGCTCAACTCAAAATAATACCTATTTTATGAAAATATACGATGCAATGTTAACTTTTATATTAACTCAAAATAATACCTTTTTGTTGATATGAAGATAGTCACTACACCATGAATCATGAAAATGGTCTTAACTGTTGTTTTAGATATGAAAGAGTTTTTGGAATGCGCTGAAATTTTTACAGTATATAGATACTGATGTTGTTAATGGATTTCTTGTAAAAATTTAAATTTTTTAAGTTTTGAGTTAATACCCTCTTGTTGATCAAGTGCGATATAGATTCTAATACTATTGTACCTTATATATTTTAAGTTGAACCTTAAAATGTGTGTAAGAACATTTGTTGTACATTTATACTTTATCTCCTTATCTTGTAGCCCTAAAAAGGGCTTTTAAACGTTTAATTTGTTTTTCTTTTTTAATCTTTCAAAATGGATTTTTAAAGATTTAATTTATCTCTTTTTTTTAAGTGTTTAATAGCCCTGAAAAGGGCTTTTGTTTTATATGTAAGCGCCTGTAAGTTAACACATAGTAACATTTCAGATGATACTTACCAGTTTTTGTCTATTTCTGCAAATTAACCAGATCAAACAAATGCATCATTTCCTTCTGTATGTAAGTGCCACTAAGTAAAAAATCATGTTATGTAAAAAAAATTAATGTACATTTTATTTCTAGCAGATACTTAGCAATTTGTTCACTGTTCTGTTAATTATCCAACAGCCCAACAAATCGTTTCATGTTAAAAGCACATTATGTGAATAAAAATCCAATTCCCTTTCTTTTCAGCAAAACACCATTCTGAGTCCATTTCTGCCATTTTCCACCTTTAAAAGAAAAACGAACTGTATTGATAAAAACTGATACAAATTTTATTTTTAGACGGAACTTACCAATTTGGATCCAGTTTTCCCAATTTTCATAAAAACAAAAAAAATGTTGCCTTTTGTTGGCAAATCCCTGTAGGTAAACAAACTGTTGTCTTTTGCTAACACTTACGAATTTGCAATTTTCTTGCAAACATACAATATATAAAGGGAGATAAGTTCCTGCAAAAAAGCAAATGCTTTTAATATTTTCTAATGCACAATTTATTTTCAGCGAAAACTTACCAATTTTTGTTCACTTTTAGCAAATCTCCAAAAACTGTGTTTTCCACTAGCCCAAAAATAATGCGCCATCTTGATTCTGCTTTGCTTCACTTTTTTACACAATTTTTCATATAATGTTGCCATACTTTTCTTATTTTCAATAAATAATATGAACAGTATTACCGACATCGTTCCTTATTACCAGCATATATGTTTTTTTTAATTAATTCAAGTTATTTAACAATATTTTGTAAATTAAAGTATTTCAGAAAATGTCCAATATCCAATATGAATTGTATTTTTGTCCTCTACTCATTAGTATAGGTTGCTATGTGGCACACCTCATAATTTAGGTTTTATAAGTAAATATATTTTCATCTTAACTTGTTTCTATTTGTCAAAGTTTGTTAGGTAATATCTTCTGAATTCAAGTATTTCAGAAAATTCCAAATACCATTTCTGAATTGTATTTGTCTCCTCTATCCATTAGTATAGGTCGCTATGTGGCACATCGGCTACTTTAGACGATATACGTAAATAATTTTACCTTACTTTTTTGGTATTTTTTCTATTTTTCAAAGTTTGTTAGGCAATATCTTCTGAATTAAAGTATTTCAGAAAATACCAAATGCCATTTCTGAATTGTATTTTTGTCCTATATCGGCTAGTGTCGGTCGCTATGTGGCACACCTAATAGTTTATGTTTTTAAAGTAAAAAACTTTTTATCTTTTTTTTTCGTTTGCAAAATTTTGTTAGGCAATATCTTCTGAATTAAAGTATTTCAGAAAATCTCCAATACCAACAATGAATTGTATTTTTATCATCTACTGATCTGTATAAGTCATTATGTGGCACACTCAATAGTTTGGGTATTACAGGTAGAAACTTTTTTACTGAAAGGATAAGTCTTTTCTATGTAGCACTTTTAATTGAGAACTGAATTAAGTGACAGTTGCAAAATTAGACTCTGAAGGTATTATGCTTTTGGATTCAATACTTTTTTTTGTAAATTTAACAAAAATTAAAGACTTGTGAGCGCTTAAAAAAATAAATTATTTTTGCAAAAGTTTGTTTACATTTTTTACTACCTTTAATGCAACTCTGAAAAAAGTTTGCCAAAACATTGAAAAAGTTTGTTTTCTTCTCGCCGATTATTTTTAAAGTTTTTCGGTATGATTTCTTCAATCGAGGAGAAGATAACAAACTTATTGGCAACCTTTTTTTTGTTTTGGCAAACTTTTTTCAGAGTTGCATGGAAAGTATTTTTTCCTAAGCGTGTGAACATGTTGTTGTTTTTTTTTTTTGTAGGTGATTAGTGCCACGTGCTTTCATGGTATACATAAAAAAATGTAAACAAACTAAAACAAAAAATAGCATTTTTCAACTCGATCGCAATTCGTTAATTAATTATTAATTTTAATGCAAAAAAACAACATCAAAAGCCTATAGATCATAGAATCAAATTTGCAACTGTCACTTTTGATAATTAAGAAATAAAGGTGCTGCAAATCCAGCTATTTAGAGTAGTTTTTCATTCATAACTCGAAAACTGTTCCGCGTGCACATATACCACTATATACAATCAATAGAGGATTAAAATACGAATCGATCGTGGTACATCTTGTTTTCTGAAAGACTGTACGATTCTTCACGCCGATGATTTCTTCACGCCGATGTATTTTTTATTCATCTATTCCAACTAGGAAAGCATGACGTAGGAGAAGATAACAAACTCTGAGAAACGGGAAACTTTTTTTACAGAGTTGTAAAAAAAAGAGTATTATTGTTATTCATAACAAAAATGTAAACAAAATTTGACAAAAAATAAGACCTTTTAGAAACGGTCACAATTCGTCAATTTTTAATAGATTTTGAAATAAAAATTAGAAATAAAAAGCTCTAATCTTGCAGAATCAGATTTTTAGGTTGTCACTTTCGCCATTTAAAAAATGAAGGGGCTACACCCAAAATATGCAGTCATTAATTGTGATGGTTTTTTAGTTATAAAAACAAAACTAAAAGCCGTGCATCATAGCGACTGACGCCAATCGATAGAGGCTTAAAATGCGAATCGATCGTGGTATATATCGTTTCTTGCAAGACTGTAAGAAAAAAGTTATAAGCCAGCAAACTTTTAAATTGTACAAAAAAATCGCTCAAAAATATATGTTAAGTTTCTCGCTTATATCTCGAAAACTATTTAGCGTGCACATATACCGCTATATACGATCGATAGAGGATAAAAATACGAGTCGATCGTGGTATAGTCTGTTATCTGAAAGACTGTACGAAAAAAGTTATTAAGCGGCAAACTTTTAAAATTTGAAAAAATCACTCAAAAATATAAGTTTCGTTTTTTGCTTATATCTCGGAAACTATTCCGCGTGCACATATACAGCTATATACAATCAATAGAGGATTAAAATACGAATCGATCGTGGTATATCTTGATTTCTGAAAGACTGTACGAAAAAAGTTATTAAGCGGCAAACTTTTCAAAATTAAAAAAATCGCTGAAATTAATAACTTTAGTTTTTCGCTTATATCTCGGAAACTATTCCGCGTGCACACATACTGCGCTATACGATAGAAAGAGGACAAAAATACGTCGATCGTGGTATAGTTTGTTTTCTGAAAGACTGTACGAAAAAAGTTATTAAGCGGCAAACTTTTCAAATTTGAAAAAATCGCTGAAATTAATAAGTTTAGTTATTTGCTTATATTTCGGAAACTATTCCGCGTGCACATATACCGCTATATACGATCGATAGAGGATAAAAATACGAATCGATCGTGGTATAGTTTGTTTTCTGAAAGACTGTACGAAAAAAGTTATTAAGCGGCAAACTTTTAAAATTTGAAAAAATCGCTGAAATTAATAAGTTTAGTTTTTTGCTTATATCTCGGAAACCATTCCGCGTGCACATATACCGCTATATACGATCGATAGAGGATAAAAATACGAATTGATTATTGTATAGTTTGTTTTCCGAAAGACTACGAAAAAAGTTATTAAGCAGCAAACTTTCAAAAATCGAAAAAATCTCAAAAAATTGGTGAAAAGTTTTGAACTAATTAAAATTTACTTCTACTTAGTATTAAATAGTTGGTAATACTAATCAATAGAGATCGAAAATACCTTCCAGAATATGTGTGATTAAGTTTCTAAAACACTTGCATTTATAATATATACCGCAGCAAACTTTAGCTAATTAAAAAAAACACAAAGCCTTAAAATAACAGCGATGTCGGTAATAGTGTTTATACAAACACACATGGAAAAATGTAAACAAACTTTTGAAAAAATATTTCGTTTTTAAATGTTGCAAGAATTCATCAATTTGTCATACATTTAAAAACGAAAGATGGTTTTTAGAAGCTGAAAGGCTGTAATATCAGATTTTCTGGTTGTCACTATCGCCATTATAGAAGTAAAGATGCTGCACGTAAGATACTTTGTCCTTGATCGAGATAGTTATTGAGTTATAAAATCTTAATTAAAAGCTCTACCACACAGCAACTTGTATCAATTGATATAGAACAAAAATACGATATCATATTGATATAGATTATTTTCGGAAATACTTACGTTTAGAAGACATAACTCGAAAAATTTGACGAATGGCTTAAAATTATACAAATAGTTTGTGAAATATTATAGCTAAGCTATTCGTGATATCACACACCTACTAGTACGAGTTAACAAAGGACAATATTACCTTTTTAAATTGGTATACATTTGGTTTCAACTCCGCTTATGGGCATACTTTATTTGGATTTTGTATGTGTTGTCCTTCCAGTTATCATACTACAGTGGTTGCACAGCATTATCAAAGATTTGCTTAATTTTTTATGAACTGTTTTACCCATATCGTTTTTTACTAAATTTATTAAATATATTATACCAATTCAGAAAGGTAATTTTGTCCTCTATTAATTGGTACTAGTCGATGTATAATATAACGAATATCATAGTCGATGTATGGTAGAACGAATAGCTTAGCTGTAATATTTAACAAACTATTTGTTATGCCCATAAGCGGAGTTGAAACCAAATGTATACCAATTTAAAAAGGTAATATTGTCCTTTGTTAACTCGTACTAGTAGGTGTGTGAGATTTTATAACTCTATAACTATCTCGATCAAGGACAAAGTATCTTACGTGCAGCATCTTTATTTCTATAATGGCGATAGTGACAACCAGAAAATCTGATATTACAGCCTTTCAGCTTCTAAAAACCATCTTTCGTTTTTAAATGTATGAAAAATTGATGAATTCTTGCAACATTTAAAAACGAAATATTTTTTCAAAAGTTTGTTTACATTTTTCCATGTGTGTTTGTATAAACACTATTACCGACATCGCTGTTATTTTAAGGCTTTGTGTTTTTTTTAATTAGCTAAAGTTTGCTGCGGTATATATTATAAATGCAAGTGTTTTAGAAACTTAATCACACATATTCTGGAAGGTATTTTCGATCTCTATTGATTAGTATTACCAACTATTTAATACTAAGTAGAAGTAAATTTTAATTAGTTCAAAACTTTTCACCAATTTTTTGAGATTTTTTCGATTTTTGAAAGTTTGCTGCTTAATAACTTTTTTTGTACAGTCTTTCAGAAAACAAACTATACAATGATCGATTCCTATTTCAATCCTCTATCGATCGTATATAGCAGTATATGTGCACGCGGAATATTTTCAGAGATATAAGCAAAAAAATAAACTTTTTAATTTCAGCGATTTTTTCAAATTTGAAAAGTTTGCCGCTTAATAACTTTTTTCGTACAGTCTTTCAGAAAACAAACTATACCACGATCGATTCGTATTTTTATCCTCTATCGATCGTATATAGCGGTTTATGTGCACGCGGAATAGTTTCCGAAATATAAGCAAAAAACTAAACTTATTAATTTCAGCGATTTTTTCAAATTTGAAAAGTTTGCCGCTTAATAACTTTTTTCGTACAGTCTTTCAGAAAACAAACTATACCACGATCGATTCGTATTTTTATCCGCTATCGATCGTATATAGCGGTATATATGCACGCGTAATGGTTTCCGAGATAAAAGCAAAAAACTAAACTTATTAATTTCAGCGATTTTTTCAAATTTGAAAAGTTTGCCGCTTAAAAACTTTTTTCGTACAGTCTTTCAGAAAACAAACTATACCACGATCGATTCGTATTTTTATCCTCTATCGATCGTATATAGTGGTATATGTGCACGCGGAATGGTTTCCGAGATATAAGCAAAAAACTAAACTTATTAATTTTAGCGATTTTTTTAATTTTGAAAAGTTTGCCGCTTAATAACTTTTTTCGTACAGTCTTTCAGAAAACAAACTATACCACGATCGATTCGTATTTTTATCCTCTATCGATCGTATATAGTGGTATATGTGCACGCGGAATGGTTTCCGAGATATAAGCAAAAAACTAAACTTATTAATTTTAGCGATTTTTTTAATTTTGAAAAGTTTGCCGCTTAATAACTTTTTTCGTACAGTCTTTCAGAAAACAAACTATACCACGATCGATTCGTATTTTTGTCCTCTTTCGATCGTATATAGCAGTATGTGTGCACACGGAATAGTTTCCGAGATATAAGCGAAAAACTAAAGTTATTAATTTCAGTGATTTTCTTAATTTTGAAAAGTTTGCCGCTTAATAACTTTTTTCGTATAGTCTTTCAGAAAACAAGATGTACCACGATCGATTCGTATTTTAATCCTCTATTGATTGTATATAGCTGTATATGTGCACGCGGAATAGTTTCCGAGATATAAGCAAAAAACGAAACTTATATTTTTTAGTGATTTTTTCAAATTTTAAAAGTTTGCCGCTTAATAACTTTTTTCGTACAGTCTTTCAGATAACAGACTATACCACGATCGACTCGTATTTTTATCCTCTATCGATCGTATATAGCGGTATATGTGCATGCGGAATAGTTTTTGAGATATAAGCGAAAAACTAAACGTATATTTTTTCAGCAATTTTTTTTTAATTTTAAAAGTTTGCCGCTTAATAACTTTTTTCGTACAGTCTTTCAGAAAACAAACCATACTACGATCGATTCGTATTTTTATCCTCTTTCGATCGCATATAGCGGTATATGTGCACGCTAAATAGTTTTCGAGATATAAGCGAGAAACTTAACATATATTTTTGAGCGATTTTTTTGTACAATTTAAAAGTTTGCTGGCTTATAACTTTTTTCTTACAGTCTTGCAAGAAACGATATATACCACGATCGATTCGCATTTTAAGCCTCTATCGATTGGCGTCAGTCGCTATGATGCACGGCTTTTAGTTTTGTTTTTATAACTAAAAAACCATCACAATTAATGACTACATATTTTGGGTGTAGCTCCTTCATTTTTAAAACGGCGAAAGTGACAACCTAAAAATCTGATTCTGCAAGCTTAGAGCTTTTTATTTCTAATTTTTATTTCAAAATCTATTAAAAATTGACGAATTGTGACTGTTTCTAAAAGGTCTTATTTTTTGTCAAATTTTGTTTACATTTTTGTTATGAATAACAATAATACTCCTTTTTTTACAACTCTGTAAAAAAAGTTTATGTTTTTCAGAGTTTGTTATCTTCTCCTACGTATTTCTTCACTTGCGTAAATTGATTGCAGCGGTGGACTAAAGCTAATATGAATTCGGAGGTGTCTCGACTGCGGAGTTTTGATATATGGCCTAGCCGAGGTCGTATTTGTTCAAAAAACCTAGCAGCTAGTGGTTTTTATGCAACTGGAAATGAATTTGAAGTAGAATGCAACTGGTGTAATTGCCGTATCAAGGATTGGGAACTCGATGAAACTATAGAACAGCGACACACTCGCTTAAGTCCTCACTGTGATTTTATTGTAAACAGGCATCAATGTGGTAACATGCCTTTATCTATAGCTGGTGATCAGGAAGAAGTAAATTATGATGATTTACACTCTGTTGCAGAAGAGCATAACTCGCTAGATTTGTTGGTTGAGAAGGATCGCTTGGCTACTTTTGTAAATTGGCCAGTAAGGAACGTAATTAGTCATAAGTATTTTATTTTCTAATTTCAATTTTTTATATTAGAATCCGAATATTACTCCACACTCATTAGCGAAAGCAGGTTTTTTTTATCGTAATCGATCAGATCAAGTTGAATGTGCTTGGTGTAAGGGCGTTATAGCACAGTGGGAAAAACAGGATAATGCGTTTGAGGAACATCGTAGATTTTTTCCCGAGTGTCCGCGAATGCAGTTGGGACCATTAATAGAGATAGCCAATGATGGAATTCGTGACCTAGGAATCCATCAAATATCACCTGCTAAAAATCCAAAATATATTTCTTTACACACAAGGCTTCAAACTTTTTCGAATTGGCCAATACCTGACATACAAAAGCCTGAAGATCTTGCTCAAGCAGGTCTTTATTATCAAAAGGTTGAGGACCAAGTAAGATGTTTTCATTGCAACATTGGATTGAGATCATGGGAGAAAGAAGATGATCCTTGGTTTGAACATGTAAAATGGTAGGTAAATCAAATGTAAGGTATGTTTGAAGTTCAGTAAAGGTGCAGTTAGATTAGTCAAAATTTTAGCAAAGAAGAGCAATCACTATTTTTACAAATGCTTATTCAATTTTTTTTATTAAAAGTAAAGTTCAAATATGAGAATTTACTTCAAAGTACTACAACAAACACACTAAATTAAATACATAAAAGAAACTTAAAAATCAACATTAGGCAAACAATTTTCGTAAAAACCTTACACAAACTTAAAACAAAGACTATAAATATACTAAGATGTTTCACTGCCGTCCATTCTACAGTCAGTGCATATTTTGTCGATGGACGTACTCCTATTGCCACTTTAAAAGTAAAATCACAAAGAGAGATTATTATTCTAAGCAAACTTGGTATTCTCAGCTCTCATTAATTCATTTGTATATACGTGCATGATATAAAAATAGAAGGTAGTTCCACTTCAAACATTTGTGACGTTTGCGGGAATTATTTGAAATATATTTTTTGTAAACAACACAATTTGCGTTGCCACAGATATAAATAAGAAAAAAATATTTTGGAACTATTTAACAAAATATGTGTAATTTGTATAATAAATGTAAAGAAAACTCAAATCTATTTACTATAAATATAAATTACACAGAAACAAATCCTTCGACTCTAAAAGACAATTTATACAAATTTGCTTATCATAATTTATTAAAAATACAGTTGTAGAGTAAGATTTTTACCGAATTAACCAATTTTATTAACAAAAGTTTCAAAGATTGATATTTATTTTCACGTAATTAATAATTAAATATACAGACATGTCCGTATTAACAATTCCGATCGATTTTGGGTTACCTTCTTCAGATTTAATTCGATTTTGATTATTTTTAAAAAATGCTTAATCTCCACCTTTTTATTTAAATGCAGCAATATGCGCACACGAAAGTAAACAACAAGGCTAATCTAAATAAGCACACGTTTTAAAAGTAAATTTGAAATTCGCAAATAACAGAATTTCAAAGAAAGTAAATTCCACTTTGAAATTTAAAAGTGGTTTCATTCCGAAAAAAATCTTTCGTTTTTTGTTTTCTATAGAACTAATTTGCGGAATTGAAACCATGACATGCCTGACACGTTCATTAAGCAAACTGTGTTTCAGAGCGTTTTATAATGATATCAATATTGTTTATATAAGTTTTTAAGTCGTTAGCATTAGGTAAGTACAAGTTTTTTAAATTAATAAAAAACGACAACAGTATTCTGTTTTATTAACAAGCAGTTTTTTATCTTTTTACACAATGTTACATTTTTCTGTTCGAAAAGCGAATACGAAAAAATTTTCTTTCAAAAAAAAAAAAAAAAAAATTAGTATCTATCATTAAGTTTTTTTTAAGAAAAGCTAAATATAGATATAAAGGCCACCCTCAGATAAAACGTTCACGTTTATATAATTTTGATAGCTTTCCTCCCGAAAAGTTTTCAAGTCCATCCTATCCTATTTATTTAAAAGATGTATATGCTCGTTTTCGCGTTGTTCCTTTAGCTAGCGATAAAATGTAAATTTTGCCGAAAAACAAAATAAAGTAATTTACCTCCATTTGTTTTTTTTACAAACCAGTATTTTGCTAATTATATTATATATTTCGAGGCTTAATGTTTCTTCTATATGTGAAAACTAGATTAGTTACTTGAAAATCTATCATTTTTGTTTCATTACCTAATTAATTAAGACGTTACTTTAAAAAAAAAAGTATTATTTTACCTTTACAGATAAGACCGAAACCTGTACTTGTTTAAGCCAAAACTGAAATTAAAAATTTTATTCCATATTTTAACTTTTGTAGTCTGGAAAAACACTTTTTCTAATAGTACATTTTTCGTGTCCAAAACAATTGCTATTTTTCCCAAAATGCAACGACCACACTAAAGATGCATTTGGCAAATCAAATTGTTCGAAGTTTAAAAAATCTTACAGAATTCTTGCAGAAACGTCTTTTACTAATGCAGTCCGAAAAAAGGCAAAATTTTTGCTAAATTTTGTTTATTTTGTTTTATTTATTTAATAAAATTTGTTTATGATTTTTATATTATGTATTTCTTTCTTTTAAAATTTCATAGAAGTTAAAAAAAAAACAAAAAAGAAAAAAGAAAACCGGGATCTTACAAATTTATATGGTAGCACAAATTTTCATAATTCCCGCAAACGTCAGAACGTTAATATGGCGACGAAAAGAGAGAGTGGAACTACCTTCTATTTTTATATCATGTATACGTGCATACGAGTTTTTATATATTTACATTACCAAATAACCAACGTAAACCAATGTTACCGGTTGTGTATTTGTATGGTAACAATATGTGTTTTGTTGTTGTATAAAAGAAATAACATCGATTCGCACCCAATATTAAATTCATTTATTATCAATATGAAAATCTATTATTCGGAACCTTTTTAATTTAATTTACTTTTTTAGTTACTGAATGTTTGCTGTGTTTTTGTATAAAACATTTTTGAGTTGTTACTGTCTTTTTGTTTTATTGATTCATTGAGTTGTCATTTAATCAATTTTGTAAAAACATCATAATGTACTAAAATTATTATTATTATTACATTTATTATTATTATTAAAACGCTTGTCACAAAACGGGTTCGAAATTCCAAATTTGCTTATACTTATGTTGATAAGAAAGCATTGCTCATGGGAAACACATGAGTGCAAAGTAAGAAGTACTGGAAAAGTCTAAATTTTAAAGCGCCAGTAATTTATTTTGTTTGGCAGTTTTAATTTATAAATTTAACTATCAAATTCATATTGAGGATTATATACTATATATATACTATATTAATCTTTATATGCGCATAGGTTAAATAAACTCAACAGAAAATTTAATATAAATCAGTGTTCGAAAAAAAAAACACTAAAGTACACTATGTCACTGTTCTGTACCAAATTTTATTAAGTTCAGTACACAAATTCATTTTGTTAAAAAAAATACAAAATGCATACAGATTTTCTTAGCGTTTTGAGGATTGTAAACTGATGATCACAAACACTACGATAACGTACTGATTCAGTACTACTGAACTTTATTTTAACGTTCTTTTTTTGTTTGTGTACGATCTTAAAGAGTTCACTACGTAAACTGTAGTGTATTTTAGAGTATTTTTTAGTGAACTTTAGTGTATTTTTTAGTGAACTTTAGCGTACTTTTTAGTGATCTTTAGTGTTTTCTATAGTGATCTTGCTTGTAAATTATTATTGTGTTCTTTAATTTTTAGTAGATTTTAGCGTACTTTTTAGTTATCTTTTAAATTTTTCATAGTGGTTTTGCTTGTAAATTTACAATTGAAAATTTAATAAATACAATTTTTTATTTTGTATAGTATCAAAATTTCAATATTTAATCGGGGTTGTCATGGAATCCAAGTTTATTGGAATTGGATTTAAAACCGACAAAAAATCGGGTTGGTGTCATGAAATCCAAGTTATCGGTTTT
The DNA here is from genome assembly GCA_916610165.2 of Gymnosoma rotundatum. NCBI lineage: Eukaryota > Metazoa > Arthropoda > Insecta > Diptera > Tachinidae > Gymnosoma > Gymnosoma rotundatum. The sequence continues at coordinate 50,524,088 of OU744339.1, forward strand.
GTGTTCGAACTTGAAATTTTATCGGTTTTAGGTGTCATAGAATCCAATATTATCGTTTTTTTTTTATTGGAAGTAAAACAAGAGGATAACAGCTGACGGAATTGATTAATTAATTGTTTTTTATTTTTTACAGTTAAATAATTTGCAAAAATGTAAGTAAATAAAAAAGTTAAAAGTAACATACGAGTGTTAATTTTACTTTTTACCCACTGCGGGCAAACGTAACGCTCGATAGCCACAAGCACATCGTGCAACTCTGTATATATATATATATATATATATATATATATATATATATATATATATATGCCTGTGTATGTCTTTAACGGTTCATATACATCAAATTATATCAACTATTTAATTTATGATATAATTATACCAAATAAAGTAATGAACAATTTGTTTAAAATTAAGGTGTTTGTATACAACGGTTCAAAAAATACTGCCAAATTACTTACAAATTACATTAATTTTGGGAACATCTTTTAATTACTAAATTCAAATTATAAGCTTCTTGTTATATCGGACTTAGCAAAACATGTCCCTTGTAAATTTAAGCTGTCTGTCTATAACGGTTCAAAAGTCCAGCCACATACACCATTTTATAATAACTAATGGGACACCCGTTTATTTCCAAATCCAAATTTTATATTTGTTGTTATAGAGGAGTTAGTAATACAGGTTCTTTGTAAATTTCAATTGTCTGTCTACAACTGTTTAAAAGTGTGGCCACATACCAAATTAAATGAACTATTGGTGCACACTTTAATTTATAACTTTAAATATTATCAGCTGTTACTATAACGGCAATAGCAATCGACATTGCGTCAAATTTACAAGCGTTTGTCTATAACGGTTCAAAAGATAGATATAAGTAAATCTACAGTAATTATGGGACACCCTTTAATTTCTAAATTCAAATTATAAACTCGTTGATATAGCGGACTTAGAAATACAGGTCCCTTTTAAGTTTCAGCGTTCTGTCTATAACTGTTCAAAAGTAGGGTCACACACTTGAAATTACTATACTATACTTGTTGTTATAGCGGACTTAGCAATACAGGTTCGTTGTAAATTTCAAGCGTCTGTCTATAACTGTTAAAAAGCTTGGCAATATACATCAAATTAAAGGAACTATTGGCGCATCCTTTAATATATAATTTTTAATATTAATACTCTTTACTATAACGGCCATAGCAATCGACATTCTGTTCAGTTTGCAAGCGTTTGTCTATAACGGTTTAGGCGGTTTAATGGCAATAGTTGTAGAAAACTCTGACACCGATGCAATTGGTGAGAGCCGGTTTTGCAAAATTGGCACATGATTTCTGTGTGTTTAGATGAGGTAGAGAAACGTAAACCTTTGATGACCTCTCTTTCTGATTCATGGCTTCCAGGGATTGAAAGCGATTTTCTAGAAATTTAAAGAGTTCCTTGATACTTTCTGGTTCCTTTGGATTGCTGATGGTCCTCTCATATAGAATAAGAGTGCCCCGATCCAGTTTTTTAACCAGTATGTGAAACAGTATGGGATCCCACAAAGTTGTATCAATCCCAATATTGTTTGTTTAAGTACAAATTGTTAGTTTCTCTAAGTGTCGGATTGATACATTTTTTCTCATCCTTGTTGGAAGGCCTTTTTGTTCTTTTCAACGAGTAAACCGTTAACGGTACTTAAATATTGTTTTGCCACTCTTAGTTAAGTTTGTGAGACATTTTGTTTTTTAATCGATGATTGGATAGCTAACAAGCATTACGTGCTTTTATAAAATCATAAAAAAGGTAAATTTGAAATTTTAATAAAATATAAGAAATTTGATTTAAAAAGAAGATTAATCCTTGTTGTTTTCTTTATATATATATCGAATAATCATTTGCTTTTGTACGTCGGATATACGACGAAACATTGGTCCAAACGAACCGGATAAAAGAACATTCAAGGAATCCTCTACGGGAACTTAAAATCAAATTTCACCTTTCTGCAATCAAAGGATAAATTCAGGTTAGTAAAATTGATTTAGAAAAGAAGTGAATTGTGTTAAAGCATAAAGAAAATTATTATATTTATAAACATACATACATACACACGGGTGTACATATATGTATGTGTGTAAAATAAAACAAACAAGAAATTGGTTATTGTGTACGTCAGAGGATAAAACAGTGCGTTAATTGTGTAAGATCGCCTGCCTTTTATTATCAGTACCGATTTTATCAAAGCTGAGTAGACGGACAGTCTCAAATTTAATAGAAATTAAATAAAAATAAATATAAACTGAATAAATAAATTAATTAAATATAAATTGGGGAAAAAAAATTAAGAGTTAACATTTTGATATTGTGTGAATAAAATTTTATACAGTGCGGTATACTTTACTAAAAATTAATTGTAAATTAAAGAAATTTTTGCAAGAATACGGGTGTAAAATAGAATTAATATTATTTGAAAACACTCGTTTTTATTAATTTATATTATTGTATTTTTATATCACATTATATTTACAGTGATTTCAGTTGTCTTAACATTTTGATTCATTTTTATTTATCCAGTGAGATTTGTGTAAATTAATACGAGAGTTAACTTTTGTTTTGTTAGTATTCTTCTTCTACTTATTTCATTGGTCACCCTACTGTTGGTCGAATTGACTCCTTTTGAATTCGTTTAGTTAATTTTTTATTGAATTTTATTTCTTTTGTGAATTTATCAAAGCCTTCCTCCCTGAAAGTTAAGGCAAAATTAAATTTATTTAAAAATGTCGGAAAAATATTTTGAAAGTTTTACTCGTGCTTCAGATGCCATATTTAAATTTGAAGTAAATTTTAACAAAATTCGCGATGAAGATTATCAGGGCTATACTAGTGAGATATTGAGTGGTGAATTGGATAAGCTTTGGGACAAGGTCAAAATAGAATACGAGCAATGTTTAATTGATTTGGAAGCGTCCCCGAAAGTAAAATCGGGCGTGTTAGAAGTCGCGGAAGGGAAATATGCGAGCACCCTTAATGCATATGTTCGGTGTATGAATGCGATCAAAACGAAACGTGATGAACTGGGGGCAAAAGCGGAACCGAAACGTTTTAAAAGTTTTGAAGATTCGGCTGGCGGTAATTCTTGCCATAATCTACCTCTTCCACCATGTGATACCGATATCTTTTATGGTGATTATCTTTCATGGCCAACCTTTAGGGATCTTTTTACAGCCTTATATATTAACAATAGCCGTCTTAGTAATATTGAAAGATTGTGTTATTTGGTCAAGAGAACTGGGAAAGAGGCAAAAGAGATCGTTTCGAAGTGTCCGTTAACTAACGCAGGATTTGATATCGCGTGGAAAAATTTAAAAGACACATATGAGAATCCGCGAATGTTGGTTAATAATCAACTAAAGAGTCTTTTTAGCCTAGAGACTATATCAAAGGAAACTAGTTCGGGCCTAAAAAATTTACAACGCGGTATTAATAGTTTTTTTAACTGCTATGTCGGTTTACGAAATAGATACGCATAACTGGGATCCAATAATTGTTTTTATTTGCCTTCAACGATTGCCCAATCAGACAGTCACATTTTGGGAGCAAAGTATTAAGGATAAAACTGCCTTGTCGCTTTGGAAAGATTTAGATACTTTCTTAGCAGAACGAATTCAAACTTTAGATTGTATACGCGATCTCACAAGTTTGGAAACAGAAAAAAAAATTGTTGAACGTAAAGTTAAGTCGCATATGTCTAATACAGCTTCTTCTAATTACTGTGTTTTATGTCCTAAGCAATCGCATTTGCTTCGATTTTGTCGTCGGTTCAAACAATTGTCAATATCTGAGCGTTTTTCTACCGTGAAAAAATTTCATTGCTGCGTTAACTGCTTATTAAAATACCATGAAGTCAAAGATTGCAAAAGTGAACATAATTGCTTCATTTGTAATCAGAGACATCACACCTTACTTCATCGCAATTCGTCAACGGAAAATTTTGTTAATAATAATAATAACAATGGTAATAATAATAATGATAACAATTTAAGTGCTAGACAGAGTGCAAATGCTGTGCAAATGGAACCACAATTGCCATCGACGTCAGCCACTACTCGTGCTAACTTGAATCGTCAAGTTTTTCACATATCACAAAATTCGTCTGTTTTATTGGGGACTGCTATGGTATCCGTACTTTGTCATGATACTACGTATCCGGCACGGGCCTTAATTGACCCAGCTTCAGAAGCTTCGTTTATTTCAGAACGTTTGCGAAATCAATTACGAATTCCTTCACATTCTACGAATGTTAAGATTTCCGGTGTTAATAAAGAAGCTTCATCGACTTCAAAGAGAATTTGCACAATTAGAGTGGGTTCTCCAGTGAGTAAGGGAACTGAATTAGAAACTCGTGCACTTGTTTTACCATCAATTTCGGGTAATTTACCTACATTTAATTGTCCATCTGATATTAGGTGTGAATTATCTGGCATTCAGTTGGCCGATACAAACTTTTACAAGAGCAGGCCAGTTGATCTTTTGCTTGGCGCTGATTTGTACCCAAAAATAATTCTTGGCGAAGTTCGCAAAAATATTTTTGGATCTCTAATGGCTCAGAAGACTGTTTTTGGATGGATTCTGACAGGTCCAATTGAAGCTTCAGTTAATAATTCTATTAACGTTTTTTCGACTGCCGTTACCCTTTCCGAAGAAGATAATTTAAATCAAAATCTTTTGAGATTTTGGGAATTAGAAGAAACCCCAAAAAAGAAGGTTATGACTCCTTCTGACAAGATTTGCGAGGAGATTTATAAGAATACCACTATCCGGGATTCTGCTGGTAGATACATCGTTTCGCTGCCTTTTAAGCCAGAATTTCCTCGTGAGATAAATTTGGGCATATCCCGGTCGAGTGCTATGAAGCAATTTATGAGGATAGAGGCTTCCCTTTCTCGTAAACCTGAAATTAGGAGCATGTATGATGACGTGATAAACGATTATTTAGAATTGGGTCACTTACAACGGGTAAGATTCTATGATCAAGCTGTCACGAGTACATGTTATTTGCCACATCACCCAGTGATTAAGCCGGAGAGGAAAACCACAAAACTGAGGGTCGTTTTTAACGCATCGAATAAAACCTCCAATGGCAATAGCTTGAACGATTGTCTTCTCGTAGGGCCTACTTTGCAGGCTGATTTGGTAAATTTGATACTGCGTTGGAGATTATTCGAGTTTGTATTTAATTGTGATATCTCGAAAATGTATAGGCAGATTAGAGTGCATTCTTCTCATACCCCTTTTCAGAGAATCCTTTATAGGTCGACAACCGATCATCAGATGATTGATTATGAGTTACAGACAGTAACTTTTGGATTAAATTGCGCACCTTATCTGGCAATTAGGACTTTACTGCAATTGGCTGATGATTGTGAGGATGAATTTCCTCTAGCGTCAGAAATTTTAAGGAAAGGTATGTACGTCGATGATGTTTTGACTGGGTCGCATGAGATCTAAGGTGCTTTGCTGGCCAGGGATCAGTTGACTGCGGCATTGTTATCTGCGGGTTTCGAGCTGAGGAAGTGGACATCGAATGAGAGATCTATTTTGAGTGGATTGCCTTCAGATCACTTGGTGGATGCAAAGGTTTTGACGTTTGAAGAGTGTAGTTGTTCCAAAACTTTGGAGATTTTGTGGAATGCTCAATTAGATAAGTTCTTTTTTAAAGTATGTCCTCTGCAGGTTAAATCAGGCTATACAAAAAGAGAGGTATTATCAACTATAGCTAGGTTTTTTGATCCAGTTGGTTGGTTAAGCCCGGTAATTGTCATGGCAAAAATAATTATGCAACACATTTGGTTTGATAATATCGGTTGGGATGATGTGTTGATACCTTCTACGGAAAAGGAATGGTTAAAATTTGTTAAATTTTTTCACCAAGTTAACTTCATTCAAGTGCCAAGATGGGTGAACTATTACAAAAACTCGACTGCCGAACTTCATGTTTTTTCAGATGCCTCGGAAAAGGCATACGCGGGGGTAATTTATATCCGAACTGAGTCACCAGATGGGGAAATTCATACTCATTTATTATCCTCTAAGACAAAAGTGGCACCACTTAAATCAGTTTCGTTACCTCGCCTTGAATTATGCGGAGCAGTTTTGGCATCAGAATTGTTAAAGAATATACTTAGAGAAATTGAAATTGCGATTGGGCGTGTTTATTGTTGGACAGATTCCACGATTGTGCTGGCATGGCTTCGCAAACCTCCTTGCTCTTGGACTACCTTTGTTGCAAATAGGGTTTGTCGCATTCAGGAGAATACAGGAAACCATAATTGGTTTCATGTTCGTTCAGAGGATAATCCTGCCGACCTGGGCAGCCGGGGGTGGATCCGCTCACTTTGTCGAAAAGTGAACTCTGGTGGCACGGCCCAACATGGTTAAGGCAGAACAAAAACCGTTGGCATACACCAACTTTGGGAAATCTCGATACTGACATAGAAAGTCGAAGCGTAAAAGTTAATGCATCATTTTTTTCGAAATTTGAGGACATCTTAGAAAGGTTCTCATCACTGGACAGGGCTATGCGGGTCATTGCGTATATTTTTCGATTTTTTCACTCAACGCACCCAGCCCATAAAAGTCACTTTAGCTATGGGGATGCTTTCGTGTCTAGTGATGAGCTTAAAATGGTAAAGGTACGCTTAGCGGTTATTGCTCAGAGGGTCTATTACGCTGAGGATTATAGGAATCTTTTGGATAAGAAGCCCTTGTCGCCGAAAAGTTCTTTAATACCTTTAAATCCCTTTCTTGACGAATTAGGATTGATGCGAATTAATGGGCGACTTGTTAAATCACCTTCACTGTCGTATCGTGAACAGTATCCTATTATTCTACCATATGACTGTCGGTTCGCGAAACTTATGGCAGAATTTATACACTTGATGTCTATTCACGGTGGAAACCAATTAATGCTGCGGATATACCGTTGTGAGTATTGGATACCACGATTGCGAAATTTGGTTCGCATGGTAATTCGACGATGCAAGCGGTGTATAATTGACAAACAGCGTTCTTGCAGTCAAATAATGGCTGCCCTTCCTCCAGAACGCACTACCCTTGATCGGCCGTTTACAACCACCGGAGTTGATTTCGCTGGATGTAAAAAATCATAACGGCAAATCGTGTCGAATTACGAAAGGGTATGTTTGTATCTTTGTATGCTTTTCTACGAAAGCGATACACTTAGAAGCTGCGTCTGACTTATCGACTGATACATTTTTAGCGGCCTTCAACCGATTTATTTCAAGAAGAGGTTGTCCTAAGACTATGTTTTCGGACAATGGTACGAATTTTGTTGGCGCTTCAAACGAGATTGCAAGGGATTTTCGAACCTTTTTAAAAGAATGTCAGGCAAGAATGTGTTCCACTTTTGGCCACATGGGCTTGACATGGCGTTTTATACCGGCTGGAGCTCCTCATATGGGCGGCCTTTGGGAAGCCGGGGTAAAAGTTTTAAATTACATTTTCGAAAAGAGGTACAATCTTGCTGTTACACGTTTGAAGAATTGTCAACAATTTTGGCTAGAATAGAAGCTTGTCTAAATTCTCGTCCCTTATGTCCTATGCCTGATAATCCTAGTGAACCGATTGCCTTAACACCAGGACATTTTTTGGTTGGCTCGGCCATTTTGGCACCGCCGGAACCGACGATATATGACAGTCCTATCAGTATAGTAAATCGATATCGTAAAGTAAAGGCTTTGATTCATGAATTTTGTAAACGATGGAAAGAGGAGTATCTCGTAGGTTTACACAAACGCTACAAATGGCAACATCCCCAAAGGGAAGTTGCAGTAAATGACCTGGTAGTAATAAAGAATGAACAATTACCGGCAACATCGTGGAAGTTAGGAATAGTGGCAAAGATTTATACTGGTACTGACGGCCATGTTCGTGTTGCCGATATTCGCACACAAAACGGGATAATAAATCGTCCAATAACCAAACTTGTTGTATTGAACGAATAATAGTTTTAGCTTCACTTTTTTGATCAATTTTACATATACTAACCTTTCTTTTTCCTAGTAAAATGAACTCCACTACTCCAGCAATGCAAACCGACTTCTTCGACGATGGTTTATTAGATTATGAGGAAGCAATGGAAACCAACAATCCTGTCGTTGTCTCAAAGGTTGGTTCTGGCGATCTCTCCAAGCAAACCAATTCCATGACTATAGAAGAGGAGGTTGCGTGTTTGGAATTGGTAGCGGCGCCATCGTTTGTGCAGCCAGATGTGGCTATAATGGTACCGCCTCAAGATAACCCAAGTCCTGACTTTGAGGGCTGTGGTTCAGGCTCATGACGCAGATTCAAGCCCTGCCATTCCACACCCAGTTGTAAAGCGAGGAGGGTCGAAATGCCCCATTTGTGGCAAAAATCACCCTCTTCGATTTTGTTACAAATTTCGGGACATGAGCCTGGAACGCAAACTTCGTATGGTGGCAATTCATAAGATTTGCTTTCATTGTTTGTCGTGCGGTCATGTTGGAAAGGATTGCAAGAGTGTGGCAACTTGCAAGCATTGCAAACAAAACCACCATTCTTTGCTTCACGAGCATAAAACGACCACAACGGCACGAAAAAATCGCGTCAAATCGTCGTCTGTGGTTCATATCCCATTGCGCCAAGCCGTGTCCTTTTCGCCTACGCTTCGGCTACATTTCCTTCACGGACGTTCGCGTATACCGTTACGTGCGGTTTTAGATGCTTGCTGTCAACATAGCTATATCTGCAAAGATTTAGCCAACAAGCTTAAAATACCTGTATTTCAAGTAAATGATGATCAATACTGTCGGATCGAGCTGGGATCGATCGATGATACGTCCCAGCGAATTTTTGTCACAGCACGCTTGAACCGAATGAATGGTATTAAAACCCCGCCCGTGTCCGTCGTTGATTCAATTTTGGAACCGTTTCAAGGCCTCCAACTAGCTGACCCGAATTTTCATCACTCGGGCAGTGTCGCGTTGGTGTTGGGTCCGGAAGTATTGCCACTCATAATAAAGGGCAGAATTCAGAGCAGTCCAGGACTTCCGCTTGCCCAGTACACGATATTTGGATGGGTTATCTCGGGTGTTTCGCCGTATTAGAATTTAGTTCTACTTGGTCATTGACCGCAACAGGAGCCCATCATGGCTTAATTAATTTTTAATAAAGCAACAGGGGTCCTTAATGACCCATTGAATTTTATATATGAACCAAATTAATTTATTTCCTACAGTCCACAGGAGTCCTTAATGACTCAATTCAACAAAATAAAATCAACAGGAGTCCTTAATGGCTCATTACATAAATTTTTTTTCATCAGGAGTCCTTAATGGCTCATTAAAAAAAAAAAAAAAAAAAATGTATTATTTTTACTTAAAAAGGAGTCCTTACTGGCTCATTTATTGAAACGTATGTGCTTGTTTGCAACATCCCTTATCGTTGCAAGGTGGCCGGCAATGTTTAAGTACAAATTGTTAGTTTCTCTAAGTGTCGGATTGATACATTTTTTCTCATCCTTGTTGGAAGGCCTTTTTGTTCTTTTCAACGAGTAAACCGTTAACGGTACTTAAATATTGTTTTGCCACTCTTAGTTAAGTTTGTGAGACATTTTGTTTTTTAATCGATGATTGGATAGCTAACAAGCATTACGTGCTTTTATAAAATCATAAAAAAGGTAAATTTGAAATTTTAATAAAATATAAGAAATTTGATTTAAAAAGAAGATTAATCCTTGTTGTTTTCTTTATATATATATCGAATAATCATTTGCTTTTGTACGTCGGATATACGCCGAAACATTGTTAAATTCATGTAGACATTCTTGTGTTGTATCATGCAACTGTTTGATAGCAGCAACTGATTGTCCAGCATTAGGTTGGTCTAAAAGCTGTTGCATTAACGTTGTTACAAGAACCCGTTGATTGTTGTATCGTCCTTGCAACAGGCTCCAAGCACTGGCGTAGTTTTCGGCTGTGGCTGAAAGATGACTTATTAGTTTTTCAGCTTTGCCCCCCCAATTTTGACTTCAGGTACCACATCTTTTGTGCCGCAGGAATATGCTGATTGTCTAATAGTTGTGTAAACAAGTCGAGAAAAGCTCTCCACTTTAAATAGTCTCTATTTAACTTTGGAATTGTGACCTTTGGCAATAGTAGAACGTTGTTTTGCATAGGTTCAAAACCTTGTTCTGGGGTGTGAGGAGATAGCTTGAAGTTTTCAATGACTTGTATCTCTAGAACTTCGTAGGAATTCATGTTATATCCCTCCTTTAGTTGATCGTCGATGGATACCCATATAGTGAAATGTAGTTCTTGGATTTCGCCCCACAGTTTTTCTTTGAGCTTCATATTTTTTGCTGTGGGGTCCATATCTAGAAGACGCTTTAGTGATGACTTCATTACATTTTGCATTCTTATTGTAGAATTTATTGATGTTCTTGTAGGTGAAGCGGGCTCCTTATTGGTGTTTAGTTGTATAGTATCCAATGGTAGTTTTGATGTTTCATTCATTGCTGTTTCAAATATTTTCTGTATTTTGCGACGAGCTCCTCAATTTTTTGTAGTGGTTTTCCGTGAAATATTTGTGGTCTAACAGGGGCTTCTCAAGACATTTTATTTTGGTGTCGTTAAGTCCAAACTCAGCACAAGCAGTGTCTAGCCTCTTAATCCTCTCTTCATAATAGTGAACGGCCTTTATGGATACTGAATCCTTCTTAAAATTTCGAATGATGGATTCTATTACTTCTCCTGTTGCTCGCTGGGAAGTTGTTAGTTGTTCCATATGGGTTTCGCCAGTAACCATTATGTTGCTCGCGCGTGCTGATTAAGTTCTTTCTTCCTGGGAACAGGAGCAACATTTTTTTCGAGTTGATCACGTCGGGGTAGTTTGCTGGTCGATGATTGTTTTGTCCGGGCGGAATCACCGGGACAATTATACGTGATAACGCAAGCCCTTAAACTTGGTTATCGTGTAGGATGGACTCAGCTAGTTTGCTGGTCGATGATTGTTTTATCCGGGCGGAATCACCGGGACAATTATACGTGATAACGCAAGCACTTGAATTTGGTTATCGTGTAGGTTAGAAATAACGCAAGCACTTGAGCTTGCTTATTTTGGTGGAATAATACAACTGCTTTGTTTGTTAGTTAAATTGATTCTGGTTTATTTTAATTTAATTGATGTTTTAAATACTAATTTATTGCTGATTTGCAATAAATGATTGTTATTTTATTCATTAATAATATATATGCATATAAATGTTTTTTATAATATAATTTTACTTCTGCCAGCGGAAGTTCCCAAAAGGAAACATGATCCCCAGACAACGCAAAACAATGTAAGCAAAAATCATTATGAATTTAAACAGAATTCCAAGGTAAATAACAGAAATTAGAGTAATTTTAATTAAAAAATTAAAAATAGCAAGGAATGCATAAATAAATAAAAATCATGAAACCAGTAATTTAAAATAATAATTTCGTGCAGGCATATGTATGTAAATACGTTAGTATAAATCTGTTACTAGATTTATATAATTATATTTATATTTATGTACATATGAAAGAAATTCATTGTGAGAGTTTGAACAAGTAGATTTTAAAAGCTCACATAAATTCAATATTCTTGAAGTTTCTTTTAAAGTATATTTGCTTGCGCTCCAGTATCAATTTGAGAGTGATTTTCATTTTTTCCTATGCTGTTCACCGCAGCGGCTGCACTGTTGCTGATAAATGTTGAATAAATAAAATTTGTCTTGATTTAGCTGAATTTATATTTTTAGCTATTTCCAAAGCCCTTTCAAGTGTAATCTTGCTTTCACTTAATAATCTTTTTTTGATCTGAAAATAAATTGGAAATAAATTACTAACGAAATAATCTTTAACCAAATCTTCACGCAAATCTCCAAATTCACAAAGTAAACTTTGGTTTTTTAGCACTGTTACATAATCTTCAATATATGTTGAGCTAGCGATTTTGAGTTTTGGAATAAAATATGCTTCTAGTTTCACAAGATGATGTAACAAGAGTGCTACTTTCCCTTGTTCCGTCTGCTGCTCCAGGTTCGATGCCCTCATAAAAATCTTAAATTGGTTTTTCCACGACTTCTAAGTGACACACATGTTGCTTTCTTTTGGATTAAGTGATGCAATTGTGGTTGCGACAGATAGCATATGAGGAGAAGTCATTTCACTTTTCTAATCACTTTTTTACTTGACTCTGACTTTTCCATTTAGTTTTTATAAAATATTTTTATTTTATTTATATTAATGACTGTGACTTTTGACACAAAAAAAATTTTGTATAAGACACCTGACACCATGTTAAGTAGTTCAAAAAGCTTTATTGAATAATCGAATTACAAATTAGGAATAACTTAATACCCTGTTCAGACACACGTTTTAATTGCGCAATAAAGGCATTTACGCAATTAAGTCCCTAATTGAATTTAATTTACCATATAAGAAATTAATTAAAAAATTTTTCAATTAGTACTTAATTAAGTTTCCTCATACAACCCTTGTGAAGTGTGTTCAGTTAGAGAAAATTTTATACAATGACAAAACTAAATGCCATAAAAATTAAAAATAAAATATTTTCAAATTATATAAAATGAAAAATTTAATGGAAATTCAAAGCTAGCGTGCAGTTAAAACTTAATCGTATAAACTAGAAGAGCTCCATATTTCAAATAAAAACAAGCAAACTTTCTTTTAAAGCCGAACTTTTCTTTATTCTTCCAAATTTACAAACACAAATTTCTAATGTAAAAATTAGGTCTGTTCAATAAATTTCAGGCAGAAACTAGCAACGATAGAGTAAAATAAAAATTTACAACATAACAATTCCAAATAAAAAAAGGAATAAACGTATTTTTGAAAAAAAAAAAAAAAAAAATAGCAAAGTAAAGGCGAACTGACGAAAATAACGAACAACTATAAAAAAATATGTATCTTAAAAAGCAAAAAAGCGGTGTTCGATGCTTAAATCATTTTGTATTGCATCAGTTAGCTTTTGCAAGAGCTTTGTCATCGATTGTGTGCAAATTGCCAAAAATTTTCTGTCTTTTTGTAAAACTTTTAGTTTATTTTATTCTATTTCTTTTGTTTATTGTTTTATAAACCTGGCGTTTACTTGTATATAGTTTCCTCAGCTTTCTTCTAACCATTATACCAACATTAGCTTCAATTAAAATATTTTGTATTTAAAACCGAAAACTGTAAATGTTATGTATATTTTTTGCTGTGTGGTTGTAAAAAATTTCAGCTGTAGATATTCGGTTTTGAAATCGCCAGACAAATTATGGCAAAAAAGACACACCATTTTAGTCTAGCAACGATGTGATGTAAATATTTTCGTGGAGAGTGCTAATAAACACTTTCAGTTCAAAGTATTTAATATTTATTAACTTATTTTGTAAAACCGAACAAGAATCAGCTGTTCTGTTCTTGACAGTAACAAAAGAATTAACAAATTTATTAACTTTCACATCTTCTACTCTTTTTTACTCTTTCGCTGCTTCTTTTGAGGTACTGAAGTAAACATTTTCCAATAACAATTTGTAACAACTTCTTGTTATTAAACAGAACTATATTCTACTGTCAAATTTTAATTAAGTAAATTAAATTGGATATGTGTGAACACCAAAATTAATTACTCAATTAAAATTTTAATTTTATAAATTAAAACGTATGTCTGAACAGGGTAATAATATGTATAAGGTGGTTAATATCTATATTTATATGCAAAGTAAATAATGTATATTAATCTAAATAATGTAACATCTTATTTACACAACCAGCATATATACTACACCCTATACACATGGGGCTCTGATTAAATCACTGTGATTAAAAAATCATTGGTCACTACAGTGGCTGAGTTTATCAAGTAACAGTTCTGACAAAGACCGTTTTTTATGTTTGTACATGTACGAGCTTAAATTTGATTTTACTTTGTGTAAAAAATATATTACTTTTTTAGAAATTTTTATTTTTGGCCTTAAGTGCAGAAATCAAAATACTGTTACGTTTATTTAAATTTATAAACGTGTTATTTATTGAGTCCTTTATTTGCAAAATAATTACACACACAACTTTTAGGGTTTTAATTAAATTATGCTTTATTTCACATGATGTGAGCATTGTTATTTACTTCTAGAACCTTCAATTATTATTTGAAAATACATGGTATGTATTTTTATTTAGTTGTTATACAATGCAGTTGTGTGTATGGTTGTGTATTGTGTTTGTTTATTTCTCGCTTTGTGTTAGTTGTTTTTGTTTTGTAATCAAGATGTTTTGTAAAACTTCCAGCTTTGAAAACAAACACAATAGACTATTTCACTTTCTTAGCCTCAATTCTATGGTTTTCATGAATAACAGCGCATGTCTTAAAATCAAACTTTCCAGTAGAGCAAAAACTAGTTATTTTTGAAGCTGCGGTCTTGGTATCAAAACTTTTCAGCTTTTTTTAATACAGTAATGTAAGTGTAGGTTTAAGCAATATTCCAAATAAGTGTAAGGAAACATTTCCTTATGGATTAGATCCCAGAGCAATTTAAAAATAACAAACCATTTAAAACATCGAAATTGTGTTCTGACAAAACAGAGTATGTCTATGTAAATGATTTTCGCTGAACAAAAAGAATGCGACCACACAAGTAAGTAACGAACTTAAAGAGTAGGTAACTCATATGATAAATAACATACAAACATATATTAAAGACTTGTAATACAATTAAAAAAATTTGGAATAGAAATGTTATAAAATGCGAAACTTTAAAATTTTTTTCAACAGCACAGCTAAGATTACATGGAAAAAGAAAAAGACCAAAAACAAACAATCATGTGATTATGATTTGTTTTTAACTAAACAAAATAGCGTATCTGGCGTTGTGTTTTTTTATAAGAAAGAAATTAAAAAAAAAGCCAGTGTTTGTTAACATGCTACGTTATTATAGACAAACTCATGAAGCTCATGCAGGTCTTCTTGAGCCTGAAGAATGTTTCCATTGCCTTCGTGCGCTGGTCCAGGTTTGGCACCAAATTCTAAGTCTGCTGGCAGTTTGAGTTCTGTCCCGAACAAAATTTTTGCTGGACTACGTGAGGTTGAATCGTGTACAGCTGT
Source organism: Gymnosoma rotundatum (assembly GCA_916610165.2). Taxonomy (NCBI): domain Eukaryota; kingdom Metazoa; phylum Arthropoda; class Insecta; order Diptera; family Tachinidae; genus Gymnosoma; species Gymnosoma rotundatum. The sequence goes on from OU744339.1 coordinate 50,539,235, forward strand.
TTTGGATTCTTGGTTTGGAATGGCAGACACTTCGGGCCATTTGCTAAAATAATCCATTGCCACTAGTACATATCGGTTTCCAGCATCACTGACAGGGAATGGACCTGTGATATCAATAGCTATCCGCTCAAAGGAAGCGCCTGCGTTGTATTGTTAAAGTTTGCCACGACTTTTTCTTATAGGACCCTTGGCCGTAATGCACTTTTCGCAATTAGCTATCAAATCGGCTACGTATTGTTGGCAGCCCACCCAGTAAAATCTCTGCTTTATCTTCTCCAGAGTTTTTGTTATAACCATATGGCTGCCGCTGGGACCGTTATGGAACTGCTTTAGTATCTCTTTTCTTTTAGAAGTTGGCACGACAATTAAGTCCGTTGTAGTTTTCCCATCTGTACTTTCCCAAGAACGATACAAGCAGCCATCTTCTACTTTCAGGTTATTTCACTGAGCCCAGTAGGATTTTGCTAATTGGCTCTCTGCCGATATTTCATTAGGATTTGGTCTTCGGTTGTTTTGCTTAGCCAATATAATTTTTGCCAAAATTGGGTCGTCATTCTGGGCCTTCGACTAGTCTTCCCTTGACCCAATTTGGGTAAGCCGCACATCAATGACGCACTCCTTTTTCCCGACGTTTGTGCAGTGCTTACACTCTACATTTCACGGCCGTCTTGAAAGGGCATTAGCGTTATTGTGCTTTCCGTCTTTTCTATGCACAATACTAAAGTCATAGCTTTACAGACGTTCAACCCAGCGAGCCCTCAGGGTTCTTAAATTGCATCAACTAACGTACTGCAGAGTGGTTAGTCCTTAAGATGAAATAATGACCATATAAGTACTTGTGGTAATGTTTAAGACATCGCACCTTGTACGCCTGTGGCTTCGAGATGACTTTTGCGGTCTCCTGGGCTAGCGCGTAAGAGATGGTTTCTGCAAACGATGATTTCTGCACAGCACAAACCGCATATTTAGTATCTGAATCCCGTATGCCATTCACAAATACTTCAACCTTAAACTGATCCAAAAACGGTTGATGTTCACCTGGGTAAGTCAGCTGCACGAAACGTTCAATTTCCATTGCAAAGTCTTGCAGCGTCTTATTTGCCTTCTGCACCCTGCCTCGTAACTCCATTTTGTACAGTTCTCTTTTGTGCTCGCCACCGTGCTTACGTTGTAATGCTACCATTATGTCCTCATAATTATTTCTGCAACCGGCTGGTAAACTTTCGAGTATCTGTGCTGCTGCTCCCTTTAAGACCAGAATTAGCTCTATAGCTTTTTCTTCATTGTCCCATCTATTTTTGCTGGCCACTGTTTCGAACGGGAACTTAAAAACATTAAAAGGTCCGCTGCTGTCAAAGTTCGGGATGTTAATCTTGCTGGCGTGCTCAGAGATAACTCTCACCGGCCCCTCTTGAATTTGAAGAACGCCCATTTGCACTTTTAATTCATGTAACTCTTCGTTTACTTTTCTTTCTAGACCACACAATTTTTCATCAAACTCGCTAACCTTCTGTTCTACGATGTTCACTCGTTTGTCGAAGACTTCTGATATTTCTTCAAATCTCTCGTTTACCTTCGCTAAAAGCCGTTCCCCGTTGACGCTATGCTTTCTTGCACTGCTGTAAAGCTGTCTTGAAATGTTTCTTGAAGCTTCTGGTTTTTTTCTTCTATTTTCTTCATTATAGCGGCAAACATTTAATTCAAGTCTATAACGCTGTTTGTTGCTGGGGTACATACTTAATCTCTTCTCTTTCCTTTTTTTTCACCATTTTCGTATGTCTCAATATCGATACCACGCTGCTTGAATCTATTAACCGTTTTTGCAATTCCGACTAATTGCCCGCTGCCGGCAGATCTAACTTACTCGTCTCCATTTTTAGCTGCTCAACTTTTAGCTCGTCAAATATCAATGTAATTATTTACTTAATATTTTGCAATTTTACTTCTAACACCAGTTGTTACGTTTATTTAAATTTATAAACGTGTTATTAATTGAGTCCTTTATTTGCACACACAACTTTTAGGCTTCTAATTAAATTACACTATCTATTCGCGATTTAATACACCCTGGCAACTTTACACTGTTGTACCATAAGATCTTAACTAGATGACGCTCACAATCAGAATGAATCAGTACGTATTAGCGTTGCTTTTATATTCCCTATTTTTAGGCGTTCTTGAATATTCGAGAACTTCTAACTCCATCTGCTGCGTAGTAGAAAATGCTGTGTTGTCATTTTCATCTCAAACACATGATGTGGGCATTGTTATTTACTTCTAGAAACTTCAATTATTATTAGGGGTCCTTAACACTCTTCACCATGCCTGAATAAGACGCGTCTACATACCAGCTCTTATAAATATGAACATTTAATAAAAAAAACGGGAAAAGCTAACTTGTAGTTATAAGCAATTTGTATCACTTCGCCGCGATTATAAATATTATTTTAATAAAGAAAGTCTCACCATGCATTTATTTATATGGCATTGTACATAGAACCTCTCCCAGAAAAAGAATGCGTAGAGTATAAAGATTTTGAAAAAATGGGTTTGGAACCGTTCAGCGCTCTGCTAAATAATTATGATTTCTCTTCCTTTTATTCAAGTGCTAATGTAAAATACAAACTTGCCGTGTTTAACTCTCTGTTATGTGAGTGGATACAGCATGTTCCTATTGTTAGGTACAAACCAAAAATTAGGAAAGATCCTTGGATGAATAAACCAGAAGTTCTTCATAATACAGTTCCCAGGGATCAAGCATATAATAACTATGTAGCTACACCAAGTGATATGAACTGCAATAGGTATTGTCGGTTAAGAAACAAGTTAAAATCGTTAATAAGAAAATTTCGTAGAAAACACCATATAAGTATGTTTGGTAATGAAAGCAAAAAAATGTGGAACATGTTAAACAAATCCGGTTGCTCCAACAAAGGCACCGAGCTGCTAATATCGATTGTGAGGAATTGAATAATCTATTCGTCTAATTGCAACTATGCATCAGGCACGTTTGATTTCCGTTGTATACGAGATGGAATTGTAGCTTTTTCTTTTAACAACATCCTTTCTGATGATTTATGTAGTGCAAATTCTAATTACTTTAACAAAAAAGGTTCTCCCACTTATTTTATAGCATCTTCTACATCTTTTTAATTACATAATTACATCTTCTACGTATCCGGATGGCTGGAAAACTGCCAGAGTTTGTCCTATTCCAAAAAAGGGAATAATAATGAATTCAGACCGATTAGCATTCTTCCATTGCTCTCCAAAATTATGGAATATGTTTTGAAGAAGCAAATTAACTTGCTGCATACAGCTCAATATGCCTACAGAGGGAAATATATTTTGCCGCTGCCATGATATTGGGAAAACCTGAAACGGTGAGACAACAGTTAAATGAAAATAAAAATAGTTTACTTGTTTCACTGGACTTGGCTAAAGCCTTCGATCGCCTAAATCACAAGGTTAGAAATAAGTTCTGTTATGGCTTGTAGATTGATTTATTCTTACTTAGTGAGAAGATCACAGTTAGTTAGCTTAAATGGTAATAATTCTAATGTTGCCTACATCAATTCGGGCGTTCCAAAAGGATGTGTATTATATCTTTTATACTTAAATGACCTTGTTGATATTATGGACATGGATCTCTTAACACCGTTTATTTTTGCTGATAACATTCAAATGCTTTTTGAAAGGATTAGGGACAATGTAAATGTTTTAAAGGCAGTTGTAAAATACACGTTAGAGAATATTAATGTATGGATGAACAATAATCACTACTTAACTCTCATGTTGTTTTTGAAGTTTTTATACTTAAAGGAAATGTTTTTGGTTTTTCTAAAAATGTGGATAAAGGTTTCCTGATGAGCTGGCTTAAGCAACCGGCGAAATACGTATAGATACCTGCTTTTCCAACCAACAAATAAATTCCATTTTTATTTAAAAATGTTATGGGATATTAGCATAATATAATAAATAATATTATAAAAATTCCCAAAATAATTTTTAAAATAAAATTTATATGCAATTGCTTGTGCAAAATGTTGGCATCACTGTTGTTTTTTCTTTCTCTTGAGAAATAAAAAAATAACTGTGTTGTTTTTATTTTTAATACGCCTTACGTCTGCATTAAGTGTTGGCATATAACCAACCTAACGCAGAAGGGAATGTAAGCAAAAATAAAAACGTGGTTTGTTTGTTGGTAATTTTTGTTAAAGCCTTAACATTTCTGTATTGACTTCTTAAATAACTCTCATGTTGTTTTTGAAGTTTTTATACTTAAAGGAAATGTTTTTGGTTTTTCTAAAAATGTGGATAAAGGTTTCCTGATGAGCTGGCTTAAGCAACCGGCGAAATACGTATAGATACCTGCTTTTCCAACCAACAAATAAATTGCATTTTTATTTAAAAATGTTATGGGATATTAGCATAATATAATAAATAATATTATAAAAATTCCCAAAATAATTTTTAAAATAAAATTTATATGCAATTGCTTGTGCAAACTGTTGGCATCACTGTTGTTTTTTCTTTCTCTTGAGAAATAAAAAAATAACTGTGTTGTTTTTATTTTTAATACGCCTTACGTCTGCATTAAGTGTTGGCATATAACCAACCTAACGCAGAAGGGAATGTAAGCAAAAATAAAAACGTGGTTTGTTTGTTGGTAATTTTTGTTAAAGCCTTAACATTTCTGTATTGACTTCTTAAATAACTCTCATGTTATTTTTGAAGTTTTTATACTTAAAGAAAATGCTTTTGGTTTTTCTAAAAATGTGGATAAAGGTTTCCTGATGAGCTGGCTTAAGCAACCGGCGAAATACGTATAGATACCTGCTTTTCCAACCAACAAATAAATTGCATTTTTATTTAAAAATGTTATGGGATATTAGCATAATATAATAAATAATATTATAAAAATTCCCAAAATAATTTTTAAAATAAAATTTATATGCAATTGCTTGTGTAAACTGTTGGCATCACTGTTGTTTTTTCTTTCTCTTGAGAAATAAAAAAATAACTGTGTTGTTTTTATTTTTAATACGCCTTACGTCTGCATTAAGTGTTGGCATATAACCAACCTAACGCAGAAGGGAATGTAAGCAAAAATAAAAACGTGGTTTGTTTGTTGGTAATTTTTGTTAAAGCCTTAACATTTCTGTATTGACTTCTTAAATAACTCTCATGTTGTTTTTGAAGTTTTTATACTTAAAGGAAATGTTTTTGGTTTTTCTAAAAATGTGGATAAAGGTTTCCTGATGAGCTGGCTTAAGCAACCGGCGAAATACGTATAGATACCTGCTTTTCCAACCAACAAATAAATTGCATTTTTATTTAAAAATGTTATGGGATATTAGCATAATATAATAAATAATATTATAAAAATTCCCAAAATAATTTTTAAAATAAAATTTATATGCAATTGCTTGTGTAAACTGTTGGCATCACTGTTGTTTTTTCTTTCTCTTGAGAAATAAAAAAATAACTGTGTTGTTTTTATTTTTAATACGCCTTACGTCTGCATTAAGTGTTGGCATATAACCAACCTAACGCAGAAGGGAATGTAAGCAAAAATAAAAACGTGGTTTGTTTGTTGGTAATTTTTGTTAAAGCCTTAACATTTCTGTATTGACTTCTTAAATAACTCTCATGTTGTTTTTGAAGTTTTTATACTTAAAGGAAATGTTTTTGGTTTTTCTAAAAATGTGGATAAAGGTTTCCTGATGAGCTGGCTTAAGCAACCGGCGAAATACGTATAGATACCTGCTTTTCCAACCAACAAATAAATTGCATTTTTATTTAAAAATGTTATGGGATATTAGCATAATATAATAAATAATATTATAAAAATTCCCAAAATAATTTTTAAAATAAAATTCATTTAAATTCAGATAAAAAATTAGTAATTGTTAAACAACATCAATTTCTACCTCACAGTGAAAAGTATCCACGATAAAAGTTTTATAAAAAAAAGGATTTTATTAAGTGTTTAATACTTTGATGATAACCTTTGTTATCCCTTACAGCTTTGAGCCTTTTTGGCATAGATTTAACTAAGTTTTCCGCGTGAGAACCTTGAATTTTTCCCCATTCTTCTTTTAAAGCATTTTTCAGAGTTCCTATGCTTGAGATGTTATGACTTCTAATATTTGTCTCCAAAGTACTCCATACATTTTCTATTGGATTTAAATCCGGGGACTGGGGAGGTGGTTGAATCACTTTTGGACAGTTATAAAGCATCCATTCTCGAACAATGTGTGATTTGTGCTTGGGGTCATTGTGTTGGTAAAATTGGAATGTTGTCCCCAATCCCAATTTCGCAGCGCTACTTTTTAAATTATCTTTCAAAATGTTTAAAGAACTCATCTTATCCATGACTCCTTCGATAAAGACCAGATTTTCTACACCGGCAGCACTCATACAACCCCATACCATAACGGACCCTCCTCCGTGCTTTACGGTTGGAATTGTGTGTTTAGGGTCCAAGGCCGTATTTGCTCTACGCCATACCTTATTTGGTCCATCCGACCCAAACATGTTAAATTTGCTTTCATCGGCAAAAATAACGGCCTTCCAAAATTCAAAATCCTTGTTTTTGTGTTCCTGAACGAACTCCAATTGAATTTGGCGGTTTTTGGGACTTATGAATGGTTTTTTCAATGCAACTTTACCATGAAGACCATGCTCACGCAATATTCTCCTAATGGTCACTGGGTTACACTTTTTTTAAGATATTTCTCTGCGATCTCAGCAAGTTTAGGTGCCACTTGTCGAAGCAACCTCTTTTCGTCATTTTCAGTGAAAATTTTGTTCTCACTCTTTTTCGGCTTGATTTCTTATAGGACAGCGATATTAAACCAATTCGATCTTAAGGCCCAACTATAATGTGCATAAGATAGCTTTAGCTTATGTCAAAAATCCAACGAAAAGCCTGTCAAATGCTTAGGTAACCTATTAAAGAAATTTATGTGGCTACAATGTACTTACGTAAATTTAAAAAATTTGGGTAAAATCCACTGATGAGCTATTTGAGCAGTAGTGAAATGGCCATATGGATATGCTTTCCCCACAGTAATACATTTCATTTTGTAGTTTAGTTTAAAATAATAAACATTTCATGAGAATATCATGAAATGTTTATTATTTTAAACTAAACTACAAAATGAAATGTATTACTGTGGGGAAAGCATATCCATATGGCCATTTCACTACTGCTCAAATAGCTCATCAGTGGATTTTACCCAAATTTTTTAAATTTACGTAAGTACATTGTAGCCACATAAATTTCTTTAATAGGTTACCTAAGCATTTGACAGGCTTTTCGTTGGATTTTTGACATAAGCTAAAGCTATCTTATGCACATTATAGTTGGGCCTTAAGATCGAATTGGTTTAATATCGCTGTCCTATAAGAAATCAAGCCGAAAAAGAGTGAGAACAAAATTTTCACTGAAAATGACGAAAAGAGGTTGCTTCGACAAGTGGCACCTAAACTTGCTGAGATCGCAGAGAAATATCTTAAAAAAAGTGTAACCCAGTGACCATTAGGAGAATATTGCGTGAGCATGGTCTTCATGGTAAAGTTGCATTGAAAAAACCATTCATAAGTCCCAAAAACCGCCAAATTCAATTGGAGTTCGTTCAGGAACACAAAAACAAGGATTTTGAATTTTGGAAGGCCGTTATTTTTGCCGATGAAAGCAAATTTAACATGTTTGGGTCGGATGGACCAAATAAGGTATGGCGTAGAGCAAATACGGCCTTGGACCCTAAACACACAATTCCAACCGTAAAGCACGGAGGAGGGTCCGTTATGGTATGGGGTTGTATGAGTGCTGCCGGTGTAGAAAATCTGGTCTTTATCGAAGGAGTCATGGATAAGATGAGTTCTTTAAACATTTTGAAAGATAATTTAAAAAGTAGCGCTGCGAAATTGGGATTGGGGACAACATTCCAATTTTACCAACACAATGACCCCAAGCACAAATCACACATTGTTCGAGAATGGATGCTTTATAACTGTCCAAAAGTGATTCAACCACCTCCCCAGTCCCCGGATTTAAATCCAATAGAAAATGTATGGAGTACTTTGGAGACAAATATTAGAAGTCATAACATCTCAAGCATAGGAACTCTGAAAAATGCTTTAAAAGAAGAATGGGGAAAAATTCAAGGTTCTCACGCGGAAAACTTAGTTAAATCTATGCCAAAAAGGCTCAAAGCTGTAAGGGATAACAAAGGTTATCATCAAAGTATTAAACACTTAATAAAATCCTTTTTTTTATAAAACTTTTATCGTGGATACTTTTCACTGTGAGGTAGAAATTGATGTTGTTTAACAATTACTAATTTTTTATCTGAATTTAAATGAATTTTATTTTAAAAATTATTTTGGGAATTTTTATAATATTATTTATTATATTATGCTAATATCCCATAACATTTTTAAATAAAAATGCAATTTATTTGTTGGTTGGAAAAGCAGGTATCTATACGTATTTCGCCGGTTGCTTAAGCCAGCTCATCAGGAAACCTTTATCCACATTTTTAGAAAAACCAAAAACATTTCCTTTAAGTATAAAAACTTCAAAAACAACATGAGAGTTATTTAAGAAGTCAATACAGAAATGTTAAGGCTTTAACAAAAATTACCAACAAACAAACCATGCTCACGCAATATTCTCCTAATGGTCACTGGGTTACACTTTTTTTAAGATATTTCTCTGCGATCTCAGCAAGTTTAGGTGCCACTTGTCGAAGCAACCTCTTTTCGTCATTTTCAGTGAAAATTTTGTTCTCACTCTTTTTCGGCTTGATTTCTTATAGGACAGCGATATTAAACCAATTCGATCTTAAGGCCCAACTATAATGTGCATAAGATAGCTTTAGCTTATGTCAAAAATCCAACGAAAAGCCTGTCAAATGCTTAGGTAACCTATTAAAGAAATTTATGTGGCTACAATGTACTTACGTAAATTTAAAAAATTTGGGTAAAATCCACTGATGAGCTATTTGAGCAGTAGTGAAATGGCCATATGGATATGCTTTCCCCACAGTAATACATTTCATTTTGTAGTTTAGTTTAAAATAATAAACATTTCATGAGAATATCATGAAATATTTATATTTGAAGGAATCAAGCACGAATAAAGTAAATTAATTAAATTTTAAAAGATTCCGAATAATAAATTATCATTTTGTTAAAAAATATTGCAAGTTATTTTCTGTTTTGTGTTTGTGGCCAACCGTACTAAAAACTGCAACGATGTTCATCGCTTATATCGTATACATATGTGTGTATAAATACAATTTTAATTTAAATATATTATATTTTTTTCTACATTTTCAATTAAAAAAAAAATAACAATTAAGGTCTTAATTAAAATTTTTCTTTCTCAATGCATAACACAAAGCACAATCAGCTGTTTCCGTACGGAAAGTGCGATCAGTTTCGTACCTTGCATAAAAATATGAAATTTAACGAAACTTCACGAAAAGTTATCTTATGTACATTATAGTTTCCCACATATAATTCAATGTATTTGCACAGTTGTATAAAGGCCCAACTATAATGTGCATAAGCTAGCTTTAGCTTATGTCAAAAATTCAACGAAAAGCCTGTCAAATGCTTAGGTAACTTATCAAAGAAATTTATGTGGCTACAATGTACATATATAAATTTAGTAACTTATTTGCCACAGTTGCACGTTTATGTTTATTTCGTACTTTTGCCAAAAATAATTTCTATATAAATCAACAAAATTTTAAAACTAAAAGGCTTTAAAGAAAATTTTTTATATATTTAATAACATTCACAAACACATTTACATATTTTGGTTTATTTTCTAAGAAAATGTAAAAAAAAAATTATTACAAATTATTTTCTATTTTGTGTTTGTGGCCAACCGTACTAAAAAATGCAACGACGTTCATCGTTTATATGGTATACATATTGTTACAAAGATGCTTTATTAAAATCATAAAAAGATGTTAAAAATAGTTGAGGCCAAGAAAGTAAAACGAAATGGCCTATTGTGTTTGTTTTCAAAGCTAGAAGTTTCTATAAAACATCTTTATTGCAAAACAAAAACAACTAACACAAAGCGATGACTGAACAAATACAATACACAAACATACACACACCTGCATTGTATAACAACTAAATAAAAATACACAACATGTATTTTTATATAATGATTGAAGGTTCTAGAAGTAAATAATAATGCTCACTAATGTGTCTGAGATAAAAGTGGCAACGCAGCATTTTCAACTACGCAATAGATGGCGGTAGAAATTCTCGAACATTCAAGAACGCCTAAAAATAGGGTATATAAAAGCAACGCCAATACGTGCTGATTCATTCGTATTGTGAGCGTCATCTAGTTAAGATCTTGTGGTACAACAATTAAAGTTGCCAGCGTGTGTTATTAATCGGGAATAGTTAAATCGTCAAATAATTGATTAAATAAAGTGTAATTTAATTAAAACTCTAAAAGTTGTGTGTTTAATTATTTTGCAAATAAAGAACTCATTAATAAAACGTTTATAAATTTAAATAAACGTAACAATATGTATGTGTGTATAAATACAAATTTAATTTAAATATATTATAATTGTAAAAAATTGGCCATAAAGAAAATGTTGTTTTTTCTACATTTTATATTGAATTAAAAACTAAAAAATTTAACAATTTAGGTCTTAATTAGAAAATTTCTTTATTAATGTATAAATCAAAGCACAATCAACTGTTTCCGTACGGAAAGTGCGATCAGTTTCGTACCTTGCATAAAGAAATGAAATTTAACGAAACTTGACGAAAAGTTATCTTATTCACATTATAGTTTACCACATATAATTTAATGTATTTGCACAGTTGTATAAGTTGGCATAAGCTAGTTTATGCACATTATAGTTGGGCCTTAAGCTTGCTTAAGTTGTTTTATGCACATTATAGTTGGGCCTTTATGAATTTAAAAAATTTAGTGTAACTATGTATAGAATGTGAAAATATTGATTGATAAAGATTCTTATTCAAAAATATTAACAGCCCAAAAGATAAATATTGGATGGGAGAAATGCAGAGTGTACGATGGGACGGATATGATATGTCATAGATGCAAAGGTTTTAATCACAAGGCAAGCGAATGTAGGAATAACGAGATATGTTATAAATGCCACGGAAATCACAATCCAAAAGAATGTAACAAAAATATTATTTTAAAATGTATAAATTGTGTAAGATCAAATAAAAGATTTATTTTGGGGCTTGACGAAAACCACAGCACAATTAGTAAAGAATGTCCGGTGTATAAAAATAAGTTAAATATAAAGATGAAAAGAATCGGATTTAAGATATAACAATTAAAACAAATAAGTGGCATGTATACAAATTCTCAATCTTATCTACAATTTTAATCAAATGGAAATAATTGCTGCTACAAAAAAAAACCAGAATTTATAATACTTTCTCATTTAAGAAGTGAGGTATATGAAAAGGAATATTAACTGCGGTAGTGTAACCCACTATGTGTCTTATTCAAACTCAACACGAACTGGAGGTATTATATTTTAGAAATTAATGGAAAGTTAAATATTTATACGAAAAGGTAGCTGAATGGAAATATTTTATTTGTGCTTATGAAGCAAAATATAGAAATAAACTATATACAATACGGGCTGTGTATAGATCACCAACCTGTAGAGAAATTAGGTTTTGCGAAGCATTTGAAGAGACGATAGAAAATATTTCAGAAGCCAATCATTAAATACAAATAGCAGGAGATTTTAACATTGACTGAAGTAAAGATGGAACATACAAACGCAGCTCTAAATAATAATGCTCTTAGACAAATTGTTACGAATTTCACGAGAGTTAATGTAATATGTAATAACAAATGACAGCTACATATCTGTGAAAAATAATAATGAAAACAAATTATCTGATCACGAGGCAATTGATATGTATAATTACTAAGCAAAAAGAGAATGAAGAAGTTGCAAAAGAAAGTTAATAAGAATTTAATAAGAGAACTAAATCGAGTTTTAGTGTATAATCCGAACGAAAATGTAAATGAAATGGCAGATAATATTGACACATGCATTGAAAGTGCTGTGAGAAAATTTACTAATACAAAAGAAAAAATTACCAAATACTCATTAGTAAAATAAGAAAATACAACAGTAGCATGGAATAACTATAATATTATAAGAAACTTTTATAAAATTCAAATTGAAAAAGAAAAAAGTAACTATATCAACAATAAAATAAATAGAGCAAAAGATCAGAGACAAATGTGGAAAGAAATTAAAGACTTAGTACTCGATAAAAGCCGTAATGTTATACAATCTGTGATATTTAATCAAATAGAACATGCTGAAAAAATTAAATAGCTAACCAATTTAACAACTTTTTCATTGAAAGTATAAAAGCAATTAGTAAATCCATCGAATATGTGCAATATGAAGTGCTGTGCCGTTCGTGAACGAACGGGTTAAATTGACCGAGTCACTTAAGTGACCGAAATGATCCGGTCATTAAGTCCAGTCTTTTCGTTCAATAGTGTGCGGGTTAAATTGAATGGAATGAGCCGAACATTTGACGGCTCCTTTCGTTGAATAGTGTACGGATTTTAATATGGTGTACGGTACTGTTTCGTTCAGGTGCTCGTTTTCGTTTTTTTATGTCATGATCTATTTCAGTTGTTTTTTTGTGTATTAAAAGGCGTTGCCACAGTTATTTGATGTAGTTTTTCTTTGTTAAAAGAAAATTTCTAATATTTAAAAAGTTCTTATATATAAAAAGTTCTAATACTTAAATTAATAAAAGTGATTTTAATATAAGTAAGAAATGGCGCAGAGAAAAAGTAGTAAAATATGGTTGTGTTTCACAGAGGATGGAGAAAATCGGGCAAAATACAATTATTGCAAAAATTCCTTAAGTCTTGCAGGTGAATCAACTGGGAATCAAAGTCGCCACTTGAAGTCCAGACATCCTTCACATCCTCGGTCATTACTGCGCCAGATTGCCACAGCGCCAGCAGATCAAAATCTTTTAAGCAGCATTCAATCTTCTACAAGCTCACAATACAGCATCCTTCAACCGTCTTCAAGTTCTGAGTTGTCTTCCACCATACAGCCTTCTTCTGGCTTACAGTTAGCATTACACCAACAAACAATAACGCAATTTGCTCGTAAGCCTCCTCTATTAGAAAAGTACAGCGAATAGATAGGCTGGTGCTAAAAGCTGTTGCACAAGGCAATCACTCACTTCGCTTTGTAGACGAGCCAGCAATAAGGGAACTGATAACTGAAGTGTCATATTGTCCAGGGTATCAACTTCTAACCAGAAAAACCCTATCGAAAAACTTGCTTCCAAGTGTTCACATGGAAATACTTGAAAGTGTTAAGTCTAAGATTCGAAAAGCAGTAGCAGTGTGTCTTACAATAGATGGATGGACATCCAGGACTAACGCCAGCTATGTAGCGATAACAGCTCATTTTATTGATGAAAATACGCAGCTACAGTCTTATCTAATTGCGTGCGATGAATTTCCAGAAAGACACACTGCCGAAAATTTATGCTCGTTTTTAAGAAATACCATGGCAGAGTTTGAAATTTCAAATAAAATAACTACCATAGTGAGTGACAACGCGGCAAATATTCCTGCAGCAGATCGCCATGGGCAATGGCGGAGTGTGGGTTGTTTTGCTCATTTCCTCAACCTAATTGTGCAAGCAGCATTGGGTGAATTGGAAGAAACCCTGACGAAGGTACGAAATATTGTTGAATATTTCCACCGAAGTTCACAGGGCCTTAGTAAGCTTTTCGAAGTTCAAAGGCAAATGGGAATACCAGAGCTAAAGCTTAAGCAAGATGTTGAAACCAGGTGGAATTCGACTTATCTAATGCTGAAGAGAATAGTGGCCACAAAAGATGCTGTAATATCAACACTCTCTTTGAAACGTCCTGATCTGTTACCTTCCAGGACTGGGACTACATTAAGGAAATTATTCCAATTTTAAACCTTTTTATGAAGTAACGGTCGAAATATGTGCCGAAAAGAATGTTACACTATCGAAAATAATAGTCATTTGTAACATTCTTGAATCCTTTATGTCAAAAAGTGTTGCAACTAGCACCAAAATGTCGGGAATGGCGTTAAAAATTAAATGTGAATTGAAATCTCGTTTTGGGGAATATGAAAGAAATGCTTTGAATTGTGAAAGTACGCTTTTGGATCTCCGGTTCAAGCAAAGAGGTTTTAAAAGTGAATTCTGCTATTAGAATGCCGTAAAAAGCTTGAGAATAAGCCTGTGTACAATAACCGTACCAAATATTAGTATAGATGATACTAATCATCAAGAAAGTTTTTCCGTAAGTGGTATCGAGGGATTTAGTTTTTGGACCGAATATGACAAAGAGCATACCAAAACTGTTCGTCCTGATAAAAACTCTGCCGCAGCCATAAGGGAGTTTGACAAATGCCTTAATGAGGACTATTTGGAGAGGACGCAAGATCCGTTAATTTGGTGGAATGAAAAGAAAAAAGTTGTATCCACGTGTTTATGCTTTCGCTCTTAAAAGACTCTGCGTAGTGGCAACTTCAGTGCCTTGCGAGCGGATCTTTTCGTCAATGGGAAAAATTTTAATTAACCGCCGGACATGTTTGAAATCAAAAAAAGTGTCAAGTTTTATTTTTCTTCAGCAAAATATGTAATTTTGATGCCCAGTAACGTTTAAAGGTAAAAATTATTTTTTTATATGCAACAAAACTTCAATTAACTATAATTGTACTATTCCTTCTATTTTTCAGATTAAAAAAGTTACGAAAAAGATTTAATTTTACAAACAAGCAACAAACAAAAGTACCTTATATATGTAGTTCTTAAACTTAATATGTATCAGTAGAGTGGCTTCGCCCTAAAAAGTACAAAATTCTTGTGAAAACTTCTGTATATTCTTATTAAATAAAAATTTTTATTCAATATTTCGCTACTTCTTCGTGTAGCATCAAGAAAATAAATAAAGTTATTGTCGAATTATTGAACAATAGTTGTATGATTATAAATCAATACATTTGTTCTAACTTTGTTTATTTTCCTGATAATTCTACACAAAATAGTAGCAAAATATTAAATAAAATTTACAACAATTTTCAGCCTGAAAAACTCGCACTTTAATTCTACTTTATATCCCATGCTTTGCATTCTACTCAATTTTAATTTTTAAGGCATTATTATAAATTAATTTTTACTTTAAATTTTATTTATTGAATAATAATAAATTTAAAACTTACCTAAATTTTTGTTTAAATAAGCAAAGATGCAATATAATTTTTTATATTTTTTGTAATGTGTTTATTTTTGTGTATTTTGTGTTTATAGATTTAATAAAATTAAACGTAAATATCTGTTTCAAATAGATCAGCTTACTTATCCAACATGCTGGAGCATTCTACAAATTATTTTTTTTAATTTAATTTAAACAAACAATTTTTTAAATGTAAGTTTTACATACTAAATGATTCTTACAGCCACAGGTGCCCTTAATGTTGGGGTTGTTAAAGATAAATTCACTTGCTAAAATCCATTTGGGTGCTTGTACATATAGATAACATAGCCAGTACAGTTGAACAAATGTATTTTAAAAACAATTTATAGGATAACGGCTTAAAGTAAAATTATTATAATCAACAACCTTTATTTTGATTTATGTTTGATAAACAAAGAAATAAACAATTTGCTATACAAAATAAAATCGAATGCCAATTTGCCTATATGAATTCTTGTTCAATAAAATTTAAATACGTCATTTCACAATAATCACCAATATCCCGAATTATTTTCCACATGAAATTTTTTCACATTTCACTGAAAACGATATTCACCTCATCATGAATGTTTTCTTTTTGCGTGATTTTTATAGTGGAATTCATACATAAGTAAGTATTTTTCATCTAATTAAAAGTTTTATGTTGATAAAAAGTAATTTTAGGGTAAAATCGGTAAATAAATTTAAAATTGACATTCTTCGTAACACGATGCAAGGTATAAGGTTAATTGCCTCATATTATACATACAAGCCTTGGAGATGCCTAACGCATAATCTAAGGGTCAGTTCAAAAATTTTCACTTAACATTTTTACCTTAAATTTGCATTTTATACCCTGTAAACAACTTTATTTCATTTTTGCAAATGCAATATTCAAGTTGTGGAAAAATTGTTAACGTGAAATTCCCCATACCAATATTTCGGGTGGAATAAAGATTTTAAGTGAACAAAAATTTCACTTTTTATTCACGATAGGGGTGATAGTTTTTAATTTATATAACAAAGAAAAACAATTTGTTTATATTTACACTTACGCAATATACTACTCAATACAAACTTCAACATCATCTTGTGTACAGCTCCTTGTTAATTTCAACCGTCGGTATATAACTGTTCACTAGTTTGGCCATATACATAAACTTTTGTAACATACTTTAATTTATATTCTTAAATTTTTATACTTCTTACTATACCAAGCAAAGTAGTCGAAAATCTGTCTAATTTTTCAAGTGTTTGTTTGAACGGTTCAAAAGATAGGCCATTACATTAATTTCGGAATTTCTAAATTCTTATTTTAAACTTGTTATACAGATTCTTTGTAAATTTCAAGCGTCTGTCTTCAACCGTTCAAAAGTATGGCCATACATCAAGTTAACTAAACTATTGGGGCAGCCTATAATTTATAAAATTGAATATATATACCTGTCACTATAACGGTTCAAAAGATAGGCCTATATAAGTCAATTCGTATCAATAATGGGAACACCCTTTTATTTTTAAATTGAAATCATAAATGTTGTTGGCATTACAGTTTCAGCTGTCTGTATTTAACGGTTCAAAAGTTTTTCCACATACATCAAATTACATTAACTATTGAGGCACCGTTTAATTTATCATTTTGAATATTAATACTTGCTACCAAGGCGAATGAATTATAAGGTGGTAGCGATGACGAATTCATTAATTTTCGCCGGTAGTTTAACTGTCAAACTCAATGTATAAAAAATCTGTATACTATTTTTTACACGTAGTTTGACATTCGGGCTTACGGCGAAAATAAACGAATTCGCCATCGCTACCACCTTATTTTATTCGCCTTGACTTGCTACTATAACGGTCATAGCAATCGATATTTTGTCCAATTTGCAAGCGTTTGTCTACAACGGTTTAAAAGATAGGCCCATATGTCAGCTTACGTCACAGATGGGGACACTCTTTAATTTTTAAGATTATAAACTGTTTTTAGAACGGGACCAAACTGTAAGGATCACCTTTCAAATACGAGAAAAAAAAATAAATCGATCCAAAAATGACTGAATTATGAAGCAGGTTAAAAACGATTTCAATCAAAAAAATTCAGGGTATGTGTTCTATGGCTACTGGCACACGGCTAAGTCCAAGGCAAAAAAAAATAGGCATGACGGTTTCCTAGTGTTTCAGGTAGAGGTAAACAATTTTCCTACAGCCTCGAGTCCCTCGTATGAGTACATATATAAAATAGCGTGGAGGGCTAAATAAGTATAGGGAAGCACCAGCTCCAGCCCTTGACAAGGTGCATGATTCTTATAATGGTTGAGGGAGGGGCCGATGGTATGTGATGGAGTGACAAAGTCCTGCCCGAATCCCAGACACTTTTCTAATTTTTGTTTGTTTTGTTGGTAATATAGTTTGTTTCACATACAGTGGCGAGCACACATGGATACATGTTTTATAACTTTGACTTAAAAACCCAATAAAACTCACAAATTTTAAAAAAAAATATTGGGTTTTCATTTAAAATGATAAATGAATAAAATAAAGGTTAAAATAAAATGAATTTCATAAATTATGAAATCAAATGTGAAGTTTTGGGTATATTTATGGTAAATGGAAATGTATCCACTTTTGTAAGTTAAAGTTCATTTAATCTGGCAGCACGAATAAACGGACATTGGCGGCGAATTTATGATATTACCGTTATTTGATATTTGTAAAAATATTAAAGCGACCAGTTAATTGCAGTCTTCAAGTTGTTCAGATTTTTCAAATTTTTTGCTGTTCTCTCGTTTTTAAATAAAAATGATGGTTATGACAAATAATAATTGCTCAGCCCGCGAAATTGCTAAGAAGTTGGGAATCTGTCATCAAACAGTGCTACAAGTCAGAAAAAGTAAGAACATTAGCCCACAAGCTGTAAAAAAATCACGACCTTGTTTGCTTTCGAAACGAGATGCCAGGACAATGGAGCGATTATTATCTTCCAGACAGGTAAAAACACCCAAACAGGCTGCGGCTGCTATAAACAAACCTGTAAGCGAGTGGACAGCACGGAGAGCTCTTCGAAAAATTGGTCTTGTATCAGCTGTGAAACAAAAAAAACTGTGTTGTCTGAAAAAAATGTGAAGGCTCGGCTAAAATTTTTAAAGAGCACAAAAATTGGACCGCCGAAGACTGAAAAAGGGTTATTTGGTCTGACGAAACCAAAATAAATCGTTTCCAGTCTGACGGCAAAGAATACTACTGGCACCGCCCCTATGAACGCTTACAAAAACACCAAGTCAAAGAAACAATGAAACATGGCGGTGGAAGTTTGATGGTGTGGGCATGTTTTACTTGGTAGCATATTGGTCCCTTAGTAAAAATAGAGGGTATTATGAGAAAGGAAGATTACCTGCGCATCTTAGAAGACAATCTTCCTGATTTTGTCGAAGAAAGCGCTTACCCTGAAGAAGAGGTGATATTCCAACAGGATGGAGATCCGAAACATACGGCAAAGATCGTAAAGGAGTGGCTTTCTAAACAAAAGTTTAAGATAATGCAGTGGCCTGCACAAAGCCCGGATCTCAATCCTATTGAGAATTTGTGGGCTTTGTTGAAAAAACGGCTTGCCTAGTATGAGAATCCGCCTACAAACATAAATGACCTTTGGTCTAGGGTCCAAACGGAATGGGCTAATATTCCTCATAGGATCATCGAAACATTGATCGAAAGTATGCCGAGGCGAATAAAGAGTGTCATTAAAGCAAAAGGTCTTTGGACAAAATATTAAAACTTCTGTATTTTGAAAACGTGCAAAAGTGGATACATTGCCATTTTACTTTAATTTATATAAAACTTTACATTCGCTTTTATTTCTTTTCATTTTCATTTTACTTATTTAACATTTTAAATAAAAAAACCCCTATTATTTTTAAAATATTTTGAGTTTTATTGGGTTTTTAAGTCAAAGTTATAAAACATGTATCCATGTGTGCTCGCCACTGTATACAATATATACTTATATATACGCATGTACCTGAAAATGTAAAAAAAAAAAAACAAAAAGATTATTAAGACAAATTAACTAAAAATAAGTCGATACTTGCATACGAGTAGATCCTCCAGTTTTTTTCTTTTCATCCCAAGACTAGTCGATCTAAAAATAAATAAAGAAATATTTGTAAAGAAGAAATAATAACCATCATGTTTTTGCTGCGTGAAATAATAACATTCAATGAAAATGCCGGTTGTACATACAATAAGGATTGTTGATCAAATTCGTTCAATCGTTCAGATTGAACTAAAGCTACCCATACACGACATGTTTTTTACATCTGACTTTTTAACTGTGTTTGTCATATGTAATTCTGCATGTGTGTCAAAATTGGTATTTTACAGAAGACTTTTAATATTTGGTCACAAACGTACATGTATAATTACGTCTGACATAATTATTATTTGCATACAACAGCTTTTTAAAAGCGCTTTTTTCACTGTACAGATATTCAAGCAGTCCGGTTTCAAAATGGCTTGTAGTCGTTTTTAAATATTTTTGCCTGCGTTACGAAACTACTGAAGATCTGTCAATTTTAATAATTTCATTTACTCTAAATATGAACAAGATCAGATTGCATTAAATAATGATACCACTGTTGCCGTTTGGTTACACTTTTTACATTTTTTTTAACTTTTGAAGGCTCCACGTAACATGTATAATTTTGTTATATTAGGCCAAAGCTAAGCTAATAAAACTGAAAGAGTACTTGTTTCATTATTTGAGGTAAGAATCTCTTTTCAGATATCAACCTTTCTTAACATATCAATTCGATTTTAATAACAAAGGTTACCTTGCAAATGCATTTAAATTCCATATAAAAAATTAGCTTGAAATAAGCAAAAAACAAACTTTGCTGCAGTTCAATTTGTGAGAAATCACAAAATGTTTCTTGGTTCATGTTTAGAAACAGCAAGATGTTTCTTGCAACAATTCTTTCCGACGGTAAAGTATTATGAGCTGCATTTCGTGCGAAAAACTAAGCATTCTGTTCAGTTATTTCGCTTGAATAATTTAACAATATGTTGAAGTTTTAAGCAAATAAGGCTAAAATTTGTCTTTAATAACGGTATTTTTACAATAATTAGTGTAGTAAATTTTATCGAAACTAAATCTTTCAAAGAAAAAGTTTTTTTTTTTTTTTTTTTTTTTTTTAAATTAATTTATTTGCAATCTATTTTAAAACAATAAAATAATAAGCAACATTTTATAAATACTTGAACATTTACAGAAGCGTTAAGTTCCATTGAACTGAACCAATATATTAATTTCAGCTCTAGCTAATTAAGTTGATCTATTACATAGATTTAAATAAATTAACAACTAATAGAATTTTAGAATTACATAATATTCACATTATACATTTTGACTAAGGCAGAAAGGGAAGATCTAATATATGCCGTCTTTTTAACCGTCTCACTTCATTAGTATCGTCAAGAAGGGTTATAGCAAGGATATTTTTTACATTAGGAATGTCAAGGTCAGTATGAATGTTATTATTTCTAATAAACCATGGTGCTTTCGTGATGAGTCTTAAGGTTTTAGACTGATATTTCTGGATAATGTCAATATTAGAATATGACGCAGTTCCCCATAACTGAATACCATATGTCCAGATAGGCTTTAAAATTGTTTAATATAGTATTAATTTATTATTTAAACTAAGTTCTTAGTTTGGGCCAAGTAACCAATACATTTTTCTTGTTTTTATATTAAGATGTTTTCTCTTCAGCTGTAAATGATTTTTCCAATTTAATCGTCTATCAATATTCAGACCTAGATATTTAACACAATTTGATTTGGGAATCATAGTTTCGTTAAGATAAGTAGGCGGACAATCACCTTGTTTAAGTGTATAAGTAACATGAGTTGACTTTTCAGCATTGACTTTTATGTTCC
This sequence comes from Gymnosoma rotundatum, assembly GCA_916610165.2. Lineage (NCBI taxonomy): Eukaryota > Metazoa > Arthropoda > Insecta > Diptera > Tachinidae > Gymnosoma > Gymnosoma rotundatum. The sequence goes on from OU744339.1 coordinate 50,560,479, forward strand.
ACTTTTTTAACCACTTGTTCATTAAATCGAGTTGTGATTGGACAAGGGACGAAGCTTCAAATGCCGATTCATTGGCGGCTAAGATTGCAGTGTCGTCCGCATAGGTACCTGTCATAACATCGTTCTTTATAGGTAAGTCTGCAGTATAAATTGTATAAAGAATTGGACCTAATACGCTTCCCTGTGGCACGCACACCTGATTTTATTAAGCCGATTTCAGAGTTTTCATCGTTGACATTAACATAAAAACTGCGATCATTCAAGTATGACTTTAATAAAATGTAAAATGGAGCTGGAAGTAGTTGCTTTAATTTATATAAAAGTCCATTATTCCAGACTCTGTCAAAAGCTTGTTTGACATCAAGAAATACTGCACAGCAGTATTGTTGGCCTTCTAACGCATCTCTTATTGCTCTAACAACTCTGTGACACTGTTCGGGGGTTCCATGATTATTTCGTAATCCAAATTGATGATCGGGTAAAATTTTTAATGATTCGAGAATTGAAGAGAGTCGTTTTTTTATAAGTCTTTCAAGTCATTTAGAAATAATTGGCAACAGGGTAATAGGCCTATACGATTCAACAAAATATTCAGGCTTTTTTGGTTTCAATATCATTATTATTTTAGCATGCTTCCATTGTGTGGGAAAGTACGAAAGTCTTAATACAGCATTGAATAAAGTTGTGAGAAATACAAGAGCTTTGTGTGGTAATGCTTTAAGAACCTTTGAGTCTAGAATGTCATATCCAGGGCATTTGTTTACATTAGTTTTTTATTTCCATCACTACCTCCTTAAACATGAAAGGTTTTATAGGTCGACTCATTTGACATGGAATGTCAATGAAGTCATTTATTTCATCTGCTTCTTGGGCTGTGCAAAATGAAAATGGTCTAAAAATACTTTCAAGAAGAGTTTTAAACGTCTCCGCTTTGCTTCTGTCTGATCTACACCATAAGTTGTTACAATTTTTTATTGGAATGTTGCGTGTCTGTGATCGTTTTAAGTATTTAGTAGCTCTCCATAAATTATGCTCATTATTGTGTGCTGGGCTTAATTTGCTCAAAAAACTGCGTACTGAATTATTTTTTAGTTCTTTTAGCTTCATCTTAACATGACTAGCTGCTCTATTAAAATTACGTTTATCAGAGGGGTGTCTGGTTCTTTTCCAAATATTTCATAATTGTCTTTTCATAATTATTAAATTCCTTACTTCAACTGATATTTGAAATCTTGAAGAGTAGTCATTACAATTTTGAGGTGTAGACGTAAATGCAGCTTCATGGATGATTTGTGAAAAATTTTCAACCGCCTGCTCAACTTCATACCCTGTTTTAAGTGACACGTTTAAATCAATTTTATTTTCAACTAAGTGTTTAAAAAAGGTGACATCAGTTTTCGAAGAAAACATTTTGGTACATCTTTGACGTGTTTTTACGTTGGTAGAGAAACTGACAATAATAGGACTATGATCAGAACTTAAATCATCGCTAGGTACAATATCCAGAGATGTTCCTGGAATTCCTTTATGTATAAAAAAATCTAAAAGGTCGGGGATTTTAGAATTGTCACTTGGTCAATATGTAGGTGAGCCCGTTGATAAAGAGTTGTATTGGTTTCTGGAAATACACTTAAAAAGTTCTTTTCCTTTGGGGTTTGATAAACGTAAGCCCCACCAAGTATGTTTGGCATTAAAGTCGCCACCTACCAAAAATCTATGACCAAGATTTTTAAAAAAGTTTTCATATTGTTCACAAGAAATACTATATCTGGGTGGAGAATAAACGGAATATATTGCTACACTGTTGTTATTGCAAGTTATTTTAACTCCAGCTGCCTGCATATATAGTACAGTTACAGGCTCTAAAACCTCATACTTAATTCTAGACTTTATTAAAACTGCAGCACCAGCATGTGCTCTGTCAGTTGGTTGATTATCAGTTATTACATCATAATCTCTTATTCGAAGAAAAGACTTGCTGGTAAGATGTGATTCTGATACTAATAAAATATCTATAAAATTATTTTTAAGAAAGATTTCAACTTCATTTAAATGGTTTAGAATACCATTAGCATTCTATTCTGCGATAATTAGATCTAGTTGCATAGTTTGGTAATAAGCATTGACATCATGTTCATTAAGGTACTAGTAAGCTCTATTTGCTTTTCAAGCATTGACTCAATTTTTTGAAGGACATTACTCATTCCGTCATTAGAACCAGCAACTTGAGCATATGTTAAACGATTATTTTTCTGGGCTGTTGGTGTAAAAAAATTAGCAATATTATAGCTTTGTTGTTCTGTGACATTTCTCACAGTTTCGTTCGAATGTTTATTTACAAGCTTTTGATAAATTTCACACCCCTTGTAGCTCGCAGTGTGATTTTTTAAGCAGTGTACGCATTGAGGAGGAGTGTTGGGAAGCTTTGAGCACTCAGCAGTTGAATGGGTTAGACCACATTTTACGCACCTGAAAGGTTTTCTGCAATACGATTTCGTATGTCCAAATTCTTGACATCTGTAACATTGTACAATATCATTGAATTTCTTGGGGGCTTCGACTTGTATAATAGCGTTACCAAATTCACGCATGTTGTAAATTTCTTTATAATTAGAATTAGGATCTAAGTCTACAAAAAACATTGGGAGTGGTTGTTTAGAAGTACGACTAATAATATTACGAACACTTCTGACTTGGTGTCCTAAACACAAAAGTTTCGCTTTGATTTCTTCAACTGACGTTGAATAATGTAGACCTTTAAGTACTGCGGTAAAAGCGCGTTCTTGTTTTAGTTGATACGTATGATATTTAATGTTCATGCTATCGAAATATTTAACAATTTTTCTATAACTGTCAACTGTCTTAATATTTAAACGAATTTGTCCGTCCCTTAAAGACTTATAATAAAAATCACTACTAGGGATAATCTTACTTAGTTTAAGGACCATTTTACCAATGTCATCAACATTTGGAATAAATATTGGGGGAGGCTTAGGTGGCTGCGGTTCTTTTGCAGAAACATCATCTTCGATCTCAACATTTACATCAGCAAGAACACCGAAACGGTTTGAAGTCGATGGACGCACATCGAGTTGTTGGCGTTTTGGAGAACGCATTAAGGGTGACTTTGAGGTTGATCTCTTACGATTGCTAACACACTGCCAACTGGAATCATCATCGGAACTGCTTTCACTAAAATTGGCTTTATTATTTTGCATTCCAATACAATTTTGTTGTTTTTCAATAACTACATTACTGTTCATATTGATATTTCAATAAATATTCAATGCAATTTTTGTTGTAAACAAGAATGCAAATCAATTGTACGATTACACGTACATTGAGGCACAATTGTTTTTTTTTTCAGATTTTTGTTTTGATCTTTTGTTGCTTTTTTTTTAAGAAATATTAAAATAAATTATTATGGTTAATTGTTTTTGTTTTTACTTTAACACTTGTTGTTGTCCAAAAAAAAAAGAATCGTAATTTAACTTATGATGCGTGCAACTTCAATCGCAGTTGAATTAAGACTGAAGAAAAAGTTAAAATGGATTTATTACAAAAATCGTACAAATAGTTAAAAGAAATATTACCATCAGCTGGCTAATGCTACCGCCAATAGTCAACCGCCGCTGATTGTTTTCATACGGCATACGTTTTTGGCAATACTTTTTATAATTTTTAAAACAGCTGATGTCAGATGGTTTGTCAGATCAAAATAGAACACGTTCTAAACGAAAATTTGTCAGATGACTTTTCACATGTATTTTACAGAAGCAATGTTTCAATAGCCCTACACGACATGTATGTGTTTACCAGTGGGAAATTTGACATGTCAGATGTAAAAAACATGTCGTGTATGGCCAGCTTTATTGAACGAACGGATCTGTCTTTCATAAAGGAACGAAAAAAACCGGTCACTGAAACGACTCTAGCAATATGTTAATCGAATACTGGTAATACACTGTAAATTCAAATTTCGTGCAATAAATCTACAAGAACTTAAAGTAATTTGTAAACATATAAAAAACTAACCTGATTTTAAGAGGGTATCTCCAAATATAATATTGGATAGTTGGGACAACGTTGGAAACATAATTAAAAGCAATAAATACATCACTAGAGACTGGCATATTTCCTGAAAACTGGAAGATAGCATCAATTACACCATTAGAAAAAGTCGAAAAAACTAACAAATGTAAACATGCGAAAAAATTCTAGAAAAAGTTGTTAAACAACAATTAACAGGAATATTTTGAACAACACTGTTTATTATCCAAATACCAATCCGGTTATATAAAAAATCTTTCTTGTGAAACTACAGTGAATTATGTGATTAACAGATGGAAAGATAAAGATAAAAAGATAATGGCTATATTTTTAAGACGTTAAAAGAGCTTTTGAGACGATAGAATTATTTTAGTGCAAAAGTTGTAAATGTATGGAGTTCAAGGGAAAGAATTAAAACGGTTTGACTCTTACCTCACCAATAGAAAGCAGTTGGTGAACATATGTAACGTAAAATCAGAATATATAAATAATGAATACGGAGTATCACAAGGATCATTTTAGGAGCAAAACTCTTTATAATATATATAAACGATATAACAAATGTTCTTAACAAAATTGAATCTGTTTTATATGCTGATGACACACTTAATCTTTACGGAGGGAAATAGTGATAAGGAATATCGGGAAAATATGATTAATGAAATAAACAATGGGTACGTTCGTAAATGCTGCAAATTTGTGCATCACTGAAGCAGTTATGCCAAGTTTTGTTGCTGATGCGCGATCAGCTGTTGCAGATGCTTTGCAAATGCATGATAACTGCAAAGAGTTTGCTTTTTTGAACGTTTTGCAAAAGAAACACAAAATGTTAACCAAATTACTAATAGCAAATATTATTGAAAATGTTGATTCTAAAAGCGATAACTTTCTTCTAAAATATAACAAAAAACAATTAAAAGACGACTTCTGATTATAAGAAATAAAGTCAGAGTTAAAAGAAGGGTGATTCCTAAAATAAAAAATTACTTTGGTGTATTTAAACGGTATCCAGATGATGTTTTCTATACCCATTTTCGAATATCTCGTTCTACTTTTGATTCCATAATACTTAAATAAAATTAATATTTTATCCATATTTTCTCAACAGAAATTACAAAACTCCTTAAAGCCTTTTTGGACAAGAACACTAGGTGGTCGGTTAGGAATTTCACTCGAAAAGTGTTTATATATTTCTCTTTGAAAGCTTTGTAATAGCGATGTGACTTTTATTTAAACTTGTTTTTTTGCTCCTTTCCAGACAAAGGTATGAATATTGCACAATATTGCGTTTAAACTTAACTTTTGCCGTGTTTTATGTGAAAAAATTATATTAAATTTCTTTTTGAAAAAAAAATTTATAAAATTTAATTTTTGTGTAGCTTTAATCCAAACAAATTTGTATATTGCGCACTATTGCATCAGAAACCAAACTGTTGCATTATTTGCAGAAATTTGCGGCAGTACTGCCAAGTGTTGCATTAATGAACGTTTTACTTTTACTATGCTGCAGTGATGCGCAACTGTTGCATTTACGAACGTACCCAATTTAAATGTATGGTTGAAAATGAATAAATTAAAAGAAAGTAAAACTAAACTTTTACAAATAAACATTTGTGATAAACAATCAGATTATAGAAAAAGTTAACCAAATAAAGTACCTGGGATTTATTATAGATAATAAAGTGACATTAAAAGAACATAGAATTTATTTGTAAAAAAAATGGCAAAACAAAACTGAGATTTTAAACGTGTACGTAAAAAATTATCAATACCAACAGCTATTAATGTGTAAAACACATGTTGCACAATAACCCAAGTAGAACGACTGCAGAAACTACAAAACAAAGCTCTACTAACAATTTTAAAATGTAATATCTACACACCAATTTACAATATGCTTGATACACTGAAATCGTTAAATATAAATCAACGACTTAAAATGAATACACTATATTTTATCCAAAAATTAAAATTAGGAGAAATACAACCGTATATATAAGAAATGCAAACAATGTTAGACTACCAAGGGTCACAAAAGCAATAATGTAAAGGGACTAAACTTTTACAACATGCTACCTGAAAACGGGAGAACGAAAACAAATTTAAAATATTTTAGAAAATACATAGTTAATTTTGTAAAAAAAAAAAAAAAAAAAAAAACTTAGCAATACAATCTTAAAATATTACATTAATATTTCAATGTAATATTTGTAATAGTATTGTCATTTTTATATCGTATATCCGACGTACAAAAAAGCAATGGTTTTTTCAAAGTATATAAAATGAAACAACAAGGATAAATTTATTTTTAAATCAAATTTCTAATATTTTATTAAGATTTCAAATTTACCTTTTATATATTACAAAAGCACGTAATGCTTGGCAGATATCCAATCATCGATTAAAAAACAAAATGTCTCACAAACTTAACTAAGAGTGGCAAAACAATATTTAAGTACCGTTAACGGTTTACTCGTTGAAAGTACAAAAAGAAGATTTCCAACAAGGATGTAAATCAAAGGTAGTCTGAATTGACTTTAAAATACTACGAAAAATAATTATACAATATACATTACGTTAACTAGTATTTAAACATTGCCGGCCACCTTGCAACAATAATAGTGTTGCAAATAAATAAGTTTTGAATCGAAAAGATGAGCCAGTAAGGACTCCTGTTGAGTATCTATATGTATTCTATTATAATTGAGCCATTAAGGACTCCTGTGGACTGTAGGAAATAAATTAATTTGGTTCATACATAAAATTCAATGGGTCATGAAGGACCCCTGTTGCTTTATTATAAAATAATTGAGCCATGATGGGCTCCTGTTGCGGTCAATGACCAAGTAGAACTAAATTCTAATACGGCGAAACACCCGAGATAACCCATCCAAATATCGTGTACTGGGCAAGCGGAAGTCCTGGACTGCTCTGAATTCTGCCCTTTATTATGAGTGGCATTACTTCAGGACCCAACACCAACGCGACACTGCCCGAGTGATGAAAATTCGGGTCAGCTAGTTGGAGGCCTTGAAACGGTTCCAAAATTGAATCAACGACGGACACGGGCGGGGTTTTAATACCATTCATTCGGTTCAAGCGTGCTGCGACAAAAATTCGCTGGGACGTATCATGGATCGATCCCAGATCAATCCGACAGTATTGATCATTATTTACTTGAAATACCGGTATTTTAAGCTTGTTGGCTAAATCTTTGCAGATATAGCTATGTTGACAGCAAGCATCTAAACCCGCACGTAACGGTATACGCGAACGTCCGTGAAGGAAATGTAGCCGAAGCGTAGGGGAAAAGGACACGGCTTGGCGCAATGGGATATGAACCACAGACGACGATTTGACGCGATTTTTTCGTGCCGTTGTAGTCGTTTTATGCTCGTGAAGCAAAGAATGGTGGTTTTGTTTGAATGCTTGCAAGTTGCCACACTCTTGCAATCCTTGCCAACATGACCGCACGACAAACAACGGAAGCAAATCTTATGAATTGCCACCATACGAAGTTTGCGTTCCAGGCTCATGTCCAGGAATTTGTAACAAAATCGAAGAGGGTGATTTTTGCCACAAATGGGGCATGGCAGGGCTTGAATCTGCGTCATGAGCCTGAACCACAGCCTTCAAAGTCAGGACTTCCCTTGCTTCAACGGTTGGGTTATCTTGAGGCGGTACCATGACAGCCACATCTGGCTGCACAAACGATGGCACCCCTACCAATTCCAAACAAGCAACCTCCTCTTCTATAGTCATGGAATTGGGTTGCTTGGAGAGATCGCCAGAACCAACCTTTGAGACAGCGACAGGATTGTTGGTTTCCATTGCTTCCTCATAATCCAATAAACCATCATCGAAGAAGTCGGTTTGCATTGCTGGAGTAGTGGAGTTCATTTTACCAGGAAAAAGAAAGGTTAGTAGTTGAAATTGATAGAAAAAGTGATATAATTTTATAATGCAGCTAAAACTACAAGCTTGGTTATAGGACGAGTGATTATACCGTTTTGAGTACGAATGTCGGCAACGCGAACATGACCGTCAGTACCCGTATATGTTTTAACTATTATGCCTAATTTCCATGAAGTTGCAGGTAACTGCTCATTTTTTACTACGACTAAATCGTCTATCGAAACCTCCCTTTGGGGATGTTGCCATTTATAGCGTTTGTGTAAACCTACTAGATATTCTTCCTTCCATCTTTTACAAAATTGATGAATCAATGCTTTCATCTTGCGATATCGATTAACTATACTTATCGCGCTATAATAAATTGTCGGTTCTGGCGGAGCCAGTATAGCCGATCCAATCAAGAAATGTCCAGGTGTCAGAGGTACTGGCTCGCTAGGATTATCAGGCATAGGGCATAAAGGACGAGAATTTAGACAAGCCTCTATTCTCGCCAAAATCGTAGTAAATTCCTCAAAGGTGAAGGAACAAGATTATACCTCCTTTCTGAAATGAAGCTTGAAACTTCGCACACCGGCTTCCCAAAGACCACCCATGTGAGGGGCACCAGCCGGTATAAAACGCCATATTAAGCCTGTGTGGCCAAAAGTGGAACACATTCTTGCCTGACATTCTTTTAAAAAGGTTCGAAAGTCCCTTGCAATTTCGTTTGAAGCGCCAACAAAATTCGTACCATTGTCGGAAAACATGGTCTGAGGACATCCTCTTCTAGCAATAAAACGATTGAAAGCAGCTAAAAATGTGTCAGTAGATAAATCGGACGCAGCTTCTAGGTGTATCGCTTTCGTAGAAAAGCAGACAAAAATACAAACGTACCCTTTCGTAATCTTACACGATCTACCATTGTAAGTTTTCACATCAAATGGTCCAGCAAAATCAACGCCTGTTGTTGTAAATGGTCTATCTAGAGTGGTACGTTCGGGGGGAAGAGCAGCCATTATTTGACTACACGATCGTTGTCTATCAACTATACACCGCTTGCATCGTCGAATTACCGTGCGAACCAAATTCCGCAATCGTGGTATCCAATACTCACAACGGTATATCCGCAACATTAATTGGTTTCCACCGTGAATAGACATCAAGTGTATAAATTCTGCCATAAGTTTCGCGGAACGACAGTCATATGGTAGAATAATAGGGTACTGTTTACGATACGACAGTGAAGGTGATTTAACAAGTCGTCCATTAATTCGCATCAATCCTAATTTCTCAAGAAAGGGATTTAAAGGTACTAAAGAGCTTTTCGGCGATAAGGGCTTCTTATCCAAAAAATTCCTATACTCCTCAGCGTAATAGACCTTCTGAGCAATAACCGCTAAGCGTACCTTTACCATTTTAAGCTCATCACTAGACACGAAACCATCCTCATAGTTAAAGTGACCTTTATGGGCTGGGTGCGTTGAGTGAAAAAATCGAAAAATATAAGCAATGACGCGCATAGCCCTGTCCAGTGATGAGAACCGTTCTAAGATGTCCTCGAATTTAGAAAAAAATGATGCATGAACTTTCATGCTTCGACTTTCTACGTCAGTATCGAGATTTCCTAAAGTTGGTGTATGCCAACGGTTTTTGTTCTGCCTTAGCCATGTTGGGCCGTGCCACCAGAGTTCACTTTTCGACAAAGTGAGTGGATCCACCCCCCGGCTGCCCAGGTCGGCAGGATTATCCTCTGAACGAACATGAAACCAATTATGGTTTCCTGTATTCTCCTGAATGCGACAAACCCTATTTGCGACAAAGGTGGTCCAAGAGCAAGGAGGTTTGCGAAGCCATGCCAGCACAATCGTGGAATCTGTCCAACAATAAACACGCCCAATAGCAATTTCAATTTCCCTAAGTATATTCTTTAACAATTCTGATGCCAAAACTGCTCCG